>CM077461.1:8895236-9213881 GCA_039654765.1 Mylopharyngodon piceus | reverse complement strand
AGGTAAAACAACGATGTCAGACGATTTTGAAGTCGGAGAAGAAGACGAGATGGAGTTTTTCGCCCAACCTCAGTACTTCCGCCTACGTCACCCGTGACCTTTCCAACGTGATTACGTAATGCGTGGCGCATCGCAGAGCAGTGCAAGACGAGCATTTGTGGTTAAAAAGTATATACATTTTTATTATTTTCTTTTTTTAGAAAATGACCAATCGTTTCGCTAGATAAGACCCTCGGCTGGGATGGTGTAGATCCCTTTGAAGCTGCATTGAAACTGCAATTTGGACCTTCAACCCGTTGGTAACTGTTGAAGTCCACTATATGGAGAAAAATCCTGGAATGTTTTCCTCAAAAACCATAATTTCTTTTCGACTGAAGAAAGAAAGACATCTTGGATGACATGGGGGTGAGTAAATTATCAGGAAATTTTAAATCTGAAGTGAACTAATCCTTTAATATTAATTAACTGATAAATGCTATAAAGTAATGTTGTTCATGATACCCAATGCATTAACTAATGTTAATGAATTGAACTATTGCAAGGTGTTACCCAACTTTTCTTTTCACAAAACATATTGTTCCAAAGCAGCGAATGTTTATTTTCCAAATGTGTTATTTTTTGGAAGTTAATTTGTGCAAAAACTGCATGAATCACATCAACATTCATTAAATGACAACATTAACATCTAAAATATCACATTTAAAAAATTAAAAAATCAGCAACACCTTACACCCACCTCATTTTTCACTACAACACATTTACTACTTCACTGAATGTTCTTCTCCATGAAAACGTCCTTAAATAGCATTATATTTGTACTACACTACAATAGCCTCAGATTATACGTAATGTACTTTTTTAAAACCAGTTGGCTTGATGTACTTTAACATTTCCCCACTAAACACAAATCCATTATCACTCACACTTACTTCATAGAAACACTGAAAAGAAGGATTTCTCTTTCAACCAGTTTCAAAGGAACAATGGAAAACAAAAAAAAAAAGGATTTTATTCAAGCTGTCTTAAAACAGACACGTCAGGTTCTGTAATGCTGCATATTTTAGTCTTTGTCCCATTGCTGAGATACAGGCCACCGTCCATCATCAATTTGAATTGTGTGAATTCAAATGTGAGCTAATACATTCTGAACATTCGTAGAACATCAATTTGATGTTCTGCAACATTCAATGGGTTTGGTATATAACCTTTTTTGTACTATATAATTGAATTCTTTGTCACTACGGTTTAAAATAGGGTCTTGAGCATGAGCCTTGTTACTTTTCACCCAACATCTCCATGAACCTTTTACTCAACAACAACGTTTAACTAGTTTGTGACAGACCAGATTTGAAGTGAAGCACAAATACATCTTAAATTCAGTGGTCACATTCAAGCATAACTCCAAAAATATATATTAAAACACTTCTTTTAATAAGGGGCTGATATGAATATTGAATACGTCAGTATAAAAATGTCTTGTTTCTTTCTTTTTGCATCTTTTGATTTCGCAGTTCATAAGATAAAACCAGGAGATAATTTAAGATGTGACCTGAAAACTCAAAGTAAATGTTTCTCTTTTAAGCATATGAAATGGTTATGACGTATACTAATATAGCATGAAGCCCTGCATAATTTCACAACTTGAGTGCATGAAACAAAACACTAGAAATGTAAAACAGAATATCCCTTTTTAAGTTCCATTAAACAGTCATTGGGATCGATAAATTTTAGTACCTGCTTGCCTGCATCCAGCCCTTATAAAAAAGTTAATTTTAGATATAGGTTTTTCTTTAGTTCAGTTGTTTTATTTTTGTGTTTATTTGCTAAATTCTGGCATGATGCTATTGACTTGCCTTGCACTAAAAGTTGGATTGGATTGGTTTGGATCAATATGCCCACACCATTGTGACATGCACGTCACAACTAATCAATAACAGATAAGGATCGATGTGATCAGGCCAATCAAATCAAATTAAAATAAATGAAACGAACCCCCAATTCGACAGTATGCATTACACTGTCCGAATTCCAAACTAGGATTATATCTACACCCATCTCTGTTTGTGGCATTGACGTTTTCACCCTTTTAACGTCAGTCACAACGCGAGATGAGCGGTGTAAACTAAACCAAGACGTGCATTTGTCCTTTCATGTGGAGAACGGGCTTGTACTAGATTGCCACTGCAAGTTGCCAGCACTTTTGATTTGACATTAGACTAAAACAACTAAAAACAAGGGGTCTTGTCTCATACAAGGGAAAAATACGGACCGTGACATGATTGGTGCTCCATGTACTGTTTTTTGGACTGCAAATGCTTGTCTCGTCCTAAGCAAAAGAATTTGCCAAAAAAAGAAAACAAAAGTTACCATGCATTAACCAGAATGACATGTTGTACAATTGATGTATCTATCTTTATTTAAAAATTATTTGACCAGGAGCCCCTCTTGAGATGAGCTCATCTCGTTTTCAAGAGTGTCCTGGCCGACCAGTAGGCAGCAGGTAAATTCCTCATGACGATCCAGATTTTCCCCCCTCACATCTGAAACGATCCACAGGCTTAAGGCAGCCAGCATGTTCAGTGCACCAGTGGACCTCAAAACGAAGGTTTAATCAAACGAATAAAAAGCCATTGTAAGTAAAAACAAAGTTGCATGCTACTGTTAAAGTCAAGGCAAGTACTTTTTATAGTATTTTCCCTGTCATGTTTGGGCATTGATCATATATCTGTCTTTATAATAATCAATGCATGCATACTATTTGATCAGTTCAAGAAATTCCAAAAAATGTGCTTCACTTAAGGTTTTTACTGCAAGAAAATAATCATAATGATGATAACAACGCTGCTGCTTGTTATGATGATGTTGCCAAACACAAAAATGCTTCATTCTGTTGTTAATTATTATTTGTCTGTACGTTTAAAAGTGGTGGGAAATATAGCTTAAAATTGTAGCATGCTAAGCAAATTTAAAATAGTTAATGTATACTCAAGCCACTTTAAATATTTAGTTATAAAAAGCAGCTAAGGGGCAGTATGTTAATACATTATTAAATTTAGCAGATTATATAATGAGTCTATATAATCAGACACAGAATTAGACAAAAAGCAGGTGACTATTAATCTTAAACATAAAAAATTCTGTATATGTATATAGAAAAAAACTGATAGACTCACTGATAGATTTAAATGAACATTTCATCATAAAAAGGTAACCTAAAGTGCTAAAGTAAGTGTATTGTTTTTTCAAACAAACTGATTCGCTAGAATGTTTCGGACTTTCACTACACTACTTGAAGTAGGAAATAGAAAGAAAGGACGGTTTGGATTAGCAACATACAAACATGTGATTTTAAAACTTTTAAAAACGAACTTAAAGGGTTAGTTCACCCAAAAATGAGAATTCTGTCATTACTTACTCACCCTCATGTTGTTCTGAAATCACGTGACTTTGGTAGTTTGATACACGCTCCGAACCACTGATTCGAAACAAAAGATTCGTAAAGTTTCGAAGCTTCATGAAGCAGTGTTTTGAAACCGCCCACACTTTTGAATAAAGTCGTTATTTGTTTTTTTGGCGCACAAAAAGTATTCTCGTCGCTTCATAACATTAAGGTTGAACCACTGTAGTCACATGAACTGTTTTAAATACGTCTTTAGTAGCTTTCTGGGCATCTAAAAGTATTAATTATCTTGCTGGCAATGGAGGCCTCACTGAGCCATCGGATTTTATCAAAAATATCTTAATTTTATCAAAAATATCTTAATTTGTGTTCTGAAGATGAACAAAGGTCTTACGGGTGTGGAATGACATGAGGGTGAGTAATTAATTCATTTTTGGGTGAACTAACCCTTTAAAAAAAAAGTTACTTGTTGGGAAAAGTATCTTGGTAATGAAAAGGCTACACTATTACGAAAAACAGATGAACTGATGAAGATGTTAAGCTACTGATAAATATAACAAATTAGTAGCATCATTGCTAATTTTAGTTAGTGATCTTTCAAACACAGGGCTCCCACACCTTTAGACCAATGAATTTCCATGATTTTCAGTTATATGTGATTACTGGATAAGAATTTTTTTTTGCTATTTTGCACTCACAAAGAGCCGAATAAATATTTCAGAGCTGGCCTAACTTTAAAATTCCAGGATATTTCCAGGTTGACTTTAGGAACCTCCATTTACCTAAACTCAGATAACAGTCATATCAAAGTAGTTAACAGTTTTTATTATTATTATTATTATTATTAGCAACAGAAGCTAAAATGTAAGCAGCTTTGTCCCGGCCTATTTATATCCATGGTCCAAACGTCATGGCAGCCACCTGCCAAGGTGCTTGAGCTCAATGGTTTGCCACGTTCACGGCTCACTGTGTTCCACTCATTAATTAGAGAATGGGAGGCAGACTCCAGGTTATTAGGCATCTTTAGTGACACAGATAGAGAGGAATGAAGCCCAATATCCCCATTCAGCCCCAGATGAATGCGGCAGAGGGCTAATGTGTCTCAGCGGAGGCCGTCAAGCTTAGAGGTGAAATGGAATGTTCCGTTCTACTGAATGTCTAAGAACATTCTTTGGGAATTTGTGTTTCTCCGTACAAGCCCCATGTAATAGGTTTTGTTCTGAAAGACACTGTGGGTTACTGTGAAATCAATGCTAAGGCAATGTTCAGAATGTCTTTTTTATAGATCTTTTCTTGCTCACAATCAAATGTTGTGGCACTCTCAAATTATATTTTTGCCAAAACTCCCCACAGGAAAGAAAAACTGCCATGGAGATCTCAATTATGAGACTGAGATGAAATTGCAAGTTTTGCTTAAAACTGAGCACTGATCTAAAAAAAAAAAAAAAAAAAAGGTCTCAAACTGTGCTAAAAAAAATATTATTATTATTGCCATCAAATTATTACATGAACTAAAAATTCTTATTAAATGTAAGAATTTTGCTCACTACTCTTACTATGTGTTAACAATTGCCTAATTTGTTGTTCTTTTACTTCTAAGGAATTTTAAGAGAAACATCTGGGACAGATATTTATGAAAGCTTGTTTCCACCACTAAAAAAAAAAGGCAATTGCGACTTTTTATCTCACTATTTTTTTTTTTTTTTTCAGAATTGTGAGTTATGAAGTCAGAATTGTGAGATTTAAAGTCACAATTTTGACTTTATAACTTGCAATTGTGAGTTTTTATCATGCAATTCTGACTTTATATCTCACAATTCTGACTTTATATCTCAGAATTGCGTGATATAAACTCACAGTTCTGTGAAAAAAACGTCAGTCTTTTTTCCCTCACAATTGGGCATTATAACACGCAATTGGGAGTTTATATCTCACAATTATGACTTTATAACTCGCAATTGTGAGTTTATATGTTGCAATTCTGAGAAAAAAAGTCAGAATTGTGAGATATAAACTCACAATTGCAAGAAAAAAAAAAGTCAGTTGTGAGAAGAAGTCGCAATTACCTTTTTTATTTTTTATTTCATGGTGAAAACAAGCTTCCATATTTGTTTGGTTGTTGGATATACACCAAAACATACAATTTGGACATATTGACATCATCTAAAGCATAACACATTTAGGCATGCGTGCATGCACAGCTTTAGAAATGTAATAATGTACATTTTATGATTATATAGAAATCCATTAATCTAATTTCACATTCATTATTATATACATACATCATATACATACATACATACACACACCCACATAATATATATGAAAACTAAAGAAAATTAAAGTTATGCACTACATAAATGTGGTGGCACTATGCCATGAATACAATAAATACAAAAAAATAAACATTTCTAAACATTTGTAACAAATACATTCATGTGCTAGAACCATACTTTAAAAACACCTAAAATTAAAAATGAAGTCACATTGGCTTGAGATTGCATTCTTTCCAAGTCATGTATCTTGGTTTTCATATTTTGTTATGTAATGCAATGACATTCATACGCTTTCAAATGCGACTTAAGTGTCTAAATACTTTTTGGGTCACTGAATGCCAAATTCTTAGTTTAGTGTAACCTACGATTATATAATATTCTGCGGAAATCCCTGTAGATTTTGTTGACGGCAAGACCTGGTCAATAAAACATGGCATACCAAGTTCCAAGTTCCTGCAAGGGTGTCAGAAAGCATGTGTCCAACTTAAACATATCCAGCAGAACACATTTAAACATCTCTAAAACATCCTGTTTGATCTGCAAGGACCTTGTCTAGATCCCCTTCTCCACTGGCCCTTTAGAGTCCTCTGAATAACATGTTTTTGATCAACTCCTCATTCACAGAATTCACGATACCTACAAACTTCTTGTCAGACATCACGTAAGTCTGTAGACATGCAGTGCGTGTTTATTTAGAAGTAGACCGTAGTCTCCTCAATATTCATCTGGATTTATTTCACCGTGGCTTCCAGTAGATTACACATCATGGCCTTTGCCTTCTGAGAACGAATGCACAAAGGCCATTTCTTTCAGGGTGGGTTGCAAACATCAGGGACAATTAGTCACTATTTTTTTTTTTTCCCCTGCCAAAATGCATCACAGGCCTGACTCACCCAGCCATGTTTACCGCTACCAGACTAGTCGATATGCACTGTGAACATGGAAATTGTGTATATTTGGATATGCAAGGACACGACAGGCCTGTAAAAACTCAGAGAAGTCTCCAGGGAGGTCTTTGTCCTTACCGCAATTATGTACACGTTATTCATGTCCCCCTGAATAAGTGTTCCTGTCCAGACCAGACTTGTTCATCCTCAGGAGCCCCTTTCTTTCTCCAGTGACATATGATATCTCTCATTTTCTGCCTCAGCAAATAACAAATGACATAGTGCTGAAACTCTTCGTTATTGGTTATTGATTGCTTCCCCCCACGGGAACGGTCTCAAATAAAATGTACGTATTACAGTAAGTTATTAGGAGACAGTATTTTAATTCCTTCATCCTGACAGTTACTGTTCTACGCTATCACATTATGTTCAGATCATATTGTTCTTATTTTAATTTAAACCATCATCCATCTGGTGCTGATGGCTTATGTCCACACGCTTTTGGCTAAGTAGTGTACGTCTATACAAGAAATGTGCCTATTTTTAAGCCTTGTTGGTTTGTGAAGTTTTTTTCCCATTCATTTTTCCATGGGTTTAAAAACTCCTTAAAAATAACCTTCAATAAAGACTTAAGACATGAAGCAAACTAAACCAAAATAATATAATTTATAGAAAAACATCATTAGAAACTTTGATTTAAAGCAAAAAAAAAAAGTACTTCAAAATCTGAAAAAGCACAAAATACCGTAATAACATTTAATGAGGGAATGTACTACAATTCCATGATTTAAGCAGTAGAAATTAAAAGGGTTAGTTCACCCAAAAACTGACCCTTTAAATACTTAAATATTCATATTCAGTAGATTCAGATTCTGTACTGAAAGCTTTATTAAATCCCAGTGCTGTCACAAAGACGTGTAATTTCTTAATAGTTGTACATTTCAGTAATGTCTTTCAGATAGTCGTGACAAATTATGAATGGTTTTTCAAAAAAAGAAATGCTAGTAGTATTGACATTGTTCATGGGACTTTTGCAAAGTTTGAAGAATATTATTTATGATGCAACACATCTACAAAACTTATCTGACTCACTGCAAAACTGTTTAATACTAAACTAGCCAGTCAATAATAAAATATGCCATCTAAACATGTCTTAAATTCATATTAAAATGTAATTTTCTTTTTCTAAACACAACATAGTTTAATATTTCTTCCTTAATGATTAAATACTGTATATAACAATTCTGGCCCCAACACTGCAGATAGCTTGATAGTAAAATTTTATATGTCCCACAGCAGCTGGGTCATGAAACTGTACTTTCACCTTGAATGGTAAAAACCCCAGCATGCCTCCCTCCTGATTCGCTCTTACGGCTATGGATGAAAGACTGATAGCCTATTGCTTTATGCCTTCAGCTCATAAGAGTCTTACTCAGTCATCTTATGTAACTATAGAGCTCTGCTCAGCTATTGTGTACAAAAGGGCAGCAATAGAAGAGGTTCATGGAAAAATCGATACATCCCTCATTTATGATAGCAGCAAAATTGTGACTAGTAAAAGAATGGAATAGATCTAAATCCATTTGGCACACGGGAGTAAAATTAATGTTTGGAAACCCTAATAGCCGTTGCACCATATCTAATCTTACATTCTAGCATTCTTTACAAACATTAGCTGATCAATCAGTTGATTTTTCTTATTGCTGGTTCCAACTTTATAGAATATGACATCGATATCACAGTAACCCACAAATAGGCAACTATTAATTGCACTGATCAATGATTATACTTATATTTTGATGCATCACTTGTAGACTATGGAGGACCAAAAATAATAATTTAAAAAACATTAACTTTTTCATTGCGCCAAACTTTATATTTGTCAATCTGAAAAAGCATTTTAATTAATGCATTGATCGTTTTCTTCATTTTATTTTTAAAGTGACACTCTAGTCATCCACTGTAGATCACGAACACAATAATATCAAATAAAAGGTTTATAGGACCATTGGCTGCTGACATAGGTTATTTTATTCATTATAAAGTCCTATTATTACTATAAACTTTGTGGTTGTCCTGTTAAAGTAGTACTAGATACCCTGCTGGAAAACAAACAGCTTGGACATACCTAATCTATCTCATCATCTAGCCAGGCCAAACTTGTCCACAATTAAGTTTAGCTGGTTGTGGTCTTCAAGCATAACCAGATTACAAGTGCTCAAAACCCCTCTAAAACAAGACCAGACTAGGAGACCTTCAAACCAGTTTAGAAAAAAGCTCTAAAAATGATTTGAGGCTTGCTTTTCAGCAGGGTAACAAAACATTTTTGAGTATCTTGTGGTGTGCTTGGAGATTGTGATGTTTTAGACTTTAGAAATGTGTGTACTTGCTATATACCAATAGTAAAAAACGAATGTGAATTGAGATTCAATGCATAAGCAAATGAGGTAAGCACCTCAGAAGTTGAATCCAACATCAGTCCTACTTCAAAATCTCTACTTAGTGACTAGCCTCCCCTTTCTACATTTGTGAGACCTTTGTGCTTCTCCTCTCACTGTTCAACACTCTTTGTTACCCTATTTGGTCTAGTTGTTAACTGCTCAGCCTAAACTAAAGATTGACTATCTTTCGGTTTCACCCCCCAACAGGGAAGAAGAACTCACTCCTGCTCCAGAAATTTCAGAAGGATCTGAACGCTGGCGTCTTCAACACTCAGGAGAACGAGCTGCTGAAGCAGATCATTCGGCAGGACCGAGAGATGGTGATGATGGTGGATCGGAAGCAATCGGTCACGGGGATGAACTCCACGCCGATGTCTGGAAACTCCATCATTAACTCTCCCGCTCAGCCACCGTTTACTACAGCGACTGCTATTCTTGGAAACAACCAATTACAGCAGCAGGCCGCCCCACTAAGCTACAGCACCTCCGCCACTATAACCCCATCAGGCCGCGTGCCGCCCTCACAGGGCGTCACGTTTTCGGCGCCGAGCGTTTCTCACGGTAACTTGAGCACCTCTTCCCAGAATCCCCCTACGCCCTTGCAGCAACCGATAGGGGCGATCATGTCCCCTTGTTCGTTCACCACATCCATTTGCAGTCCCCCGGTGCAGACCCCTATAGCCAGCCGAACATTCCAGTACGGATCGCCGACGGCCTCCCAACTGTCCCTTGTACAGCAACCCTTACCCCAGCAGTCCTCACCCGGCTCCGTACCACAACAACCGGCGCAACAACAGCCGCAGCAATCGCAAGGGGCGTCCCCTCAGAGAAGCGATGTCCACAAGAGCGCACAGGTGCTCCAGTCAGGCAGCCTGAGCAAGGACTTACGCCACCTCTCTGCCTCGCAGCCGTCACTGCCCCACGAGACCTCATTGGCTGCCCGAGCACACCCCACATCAGGCGAATCACTCGCTTCCATTCAGCCACCCATGGGATCCGCGGCAGGCGTCCAGGCCCCGGGCTCCGTGCTGCAAAGCGGCATCCGTACCAACGTCCCACAGAGGGTCGCCCTTTTCCGGCAGATGTCATCGGGCGCGTTACCGCCGGTGCGCATGGCGCCTTCTAGTGCCCAGCACAGGGATTCCACGGGCTCCAGGAGAGAGTCGGCAGTCTTAAGCAGTACAGAGACGGAACAAGACAAGATGCGGTTCGCATCGAATTTATGATCCCATTTTACTTTTTTCACATTCATTTTTTTTTAAAAGATTGATTTTTATGGAGAGACAAAAAATGGGGAAAAGACTTGTATTTTTTTTCCTCCAACTTCCTCTGAAAAAAAAAAAACCTCATAGCTATCCTGTACAGAATTTCCTTGTACTATATTTTAGACACACTTCCCCTTCAACTTAAGAATGTATATTATACAAATATATATGTGCGAATCCAACTAGAATATTTGGCATTGACCATATGGGAAAAAAAAAAACTCTAGTATAAACGCAAGTCTTCCTCTCTAACATATGTGACTATAACGTGTCTGAAGATGTTCTTTTCTGTTGACGTTTTTCATTACAGTTCAGATTTTTCGTTTTTGGTACGGGAATGCAATGATGTTTTTGAATGTGTTTTTGTTGAATTTTTGTTCTCGACGAGAAGATGATAAAACAAGTCCAGCATTCAGCAGCTTTTGGCATCACTGTGGAAAATGTTTGCGCAAAACGAACCTGGGAAATACTGAAATGTTTAAAAAGCACATCTACAAACTTTTACCGGCTGGAAAAAAATATATAATATCAGAAAATGCTCTGTGCACCAAATCAAGGTACAGTTTCGACATCTGCAATACTTCGTGTTGTGCAGTAATTGCGTTGTGTTTCAAGACAGCCTTTGTGCATTAAAGAGAATAAATGTTTTTTTTTTTTTTCCTGTTTTTTTATTTTAATTTAGTTTATTTTTACGAAGGATGTGTGGTCAAATCGGATGGTTTTATTTTCTATATCTGATTTCAGAACGAGACAGACATTATGAAATGTCACTTAAAGACTGTACATTTACAATATTTATAAAACTAAAGATTATCACCATTATGCAATAGACTGTGATATAAAGATTACCTATATGTGTGTTGTACATAGTTTTGTAGAACTAGTATTTAAAAAAAGTAATGTGTGGTGCATTTCAACATGGCAATGTCTTATCTCTGTCAGCCGCCTGGGTAATGTCTATATATGCATATATATAAATATATATTCAAATGGTAATATGTGACAACAAACATCAGAAACAATCATTAGAGATAAGAAAACCTTAATGCAAATAGTAGCACTATACTGTAGGTAGCACTATATGTATTCCAAAATATCTTGCTGGTCAAATGTAAAGGTATACGAGTGGGGTTTGGGGGGGGGGGGATTCATCATCAACATCATCAGCTCATCAGCAGCAAAGCTTAATGCAAATGTTACATCATCATTTACATTTTACAATCCGTAAATGGAAATCAAATTGAACATTTCCTGGGCTGACGTAACATAAGGAAGCCACCAGCTGTACATCAATAGACGCTTTCTTTTATGATAGTTTTATATTAATAGTGTTCATCTCAGATCAGTATTATGTACACACTACTCTAACGTCATACTATTACATAGAACTAGATGTTCTGGTTATGCATTTTCCATTATTTTTCATATTTAAAGACTGTGAAAGCATAACATTTATGTATTTATTTCACTGTATGTACAAAAACGTCAACCTTTAAGTTTAACCTTTATGCAACATAAAAATCTGTAAACCGATGGCACTGCAGACACAACACAATTATCCAAGCAGAAACTATTCTGCATTTTTTTCCAAGAGTAATTATGTGAATCCAACAAAGTGTCAGAGAGAATAGATATTCAAAGAAAGAAAAACAGAAGCTGCTTTGCATTAAGGTTTTTATCTCTCCCGTTCGTCGATTCATCCAGTCTGGGGCTTAAGACTTTGAAATGACAGTCAGTCGCCCGTATTGGGCGTAACTAGCAGCTGTGACTTATTTGACTATTTTAATTTATTCTTACAATACTGCTACCGAAATTCGGTAGACTAAAGCAAAAACTCATCTGACCTGTGCAAAGTCTCCAAGCCCCCTTGCACAATGTCAAAAAAAAAAAAGAAAAACCCCACTTGTGTCAGTAGTACCGTACCAGTGCAAATCCCATACAGCGACCATAAACGCATGCATTAACATGAATACTTAAAAAGAGAAACTATTTAAAAAATGTTGAGATTTAAATGTATTGTGAGATTATGTTTTTTTGTTTATTGTCTGCCTAGACGTTCTCTGTGCGTATCAGAAACATTGAATTTTCACGAAAAGGACATTCTTAAGTATTTGTGCCTAAACTATAGCCATGTTTCATCCTGTTCCTTTCATGAGTGTGACTCGTGTGTGTGTGTGCGCACTCGCACACGTGTATGTAAACAAGTGTATACGTGTTTGTTCAATGTTTTTCAGTGAGAACAAAAAGCAATGGGAATGGCCAAAAGTATCGGATCAAAAAGAAAAAACGGGATCGCAGCGGTCTTTGCTTGGCATATGCGATTAACAAACTAGTGAAAATACCAAGTATATCTATTCGCATTTAACAAACTAATCAGTATCGACTGGAATCACGATAGATCCTGGGAATGGTTAAATGTGTGTGGGACTAAACTTTATAGCCACTGATGTTGTGTGGAATGAAACTGGCCAAAGCGAAACATTTCAAACTTTCATTGTGAATTGCACTTTCTGTTTAAAGAGAGAGAGAGAGAGAAATATAGAAGCAGAAACATATACTGTACATTAGTTGGTTAACTAAAGGGGTTAAATACAACAAAAAGTGTTTAACTCCTGCTATGCCATAGTGTATAGAAACTAGTGTACAGATATCTGCTACTTTTTGATACTGTACTTGCCTTCGGAGGGGAACGCTTCCCGTGTTAATGTGCTTTTTCCTCTCAGCTTTAAATACTGTTAGAATGGGAAGGAGGACACTAAAAAAAAAAAAAAAAAAAAAATGCTGTCACTTTCTGAGGAGGTGTTTAAGAAAACCAGCACGTATCTTCATATGTTTGTTTTTTTATTTATTTTTATCATATATTTGTGTTTATGTCATGGGAAATGAACAATGCAAAAGAACAAGAGGGAAGAGTGATGTTTTAATAAAGGGAAAAAACTAAATGTTTGGTTTGCAGCATCTACGATTCAGGTGAAATTATTTTGTTTGATGTGTTCTATGATGTGATGCAAATGATGGAAGATTCTAGAACAGGCCTCAAGCTCTTAATCTCAGCTGATTTTTTTTCCCATTATGTTCGTTCATGCATACCGACGCTTGGTTTAAAAAAAAAAAAAAAAAAAAGAATAAAAAAAAAAAACGGGGACAAAAATCATTCAATAAATAACAAAACATGAACAATTAGTTACTTGATCCTGAATAAAGAAAGGTAAATGTATACTTTCTTATACATATATGCAGACAAACGGTGTTTGTCAAAAAATTACTTTGATTTTCTTTTTTTTTTTCTTTGTAAATAATAAACCTTTAAAATATAGAGAAAAAATAAAAGAACTATTGCCATTTACCACCAGGCTTCTGTGTGTTTTTGTGATGAGTTGCCATTTGTTAATGTTCAACTTTTGCTTTATTTTATTTATTATTAGTGGTACTATCTATAAATGTGAAATTGCATGGCTTGTTGAGCTGTGCAATTATGTTTCGCAATAAGACACTTTACCGTTGTTTACTGTTATGAATGGGTTCAGATTTTAAAGGGGTCCTTGATTATGATTTCACTTTAACTTTAGTTAGTGTGTAATGTTGCTGTTTGAGCATAAACAACATCTGCAAAGTTATGACGCTCAAAGTTCAATGCAGGCCATGTTGGGCTGCTTTAGAGAAGAGGAAGATCACCATGACGGCACATGCTAGTCGATGAGTTGAATCAACTTTACAGCAACTACATAAATTTATCCACTAACCATTCAGAAACGTCCAGATGCATTCTAAAAGTTGTAACTTCTTCCTGAGTCTGTCTATCAGTGTCCGACTCTGTTTTGAACAATGTAAGGCTGAACACCGTTACTGACAATCGTCATTTTGGCTGCGTGAGATTCTCCAGTTTTGTTGTTGTTGAGCAACTGAAGCGCGAGCTGTTAAAGCTCTGCCCTCTTTTGGAAAGGCTCAGGCATGGTTACAACCAATGTGAATGTGCTAGTAAAAGTGACAGTCCACTTCAGCAGGCTGACTTCAGATTTTTAAAAAAAATCAGATTTAAGAGGAAAAAAAACCATTGAAACTTAAGGGTGGGCTGTTTTGAATTGAGCCATGAGCCTACCCAGAACACCCCAGCAACATACAATCACTCAGAACATCTCAGAACTACATTGCAATGCTTCTGAAACACTTCTGATAACATAAAAAGACATTAAATAAATTCAGACATTGTCAGTAGATATTCATCAATGATTCAATCAGATGGTTGCTGCTTTATACAAAAAAACAGACAACACAGAAGTAATCCATCCACTTCCTGTGAACAGAAAGTAGTCCAATCTCTTTACAGTCAAAAGAAAAAGGAAAATTGATCATACCAAATCTTTTTGTTCCCACGTACTAGAATCCTCCATTTTGTGTCCAAAAGTTAAATAAATCCATACATGATTATTCCACAGAATGGATGAAAAAAAAAAAAAGATAATGTCTAAAATAGACTGCGCTAGAAGCCCAAAACAGATGCATCTGCAAGAGGTGAAAAAAGGCCTAGAGGAAGCCTAGTTAAAAGTCCCCTGAACTTCCTGTTGTCTCCAGGAATCATACATCAAAACAGCACTTTTCAAATTCTTTTTCTTTTTGAGAATATATATGTACATGTGTGCATATGTGTGTATAAATGTTGTTTTATTATAAATTAATTGGTTTTAAATTAGCTAAAAGAAGGAATTTTATGTATGACTAATTGAAATTAAATTCAATGTCGTAATGAAACGAACAATGTGCAGAATTTTAGATGAATTCTTTGACTGACAGTTTCTTAGTGTAAAGGTCATCTTGCTTTGGCCTTTCTCCTCTTTCCATGTTGTAGAAATATAGAGATATAAAGTAAATGTGTGACAGTAACAGTGGGAGACAGTGAAATATAAATTTGGAGGGAGGAACAGAGAGGGAATATCAGTGACTCCTGTGGCAAAATGAAAAATCATCTCTTTGGGATGGTCAAGATTTCCATTCATTACCCTCCTCTGCAGTTATCAGTCATGAAGTATTCATACATTCTGACAGAACCCTCTCACAGTTGGTTCTGATTAACAGGACACCTTACACACAGTTTGGATTCATAATTCACACTCAACAATAGGGATTATTAGACTTCTGAATGCTTAATAAGTCTGAGATAGAATGAAACATTTGCATCTTTTCATATGCAAATCCTCTATTGAGTTTGATTAATAACTCAAACTAGGTTATTAATCAGGAATTCATAATACAAACATGTAAAATTATATTCATCACACTATTGCTGCGTCCGAAATCGCATACTAGTAGGTATTTGGTATTTGAAACTTTGCAACTGTTAAAAAAGTATGTTCACACACAAACTTTTATGTTAGATGTGATTATTGGCGATTAATTGATTGACAGCACTAATATTTATGTACTGTTTTGTTGTTTCCCATTTTAACGGTTCTGCAATTGTGGCTTAATTTCAATCGCAATCAACAATTTTGCTCCTATAACGTTTTTAAAAGTTAGTGTACTTGGTTAGGGCGACCGACACATTACAAAACGTGATGGTGTGAAGAAAAAAAGGAAAGATAATATGACAAAACAATTTTATTGGTGCTATTTCCAATCAAGCTATAATTTTGTGTGATTGTGCAAAATGTATGAAAATATTTCATTGTATTTCAGACACATAACATGCTAATATTAGCTATCACAGGGGTATCGAAAGTATGCTCATGAATGATAACGTGACTTCCCAGAAGTATTATCACAGTTAATCCTTTTGATGAATATAACAATATAATATTTTCATTTACCAAGAAAGATTTCCAAATACAGTGGCTGACAGGAGACAGAAGTTTTACTCCAAATCTAATTCACGTATTACTTCACAGAGGAGATGAAACGGCAACACAAAACCAGCCGAGGCGAAAGACCTTTGACATAAGCCAAATCCGCCCATTCAGAATTCCAAATGGCTCTTAATGGAATTCATGCAAAGCAGAATACAGATGAATCCATTAAAGAGGACCATGACATGGAGATGAGCAGGATAATGAAGTGCATTCACACGCTTACTGAAGCACACACACACACACACACACACAGCAGGTTTAAAGTTCAGATTATGGTCAGAGCAAAAGATGCTTTAAGGATAAGAATAGGCCAAACATCATTTAAAAATGGTTAAGATGACAGCTTTTTAAATGCATTAATGTGATTTACCAAAATAACACATGGAACATGACAGATGCAAAAAATTGCAAGAAGTCTGAAAATCTTTTCCTCTTCTGTAGCTCTCAAGTCAAATACGCCAGCATTCAGTGTACTGCGTCACATCTATGTCAGAAAGAAAGTCATACGGATTTGGAACAACATGAGGTTGAATCATTTTTTTTGGGTGAACTAACCCTATAAGCTGTGACAAATTAACATTAGCACATATTATAATACCACTTCAATTTGATTTATTATTATACGTGACTTAATGCTGTTGGTAAAACCTTTATCCATTAATCTCATCTGTTCAGGCAACCCGACCTTCAAAACATCAGCAAAAACAGCAGGGTTTCACATGACACCAGTTCAGCTAGAATTTCTATCAATTGTGTCAATCCAGCATATTTTTTATATTCCAAAAGTAATTTAAGAAACCAAGCTGTGGGTTTGGAAAAGGTCAAAAGAACTGAGCATCTCTTTGAAACAATTCACAAGTCTATATTATTCTAGCCTGCATATTATATGTATTTTTTTATGAAAAACAAACATTTTGTGAACATGTGAACAATTCACTGGCCCATGTTGTTCCAAAGGCAAAAAGTAAATATAGCTGCAAGCAGCAATTATTGGGGTTCAAGCACTTTAAGGCTTTTAAGCACATGTGTAAATGTTTAATATGTTTTAATAAGCATGCCTGTAACCATCTCGATCATAGATGGAAAAGACCATTTATAGCCAATACAAGCAATTCACCATATGAAATATATGGTTTTTAAAGCTTTTGAACAGTTATCGAGGTTGAGCCAAAAACCTACAACTAGTTCGCCAAAGCTGTTTTTGAAATAATCTCCAATATTTAATGAACGATTCGATGGACAGAGGCGGTCCTAGAGGCAAAGTTGTGTCGAATGTCGTGGGCGTGTGCGACAAATTGCCTGATACACAATCCTTTACGGACATGAAAAACATGAAGGCGCCCCCCTGTGGCTTGTTTCTTTAGAATTTCTCACAGGCCTCTAGGCCCGTGAGTCAAACTGGCGCCCGCGAGTTTCATTGTCTATGTTAACCTTGTCTGATAGCTGCTCATATTTCATTGGCTGCTGCCGGACACATTTTTCAAGATACGCAAATGTCCTCAAAGGCAGTCTTGACACCTTGGACAAAGGCACCGCATGCTAATTTTCAAGTCAGTCAGACTTCGGGATCTGTAGTTATAGCCATTTTTAAGTTTTTTCCATGTTATAGCACCACCAAGTGGCCAGTCGCTGCATCCTTTTTCACGCAACCACAGAATGAGCTCTTACATAAACTATATTGCCAAAAGTTTTGGGACGCCTGCCTTTACGTGCACATGAACTTTAATGACATTCCATTCTTAATCCGTAGGGTTTAATATGGAGTTGGCCCACCCTTTGTAGCTATAACATCTTCAATTCTTCTGGGAAGGCTTTCCACAAGGTTTAGGAGGGTGTTTATGGGAATTTTTGACCATTCTTCTAGAAGCGCATTTGTCAGGTCAGGCACTGATGTTGGACGAGAAGGCCTGGCTCGCAGTCTCCGCTCTAATTCAGCCCAAAGGTGTTCTATCGGGTTAAGGTTCATCCATGTCTTTATGGACCTTGCTTTGTGCACTGGTGCGCAGTCATGTTGGAATAGGAAGGGGCCATCCCCAAACTGTTCCCACAAAGTTGGGAGCATGAAATTGTCCAAAATGTCTTGGTTTGCTGAAGCATTAAGAGTTCCTTTCACTGGAACTAAGGGGCCAAGCCCAACCCCTGAAAAACAACCCCACACCATAATCCCCCCTCCACCAAACTTTACACTTGGCACAATCCAGTCAGGCAAGTACCGTTCTCCTGGCAACCACCAAACCCAGACTCGTCCATCAGATTGCCAGACAGAGAAGCGTGATTCGTCACTCCAGAGAACACGTCTCCACTGCTCTAGAGTCCAGTGGCGGCGTGCTTTACACCACTGCATCCAGCTCTTTGCATTGCACTTGGTGATGTAAGGCTTGGATGCAGCTGCTCGGCCATGGAAACCCATTCCATGAAGCTCTCTACGCACTGTTCTTGAGCTAATCTGAAGGCCACACGAAATTTGGAGGTCTGTAGCTATTGACTCTGCAGAAAGTTGGTGACTTCTGCGCACTGTGCGCCTCAGCATGCGCTGACCCCGCTCTGTGATTTTACGTGGTCTACCACTTCGTGGCTGAGTTGCTGTTGTTCCCAATTGCTTCCACTTTGTTATGATACCACTAACAGTTGACCGTGGGATATTTAGTAGTGAGGAATTTCATGAATGGACTTATTGCACAGGTGGCAACCTATCACGGTACCACGCTTGAATTCACTGAGCTCCTGAGAGTGACCCATTCTTTCACAAATGTTTGTAGAAGCAGTCTGCATGCCAAGGTGCTTGATTTTATACACCTGTGGCCATGGAAGTGATTGGAACACCTGAATTGAATGATTTTGAGGGGTGTCCCAATACTTTTGGCAATATAGTGTATGTGTGCCGAGTTTGGTGAAAACATCTCATTCCATTCACGAGTTATAGCCATTTTAGTAAAAGTGGCTCCACCCACTTCAAACGCTTTGGCGGCCCTTAGAGACCAATGAATCGAAATTTCAGCTTTTTTGATAATTGTTGACAATCAGACTGCAGAGAATCTTGCTGCACTGGTTTGGTTCCAATCAGTCCAAAAACCTAGGACTAGTTCGCAAAACTAGGCTTTTCAAAAATTCCCAAATACCCGAAAATTTCACCAAGAGCGATGATCAAATCTGAGTCAAGGATTCCAACAATATAAGACACTTGAGCCTACGCCTAACAGTTCAGGAGTTATGAGTGATTTCATACTTTTCGCCGCTAACCCGCCCCGTCAGGCCGATCGGGGTGAGTCTAGGTGACATTTTTAGAGTACTACCAGCCCTCAAAGTTTTAAGTCTCTATGACTTACGGTTTGGTCACTTTTAAGGGAGAATGCTGATCCTTGCTGAAATTTTAACAATTACAATAGGGTTTCAGCGCTATGCGCTATATTAAAGGTACACAAAAACAAAACTGCATGAATTTGTGGAACAACATTGATTTGGTTGTGCTTCGGCTCTTATGTACGCAAACTCCGGTGAAAACCATCCTGACAGGTCTAAAATAAAACACTTAATAGGCTTACCATAGTGAATCAGGGTACGACAAAAACACATTTTGGAGGAAGGACTGATGTATTGACTCATTTAAATTCTGTTAATTTTTAACAAAAAACAGTTACAGTGTGCCTTTAAATTCCTTTTTTTTTTTTTTCTTAAGCTGCTATTCATCAGAAGGAACAACCCAAAACCCAACATTTTTTATCATTTATTAATCAAAATAAAGCGTTTCACTCATAAACACGTCACAGTTTCAGACATACACACAGATAGATTCATTATCTTCAGAATATGAATATTTATAGGAATGCTAAAGTATCTCATCTGAATTTGTGTGGATGTAAATAACCGTTGGCAGAAAGTGAATTAGCGTTAGCCCCCCTCACCACAGATAAACACAAGCCCTTGATTTATTGGTTTCCAGTACAGCTGAAGGTTACCTTTGTGTAATGGAGGATGCCGCTCAGTAATCTTGTGTCAGGTGACTTCTGTAATTGCATTATTTCATAATGGCTATGTATCGTAGATAAGGGGCTTTGATAACAGGAGTGAATTAAAAAAGATTCATATCTCCAGATGTATGGGCTTATACATCAGAATTTCATTACGGCACTGTCAAGACCTTGATATCAATTTATGCAGTTTCCTTCAGCCAATCACATTATTAAAGTTTATTGAATAACAGAGGTTGCTGGGGAAATTGTTTGGGGTTAAAACATTAAGCTTGATAACAGATGAAACAACAATTGTTCTTAATCAAAATACAGTATTTTAGTAGTTAAAAAATAAATGCAACACCTCCGTTTCCATTTTATTTTGGTTGCATGCATTTCAAATATTAAGTTTAAAACATAATATATAAAAAGTTTAAAAGATTTTAGATCATTTCGGTTGCAGAAATTTCGGTGGTCCTGCAAAAAACTATTCCATGAATTTTATCAACGAAACCTTGATAATAATAATACATTTTTTAAATATTAAAATGTGAAAATTCTGTCTAGAGGAGTTTTAAGCTAACAATTAGCAGTTGCATTATAAACTTAAATTCAAATCAATAAATGGAAACAACTATTGGAATCAACAAAATAAGAGCATCACAGTACAAGACAGTATAAAGTATACCTTTAGTGATCAAATTAAACCTATGAATGCATATTCAGATGCAGCTGTTGTCTCTGGACTTCTTGGCTTAGGCCCCCAGTCAAATTCAGTAGGTTTGCTCTAGAAATTGCCTGTCTAAAATCCTGATGTGTGGGTATTTTGTTCAAGGAGACTTAAATGAACTTTTTTTTTTTTTAAACAAATGCATCTTATTTTTGATTATTTTTTTAGGATCAAAAGGCCCTACAATAAATTATGCCTTTTTTTTTTTTTTTTTTTTTTTTTGATGTTTAAAAATAATTATGATGGTCTATACAACGCTGGAAACATAGCCTACTAGGGAAACATATTTCTTTCTTCTTTTTCCCTGTGCATGTTGAATAAAAACACACATTATTCTTTATCACAAAATTCCATACTTCTATTTTTAAAGATTTTTTTTTTTTTTTATGAAAGCACAGTGAACACATGAATTAGGTTTTCAAATGAGGCAAAAAGATAAATAGATCTCAGATATCTGATATCTCAGTTTAAGCCGGATACTAGTACAGTCTGAAAGCAGAACTCATGCCTACAGCTCTCAAGGTGACATTCTGCTGTGAACACACCAGTCTGCTCACTGACAGAGGTAGTTTTGTCCGCTGCCCCACTGGGAGGCTCTGGTCCGGGCAGCTGGGTCTGGATACACAGAAGGTGTATGAGGGAAATGGATGGGTTTGACACCAATGAAGGGCATCTGTAGAACAGATGAGGTCAACTGATCAGTTGACCAAGTTAGCAATACAGGAAAACTTTGATCTGCTAGGAAAAAGCAGTACTTCCAATGCAAAAAAAAAATGTTTTACACAAGTTTAGATGTTAAGCTTTGGTTCTGTGTAAAATAAATGCTGTTTCCAAGCCATTTTTGCTGTAGTCATGGCACAACATGCATCCATGCAATTCAAAATGCAACACTGGTACTGTATCTTTTCCAGTGAAAAATGCAGATATGACAGTTCAAAAGGTGTACGAAGAAAAACAACTAATCATAATTCAGTATGCAAATAAATGCAAGAAAAAATACCAGTTGAAAAGCAGATTGTGAGCATTGCACACTATTAGATTTTGAATGCTGAACATTCAATGTAGCCTAAATCTGAATTTAAAAATAAATTAAATACATTTCTTTAAAAAAGTGACATTTAAAAACTTTATACAGAATAAAAATAAAGAATATTTTAATACAGTGCTGCCTTTTTGAGTTGTATTTTTCCCATATTATAAAAAATCTACTGCAGAAGACAGATTTTAGCATCAGAGATACTTTTAATTATTTTGAATGAGTTTTTGTTTGTATTTTCCATTTTCATTTTAGTTAAAGTTTTAGTAATGTTATTCTGTTTTTGTCAAATTATTGTTTGTTTGTTTTTTTATTCCAGTTTTAGCTTTAATTATTTTAGTACGATTTTTTTTTTCAGTTTAACACATTATTTCCCTCATCCTTTAGCTTGCGTGACATTATATGATCGCGCTATCATTCATTCAGACAGCGCGCTGGCCGTTTTGAGCTCTCATTCGCACGTGAACGGACAAAAACACACAAAATTCTGTCAAAATGCCTGTTTTGTCGAGTATCCTCATAAAGCACAGTCTTAAATGAGTTTAATAAAGTGAGAAAACAGGATGCAGATCTGCACCATGTGTGGCAGTTCTTAAAGTGACAGCAGCCTAATAAACCTGCTACAGTCTGCCATCAATGTTAATATAAAAACAAAAGAAAAAGAAAATCACTCACTGATCTTAATAACTTTTGTAGCTTTAACAAGAATTAATTAAATTAATCTATATTTTAATATAGATTATGCAGTGAAGACTGAAGTGTTTGATAACTTTTTTCGATTTCTGGATATTTCCTACCAGTTAGATCAAATATTTAAAATATACTGTCTTTATGTTGTTTCTGTATTAATTTGAAATTATTACAATATAAAAACATATTGAAAACTTCAATGTTAGGTGTGATTAATCGCAATTATTATAGAAAAATGTGCGATTAATTAGTTCTTTTATTGATTAACAGTCATTACACACGCCGGAGACCCGGGTTCGAGGCATATATATATATATATATATGTGTGTGTGTGTGTGTGTGTGTGTAACCCCTCACCCAGGTCTTACTCGCTCCGCGATGTGCGGGCCTCGAACCCGGGTCTCTGGCGTGAGAGTCGGACGCTCTAACGAGGAGGCTAAAGGCTGTAACCCCTAGCGTCAGTCGCTAGAGCATCTCTTGAGATCAGAGTAGTGAGGTTTACTCGCACAGCGACTACTAGCTGGCCTCCGTTACATATACATATACATACATACATACATACATACATATATTTTCTTAAGTTTCTGATCCTCACTCATCTGAGTTGATCTAAAATGATGCGCTCCTGTCTGCAAGTGTAGCATTAGATGCACCAGAAAGACCTGCCATGACTTGTGCTATGCCAGGGCTGTGGTTCAGTATCCGTAAAGATCATGCTATAGTGCCTTTCTCATCCAACAGCATGTCTGCACTGCAAGAGAAAAATGCAATACAGCTAGAGAGCTGCCATCAACAAAGCTGTGCATCAAAAGGCACGTTGATTGTAATGGGAGCTTTTAGTTTTGCTGCATTATGTTGCAATCTCAGTTTAGACGAAGTGTGAGAGGTTAAAAGGATATAGACAGCATTGATTTTAACAGGAAAAAAAGTTTAATGCAGCACCAGCAGAACATCAGACATTCTCTTGAAACTTCTTCAAAAAGCAAAGCCAGTTCTGATCTCCCATACTGAGATTTCTCTCATAAGCATACTTTTCTTCCAGCATGGCTCTCTGTGAGACGTTTGCTCCATACTGGCTCTCTTAATTAGCTGGAAAGATGTTTCTGTGATCACTGCTTTATATGTCAGACTCATTAGTTTCTGCCTGGAGATTTGTTCTGCTTGTGAAATGCATGGTTACATTTTTCATATCTCTGTATTTTATTGAGAAACAGCCAGAAACGAAATTAGCAGAGAAATATCAACATTAAGTTCAATAGGGATGTGTGAGACTAGTCGACTAAACGATACTGTTACTGCTAGTCGACAATGGAAATACTAGTCTTACTTATGTTGGCTAAATTTTATTTGTGGAATTCTTTTTAAAAATATTGAGTTTGTACTTACTGGTCTTGCACGGCCTATTGATTCAATTGATTGTAATAAACATGTCTATATTGGTTAATGTTGATTAAGTGAATGCTTAAAAGGATAGTTCACCCAAAAATGAAAATTACCCCATGATTTACTCACCCTCAAGCCATCCTAGGTGTATATGACTTTCTTCTTTCAGCCAAACACAATCAGAGTTATATTAAAAATATCCTGGCTCAAAGCTTTATAATGGGAGAGATTGGAGGATGAGTTTTTGAAGCCCAAAAAAGTGCATCCATCGATCATAAAACGTAGTCCACATGGCTCTGGGGGGTTAATAAAGGCCTTCTGAAGCGAATCGATATGTTTGTGTAAGACAAAAATCCTTTTTAAAGTAAAATAACGAGCTTTCGGCGCCACAGCCATACGCATTCGACGTAACACAGTATGACATGATATACTATGCGTTATAACGTAAGACATAGCGTAGTACGTCATGGCGTAGTGTAAAAATTGAGTTGCTTCCATGTGATTGGATGAATAGATATTTGCGTTAACGAGCAGTTGAACAGGTGTAGGCTAATAAACTGGATGGTGAGTATAGAGGGTATGCATTGGCTTCACTTTCCCGCCGGAACACGCACCTTCAGCTGGAGTGAGTGGCAAAAGAACCTCCCGCATGACTGGATTTAATAGGGGAAACTGTAAAACAAATGAATATCAGTTTAAATCACAGACTGTAAAAAAAGATGGACGACGCACCTTCATTCTCTTCCATTGTAGTAACTAAAGCCGTCAGTGTGCCAATATGGCACTGACATCTTGAGTCTCGAGTCTGCGCATAGTGAACTTGGAGCCTGAGTCTGCGCAGTAGTGAGCCGAGATGTCAAGGTCCTGCCCACACTCAGAACAACTCATTATGTTGGTGTAAAATAAACAGTTATGGAAATGTAGAAATTAAAGTTAAAGCTCCACTTTGGCTTCACTTTTCAGGACTCGTGTGGCACACTTGGTTTAAGCTAAAGGCTGGACTCGATACAGTGTTCCTTACAACTTACCAAAGATCCAGTCATCCGTGGATATTGACATGCAGCCAGGAGTCGTGTTTCCTGACATTTATATGTGCCTAATTTCGACACCGGGGAAATATATAAAGCAAATTTGCCTGTGAACGATTTATATAAATACAATATAGGTTGGTCTAAATCTGGGTGATCACTTATATCAATGTGATATATTTCGTCAATGTCAGGAAACACGATTCCTGGCTGCATGTCAGTATCCATGGATCAATGGATCAATGGATCTTTGGTTAGTTGTAAGGAACACTATATCGCATCCAACCTTTAGTTTTAACTAATAATCGTTTGTTTTACTCACTATTTCAAATTGATTGCTTATACAGACTGTTTTTTGACTGTCATCTCCAATTTTCATTTAAACATTATGGAAATTAGTCATGGCACACTGACTATGATCCATCCAAAATGTGGATTTAATTAATGCCAAAAAGTGGAATATCACAAAAACCATTTGCAAATAAAGCAGCGATTTCACCAAAATAGAGAGAGAGAGAGAGAGAGAGAGAGAGAGAGAGAGAGAGACTGTGGCTCTTTAATAAATTATTTAAAAAAATATTAATTTAATAAAATATTAAATAAATAATATATTTTAAAATTATTTTTAAATATTTAAAAAATAATTTACATTTCAAATTTGTGTGGTTTTTATGTGAATTTAAGACATTTCCTAAAAGCTAAGTCTGTTCAAGGAAAATACCTGCATTAGACTAATAGATATTTATTGATTGTGCTTCATTTTCTGTTATTTGCTCCAGTGGATATTTAAAAGCTCAACCTCCACTCTCACTCAGAAATCTGACACAAGATTACTCCACATGGATCCATTTCCAGATCTTGAAATGGAGTCCTAAACAATTTTTCAGGTTTGTGATTTTTAGTACTATTGTCGCATAAATGGATTTCCTGTAAACAGTCTATCCCCAGAGCACGGTGTGGTGTTCCTCATCCATCTCGCCCTTTTCTCACTTCACCGAATTCGGCTTTTCCTGGAATTTATCTCACAATTCTCTGCGGAGTCATTGTAGAATCTTGGAGACCTGGAGCAAACATCTTCTGTTATTAAAAGTTCTGACCAAAGGCACTTTAAAGTAGCACAATAAGCCCGAGAAACCTGGCCTGTCTGCTGAGATTTAAAGATTTGAAATGCAACTCAGAGCAGGAAAAATAAATAGCCTGTTCTCCAAAAGAATGACCACTGTGGACTATTAGGAGTCAAAACACATTGTCAGCTTTCTAGCAAAACGGTTTATTTAACTGCATTGATACTATGGAATTTGCTATGGAGAAAAGTGTCTGCCAAAGGCATATAAAGGTCTAAATTACCACTGCATACTGTTTATAAAGTGAAAATGGGCCGTTTGGGAGTAATGGTTGCAAAAGGAGCTATTTCTACCTGATCTTCCCTATAAAAATGGACTAAATGACTTTTTGTCATCAGGTTAAAATATTCAAATGATATGTTGATTTGAGTAAATAATATTTTTTACTAGAATAAAATCAGGTAACACTTTATTTCGATTTTATAGATTTCTACTAACTATAAGTAACTTTGCAACTACATGTCAACTAACTCTCATTAGAGTATTAGTACTGTCTGCTTATAATATCTGCTAACACTTTAGTCTAACAGACATTCTACTGACTATAAGTAACTTTGCAACTACATGTCGATTTATTCTACTAAACCAAACCCTAACAGTCTACTACAGTCTTTTAGTAATACTCTTAGTTGACATGTAGTTACAAAGTTACTTGTAGTTAGTAGAATGTCTAAAGTGGATCATCAAAATAAAGTGTAACCTAAAATAATTTGAATTGAATTTGAAATGTAATTTTTTTAGGTTATACCTGAAAAAATATTTCCAGATATAACAGATCCTGCAACCTGGATGTAAGGAATCAGGGAGCATTCAGGAGCGTGTTGGAACCAAGCTTCCTACCGAGGTAAAACCAACTCAGCAGATATGTGCTTTATGACTTCAGCAGTAAAATGCCGCTCTTCAGGCGTTGGAGGCATCAGGTTCAATAGCTTCTTCGTAGGTCATGTAGACAGCCCTGGTTCCCTGATCTCTGTCTGATAATGAAGTCTGTGGAGAGAGATAAGTCAATCAAGATTAGCTCTGAGACTCTCAGCGCCCCCAGCCAAGAGCAACTCTCAGGGCAAAGAGCACAGAAGGAACGAGAGGTTTGTTCGTGATTCCCTCAGGGTTTTCTAGTAAAGTGACTCATCGTGCACAAGCTAATATGAAACAAGAAAATTAGATATTTATCAAGGTACTAAGGGATTGTTTTTGAGTCAGAAGTTTGGAAATGCCTACTCATTCTTTTTTACTATTTTTTTTTACACCTTTTTTTATTTTTATTATTATTTTCTTTGTTTTCATGTTTTATGGGGATTTTCCATAGACATAATGATTTGTAAAGTGTACAAACTGTATATTTTAACCCTGAACCCATCACAGAAAACTTTCTGCATTTTACATTTTCAAAAAACATCACTTAACATGATTTATAAGCTATTTTCCTCACGAGGACCAACAAATATCCCCACAAGGCCAAGGATTTCAGATATTGCCATCTTTTTGTGGACATTTTGTCTCCATAATGTAGGGTTTACAAGGACCACACACACACACACACGCACGCACGCACGCACACACACACACACACACACACACACACTAATGATCAACTGAGGAACAGGTGTAAATAATTAATGAAACAATGAGCAACTATGGCGGTGTCCCAATTCAGAGGCTGCATCATTCGAAGTCCACAAAGGGCCAACCGAGCGTTGTATAATGGGACGGTCTAGCCTATGGAAGATTGTTCTTGTCGCTTAGCAACTGTGTCAGTGTAACATATATAGTCAGTTTTAGTTTTGTATTCATTGCGTTCAGTTCCTTCGCTGGTTTATCTCCATGGTCGTTGATTGAGTTATGCAGGTGTTCCTTGTTAAATTAATTATCTCTGTGTGTATATTAGCCCTCAGTTCATTCAGTTCTTTGTTCATCAATGTTATGAGTGGTTGTGTTTTCCCAACGTTCACCTGAGTTTGCTTTGTGGATAATAATAAAGACAACTGTTTTGTTTACAACTGCTTCATCGTGCGCTTCGTACAGCCACAGTCGCTGACAGTCATCTGCCGTTGACGAGCGGCAGTAACGTTTGTACTGGACTTTTTTTTAAGTTATATTCAACTGTCAGAAATCAAAACAGGGTGTACAACTTGTCTAAATATATATGTTCAACCTGGTCTATTTACAATATGTACATAATAAAGAATATAAACTATATAAAATCGCATCTTAGTAAGATATAAGTCAACATTTGAACCGATTTAAAGGTTTTACATTTGTATGATTAGATATTCAGTTCAGTTCAGTTTATTTATAAAGCACTATTAAAACAACAGAGTGTTGACCAAAGTGCTGCAAAATATTACAATCAGTGTTGGGGGTAATGCATTACAAGTAACTTGAGTTATGTAATCAGATTACTTTTTAAAGTAACTAGTAAAGTAAGGAAACACAGGAAGTACTAAAGTAAAGTAGGAAACACAGGAAATGACAATAACAAACTAAAAGTACTTGAAAATGAAACAGGAGACACTACAGTATCGTGACATATGCATACATACATACATACAAGCAGAAGCCTTTAGATCAGGTGTGTCCAAACTCGGTCCTGGAGGGCCACTGTCCTGCAGAGTTTTGCTCCAACTTACCACAACACACCTGCCTGGAAGTTTCCTGTATGCCTAAAAACCTTGATTAGCTATTTCAGGTGTGTTTAATTGGGATTGGAGCTAAACTCTGCAGGACCTCCAGGAGCAGGATTGGACACCCCTGCTTTAGATCAAAAGGTTTCTAAGACCATTATAAATATAAATTCAGTGAAGTGTGTCCAAACATTTGACTGGTAGTGTATATGAGAAAAGAATTTCAACCTTTTACCTTATGTGCTTAAAAAAAACACTTTAACGCTCTAATGAGGATCCAGTTAGCTTCAAAGAGTGGAGTGTTTTCATCTTTGTAGAGTAAACACATTTTTTATTCAGATGATAAATGGGTAACGTGCTGCAAGGTTAACTAAAGGTGTACCGATTTAGAGAGATGAACTGAGACTTCGATTATATTACAAGTGTGGTAATCAATTTCTCTTCTCTAGTGAATAGTGTTCGTGTCACCTTTACTGAATTGACCTTACCAGTAATAAGAAGAAGCACTTACTCCCTTAGAGTGAAAATATCCACCTATTTAACCCAGAGACACATTTACTCCTGTTTGAAAGGTCTGCTAACAGGGAATGTTCTCAAATCTTTGGCTAACATCCTCATTAAAGGATTAGTTCACTTTCAAATGAAGATTACCCCAAGCTTTACTCACCCTAAAGCCATCCTATATGGCTTTCTTCTTTCTGATGAACACAGTCAGAGAAATATTAATAAATATCCTGATGCATCCGAGCTTTATAATGGCAGTAAGCGTTACCAAAGGAGTATGAGCTGAAGAAAGTGCCTCCATCCACATCCATCCATCATAAACATATTCCACATGGCTCCAGGGGGGAGCCAGACCGCCTTCCGTATTCAAGTTACGAAGAAAGCGTAAACTGGCATCGCGTCAGTTACACTTTTTCCGTAGGTTGAATAGGGAAGGCGTAGGACGTAGCGTAAGCTTTTTGAACTGCAAGAGTTTTCACACTTTCTTCGTAAGTAGAATACGGAAGGCGGTCTGGCGGAAGCTAGATATTTTACTTCATAACTTGTTAAATATGGATTTTTTTTTTTTACACAAACACATTGCTTCATTTCAGAAGGCCTTTATTAATGTGTGGAGCACATATTTATGATGGATGGATGTGGAAGGAAGCACTTTGTTCTGCTCATACTCCTGAACCCTGTTCACTGCCATCATAAAGCTTGGATGCGTCAGGATATTTATTAATATTTCTCCGACTGTCTTCGTCAGAAAAAAGAAAGTCATATACACCTAGGATGGCGTGAGGGTGAGTAAAGCTTGGGCTAATTTTCATTTGAAAGTGAACTAATCCTTTAAGTTCTCTCAAAGTTATGAACAAATGTTCTTCCAGTAACCTGAATGTTTGTTTAAAGTTATCTGGTCTTTCTGGTCTTTAATAATGTTCTCAAAAAGTTAGCACAAAAACATTATTCATACATTGTTCATGGAACTCTTTTTTCTGAAATGGTTTAATTAGACATTCGTTTTTTTAATGGTTTTTAAATGTTACAACTTGTTTCAGAATGTAAGGAAAACATTCAAAAGTAACAATTCCATAATGTTTGCAAAATGATAAAATGGAATGTTCTCTTAACGTTTGTATAACCAAGAAAATCGCTTTAAAACATTTAACAAATTGGCTTTGTTGAATGTTCAGAGAACATTCAGAAATAATGTATTAATAATATAGATAGATAGATAGATAGATAGATAGATAGATAGATAGATAGATAGATAGATAGATAGATAGATAGATAGATAGATAGATAGATAGATAGATAGATAGATCTAGGTAGGCTTACTTCTAATGTTGGGATTCTTAGATGAAAAATCATATGAAAAAAGTCATATTGATATTTTATCACATTGATAAAGTATCCACTTTCACTTAACCAAGACTTAATGCTATTATCCCATCTGCCTTCCTGAACAAATTTTTACAAATGCTGACACAAAGAGACCTGATCCCATTCATCCTAAAGCTATTTTCCTGTCTCGCATTAATGTGTAAAAATAGCATCCACCAAAAACAAAGGAGTCTAACATTAAAAAGCTTGTCAGGCTATTGAAATCACCTCGGCTAATGCAAAAGAGGTTAGATTAAGATGTTCCAGTGAGGCAGGCAGGAGGGAGATATTTAAAGAGAGAGTAATCAGTGAAAATATATCCAGTCACCTGGAGGCAGGAGAACATGGTGTCTCTATTTGAGACATCATGCTAGCTTGTTGCCTAAAATACATAAAAAATACATTACTAGCCTCTTTTAGTCAAAACACACCCCGTTTCTCTGATTCACAGGGTTCAGGGACTTATCATTTTAATCAGCAGTAGCCATTATCTCCTCTTTCTCAGTAATTATGTTTGTATCAAAATTGTGTGGCAATCAGAGCATGTTGTATAAACTCAAGCCCTTATGTCTGAGAAAAAGCACACCGTTGTACCGCATCAAGATTTTAAATAAATATAACTAAATTACTGTCTGTTTTCAACACAAAGCTTCAGAAAAATTGGAATATTTATTTATAAATTAAATTAATTTTTAATTTAAAGGGTTGAAAATTCTGTCATTAATTACTCACCCTCATGATGTTTCAAACCTGTAAGATATTTGTTCATCTTTGGTACACAAATGAAGATATTTTTAATGAAATCTGAGAGATTTCTGTCCCTCCATTGACAGTCTATGAAACGCTTCAAAAAGTTCATAAAGAGATCATAAACTAATCCATATGAATTGAGTGGTTTAGTCCAAATTTTCTGAAGAGACTCAATCGCTTTATATGCTGAACAGACTGAATTTATATATAAACTTTGATCAGCGAACATAAACAGAAGCTCAACCGAACCTGATTGATGCGGGAGAACAAACCTCATTGGTTCTTGCGGAAACTGATGTGTGAGTTGATGAATGTTTATATGTGAATAAAAGCATAATTCAATCTGTTCATCATTTAAAGCAATCGTGTCTCTTCAGAAAATTTGGACTAAACCGCTCAATTCATATGGATTATTTTTTACGATCTCTTTACTAATTTTTTAAAGCGTCAAAGTGGTAGTTGCGTAGCTGTCAACGGAGGGACAGAAATCTCTTAGAGTTCATTAAAAATATCTTAATTTGTCTTCTGAAGATGAACGAAAGTTTAACTGGTTTGAAACGACATGAGGGTGAGTAAATGATGACAGAATTTTCATTTTTGGGTGAACTAACCTGTTAAATAGTTTGATTGCCCATGGTTCCCATCCACTCTCTTTATATTAAAAAGAGTGGCCAATTACTAAAAATTCACCTTTTGTGTTCCAAATAAATGACTGAATTTAAATTTTTGGGTGAGCAGCTATACCTTAAAAACTAAGAGAAACTTCTAGTTTTGCATAAGAAGCACATTTTCTTTTCCCCTTACAGTCTTTTCTGTACCATCTGTCAAGTCTGTGCACCTTTCTACTTGTTTTTAGCCATTTTTGACATGTATATGCTTAATTACTCTGCCATCTGGATATGCCAAAAGCAATAATTCATAGCATTCTATACAGCTGTATGTAGATGTATGCAGCATCACGTGCAGCTGCAGAGCTAAACATGACAGTTTATAACAGCAGCCAACTGAGTGAACCAGCGTGGAGGTGCAGTGCTAACCGTGCTGAATACCCTCCGGGCTGGCTGGGCCATTTTGCCTGCTATTGATTTATTTTCCAGTCCATTCAGAGCCAAATACAACTAGAAAGGCTGCATAACAGCACGACTCCTGCTTGTGGCAGTGATGGATGCTCGGGAAAACAATGAGTTTCATATAAGCATTTTTTCACACACAAGTAAAATATACACCAGGATCTGTGGCTTATCATGAAATATCAAGCCAATTTCACTTAAAATACAAAAAACTTGAGTCTAACCTAGTAAATCACTGTAATATATTTTCCCCAGGGTACTTTTTACAATCTTGACACAAATGCACCACACCGACTACTTTTACAGGAGTACTATGGTGCAAAGATGATATAAAAGGGCATTAGCATAATAAAAAATGACTGATATTAATATTCATGGTAGTCCATGGCACATTAAAGAACACCATGCTTGAATACTGTTTGTTAAAGGGGACATATCATGAAAATCTGACTTTTTCCATGTTTAAGTGCTATAATCAGGTCCCCGGTGCATCTACCAACCCAGAAAACGTGAAAAAGGACAACCTAGTAACTTTGTTTTGGAAAGCCTTTCTCTGCAAGCATGTGAAAAAACGAGCCGCACAGATTTCGCTCCCCTGTAAGAAGGGGATCTTATTATAATATTACCGCCCTTTAATCTGCATGTTTCCACCCACGGCACCGCCATTTTGTTTTCGCAAGTGAGGCAAAGCTGCAGATGAAGAAAATGTAAGTATTTTTAAGTAATGTAATGTGTTTCTTTGGTTCAGACGGCTTCACTTTCCGTGTGCTTTCCCTTAGACTCCATAGGCTCTATTACTTTATGCTAGCACAAACAGAAGTTGTGTTTGACAGAAATGTATCGGTGTTACTTATGACTCCCCAAAAAACCGGCTTATACTACTAATGTGATGTCATTTTACGCCGAACTGCTTCACAAACGAGGGTCAATTCAATGCTGGATTTGCACAAAAGATTAAGATGACGGCACATGCTAGTCGATGAGTTGAATCAACTCCACAGCATCTACATAAATTTATCCACTAACCATTCAGAAACATCCAGTTGAGTTCATCCATCAGTGTCCGACTCCGGTTTGAACAATGTAAGGCTGAACACCATTACTGACAATCGTCATTTTGGCAGCGTGAGATTCTCCATCTTTGTTGTTGTTGAGCAACCAAAGCGCGAGGTGTTAAAGCTCCGCCCTCTTCTGGAAAGGGGGCTGGGAGCAGCAGCTCATTTGCATTTAAAGGGACACACAAAAATGACGTGTTTTTGCTCACACCCAAATAGGGGCAAATTTGACAAGCTATAATAAATGATCTGTGGGGTATTTTGAGCTGAAACTTCACAGACACATTCTGGGGACACCAGAGACTTATATTACATCTTGTGAAAAGGAGCATAATAGGTCCTCTTTAATATAATATGATGAAATGAAATGAAATGACAAACCAATCATGGAGACAAATCACAATGTCACTATTTAAAATCTAAATGTCATTAGTTAATGCTCAATTGCTGTCCATTCAATTTCGTAGGTCACTTTCAAGAGGACATGTGACATTGAACACCAGCTGCATAATGGTGAATAATCCAGAGTTTTAAGTGCCCTGAGATTATGGCTTTATAAGCACATGGGCTTCCTGGGGTTTGTTTTGGTTTCTTTGACCAAATCGGTGATCCTATAATTTGGTTGCTTCCTAACAGAGCTTCCCCACAGCTGGCGGTTTTATTTTTTGTTAAATATGATGATGATGATTAATTTTCCTCCTGTGTCTGGGCTATACAGAGGATTACGCATCTGGTCAAGACCGCAAGTCAATCCCCAGAGGCCTAATCTCAAAAAACATGAGTCAAATTTAAAGCTTTATACGGCCTTTCAGCTTATTGTCCACAAGATGACTTTTAAATTTTAATAAAGAAATCGAACATATTTAAAATATCTCAACCTATGAGTATTCAAGGCAATGTCTCATACATGTTCACATTGACAAATTAAGCTACTAAATATAGTGGGGTCTGAGACATCAAATTGTAATAAAAAAAAAAATGCAAAATACAAGCAAAATTTAAAATCTATTTTATGATGTGACACATTTCTTGTACAATTCATACTGACAGCACTGACAGACACTTGCATATTTAACAAATGCAGCAAGTGTTAATTTAACCTGAACTCAGTCAGACAGCAGAAACAAGCCTCTGCTAAATTCAGATTCTTATTTTGAAATTTAAATGTAATGAAAAAGACAGAGGAACACTACAAATTAAATAATAATTAGACGCTTGTGCATAATAATTAAAGCAATTAAAGACCTGTAGGCTTGAATTAAATGGTGACTCAGTAATGAGTTGTGTGTTGCGTGTTGAGGACTTCAGCGGCAGCATCTGTCTGGATTTAGCTGGCATTAGTTCAAAGCTAAAGGAACTGCTTGTTCAGTGTGACCTAAACTGCACTATTAAATACATGTTCAGAGTTTCCAGGTCTGTGCCAAGCCAACCTCAATGACATGCCAACATACGCAATACTGATTTTTTTCTTTTCTTTTTTGTCCAGATCACATGACCAACTAAAAATAGTGGTACATTGATAATGCATGGAAACAAGTTAACTTTTTTAGCACTTTGGTTCCATTGTCCATCGGTTTTTGAATGGGTTTTTGCCTGAAATAAGGTCTGTGGTGAACACAAGCTCAAGATATTTTCATGTTTTATCCTATGACACAAAAAGTACCTTCTCTTGGGATTTTTTTCCGAAGCTTTTACTTGTCTTTTTACTTGATTGCTAACAAGTGTCTAAATGGGACTACAGAGGTTGTTGGGGACATCAAACATCATCACATCGAACAGGAAAACTCAGTCACGACTTTTTCAGCGACATTGGTTCTGGAAGTATTTTCTCCATTCATTTCTCCCATAAGGATTTCAAAAAAGTCTTTTTTAAAGCGTTTTAAGCCATGAACCAAACAAACCAGCTATGAGGGGAATCATAACATTACAAACTTTGATTTGAAGCAAAAAAGTATTTGAAAATCAATTTGAAAATACAAAGGTACAAGACTGTGTACTTAACGGCTGTAGTGATGGGAAGAACTACAATCCCATGAAGCATAGCAAACAGCAAAATCAAATTAAAAACAATGGAGAAATATACTTCTCATTTAAAATATGTTGATTAAATATGTAAAAACAATATATTTTAAGTTTATTGCATATAAATTCAAATATTTAAGTATCTTAAGACGTTAGACTTTCGCACTGTCCGTCATTTTGATAAACAGGATCCGACACCGATTCAACATGTCGAATCGGCCAAAAAAAAGCCGACGAGGACCAACTTCAGTCAACGGTGTGGAACACACTGAGAAAACTTAGTTGGCCAACGAACAAAAACTTCCCGACGGCCGACCGTCGGCTTGGTGTGTTCCTGCCTTAAGGGTTTAGAAGCTATCATTAAAAATCAATTACCCTGTGAGTTTTTACTTTCGGAACCCAATTGTTGCTCTCTATATTACTGGACACTTGTGCTTAGGGAATAAATGAATCATCCCAGACAGCAACATAGTGTTGCCCAGATCCGGCCCACATCTAGTACATGTGGATTACACACGGACCAGATGTGGTCCGGATCTGGGCCGACACTATGTTGCTGTCAGGGATGGCTGACTGCAAAGAGCAAATTTATTCAATGCCATTGGTAAATAAAAACACTGCTTTTGTGCTTAGTCCAAGATGGCTGCCATACTGATACAGAAGCAACAAAATCACTGAATGCACTTTTAATGTTTTAGAAAAAAAGTTATAACAACACTGTATTATATTATTTCTGTTGTGACTGAATTTGCACCATGTTTTTCAACATGAGCTAAAGGTTTAAGACTTTTTTTTTAGTGACCTAAGAGCATTGCGTAATTCCATCCATCATGCTTTCATTGTGATGATCTGTAGTGGTTTGATTACAGTTTGGATCGGTAGGAGGATTGAGCTGGAAGCCGGTGAGTCTGGCTCTTGTTTTGACAAGGATTAAAGGCTAACGTTTACATGGGCTGAAATAAAAAAAAAACCTGTGGGGTGGGGGGTGCATAAATGCATTTGATGAAGATTAAAAAGATTACCCGAGCATAAAACCTGTAAATTAGCCTGTACTGTCTTTTGCAGCCGGTGCTGCCGGCCTCACGGCTGTGCTCAGAACCCTGCAAATTCACATGAAGTGTTTATTAAATTGCTTCCTCTCGCTCGCAGAAAACTATTACATCATGATGAAATCCTTGTTAAGGAATGGCTGAAAATCTGCCATTTTAATCAGCCAATGGCAGACATCACTCTGAAGCAATATGATACCTTGTATAATTGCCAGGATGCTCCGCACTGGCTTGTGCAGCATTGAGGGATATTAATCATGTAAGTGAGCAGTAATGTTTACCTGATGATTTAAGCCGTTTCGTGACTCCTGATTATTAGGACATACATTAACCCTGTGATGACTGAATGATTAAACCATAAAGGAAAGAAAATGTTCCAGCTATTTAATAAGAACAGAATCAATCCCAAACTTTTTTGGTAAAATGTATGAATTATTACATTGAAAAATAACAAGAAAAAAACTATCCAAGCATATAATCATAGCAAAATGTACAAATTATAAATAATAATATTGCCTGTTACCATCAACACGGTCATTAACCATTTGGAATATATGATGACATAAAAATATGAATTAAGAAGTTAATATTATAAATGGAAAATGTATTGAAATATTATAAATGTCATATAAAAATATAGGGGCTCCAAGTTGACCAATAAACACAAAGGGAATCCATGGTGGTGTGGATGTCACATGGTTAAAAATGTCAAATACATATCATGCATTAGAGGATTTAAGCATGGTAGAACAGTCTTTGTTTGGCCACCAATATACACATAAACACATCATTTTTAAACACACAGCTGATGTTTTTATAGATTCTATAGTAAACTGTTAAATGTGTTTTCTATATAGATGATGCAACTGAAAAACACCTGTATTGAAATCAAACCACCCAAGTTTCCACCTTCAACTCAGTACAAAGCTTTTAACAACACAAAACAATGTTGAACAAATAGATTCTGTTAATTATGGAAATTAATGCGCAAGGCTTAATCCACAGCCATTTCATTTACTCAGAAGATTGGCAAACAATTACTGTTACTGTGGCCCAATCTCAGCCCTTACTAACACAGATGTTAAGAGTAAAGGTGCGTTCTCACACTGACATCAATTAAATCACTGGAGGTCACAGAGTCTCTGTATCACTGCTCATTTGCATAAACTGTGTGCATAATATTTCTGGATACTAACTGAAAATTGGTCGCTGCAAATCGCTATCTGTACCAAGCGTCAATCTTCTGGTTTCTCTCTTGAATCCAACACGGAAGTAACTTAAACTGCAATTCATTGACTGGTCACTTGAGACAGGCTCCAAAAGGGAGTCAATCCCATAGACCCCCCCTGTTAAAATGCCCAACTTTACAGCAGAAAAAAAAAATGTTTACAGCCTGGTACAAAAAGTGGTTTTGGTCTATATAGCTAATTTTGTCCTTCATGACAACTGTGAGGGGGGTGAATTTTTTTATGACTCATCCATTTAAATTATATTAAGCCTTAAAGTTCTGCATAATTAAGGGTGTGGCCACTTGAGTGACAGGTGGATTGCCGCTGCTGTCACTACTAGCCGTTTGTCTGCTGTCTGTTAGCCGTCACGTCACCTCAGATAATTCCCGCCTCTTTGCCCATTTTCGGTTATCCAGGAGTGACGTGCGGCCAAGATGGCGGCAGCCGGCTCAGCCCACTTTGGGATTCAAGAATGCTCTTCAGAAGCCTATGGGTGACGTCACAGACACTACGTCCATTGTTTTATACAGTTTATGGTCTGTACATATGCCCCTTAGGTGCATGCTTGCACTAAACAAATAAAAGCAAGTAAATCAAATGAAGTCAAAGAAATGTCTAAACTAAATTACTAAGGTGCCTTTTACACTAAAAAATGCTGGGTTAAAAACAACCCAAGTTGGGTTGAAAATGCACAAACCCAGCGGTTGGTTTGGTTTAACTCAGCGGCTGGGTTAAATGTTTGCCCTGCTGGGTAGTTTTATTTAACTCAACTATTGTTTAAAAATTACTGTATTGCTTGCTTAAAATGAACCCAAAGTATGTTAGAAATTAACATTTATTAATACGTTTAATAAATGAACATTTGTTAATAAGTTTAATGAATAATAACTAATCAATAAACATTTATTAAATTGCTTATTAATAAATGTTCAGCTTTTGATTATTATTGTTGCCTCTAGTAATTATGTGTCTGATTTTGGGTTAATTTTAAGCCAGCCATATAGTAATTTTTAAACAATAGTTGGGTTAAATAAAACTGCCCACCAGGTTGGGCAAATATTTAACCCAACTGCTGGGTTAAAACAATCCAATCGCTGGGTTTTTCCATTTTCAATCCAACTTGGGTTGTTTTTAAACCAGCATTTTTTAGTGTAGGTTACATTTTAATTCGAGAGTCCACTTTAGACATTCTACTAACTATAAGTAACTTTGTAACTACATGTTAACTAACACTTATTAGCATATTTATAGACTGTTAGGTTAGTAGAATAAGTTGACATAATGTCTTTTGGGGGACCATCAAAATAAAGTGTTAGCAGATATTAAGCAGACAGTCTAATACTCTATAATGACTGGTAATTGAAATGTAGCTGCAAAGTTACTTATAGTTAGTAGAATGTCTAAAGTGGACCGGTGAAATAAAGTTTTACCCATGCATTTTTAATAATTTGCGAAACAGGAAAGTATCAGAAAAATTGTATCTTTTCCCATTTTCCACAAAATTGTATCTAGATTCCATTGCAATTGCCTTTCATTTGTCTTCAAATGGTCTGTGTGAACCTGTGCGCTTCAATAGAGCCAATCCGGGTCAATCGTTTTGGGTTCAGTAATGGCACCTTCTAGTGATCCATAATAGTTTATGAAAGCCCAGCAAACATGGTTTTGATAGGGTTGAAATGTAAAAGAAATTACCACAATGAGCTCTGTTTATGGAGAAAGCTTTTATAAATCTCATAGAAGCATGCATGCTAACAGAGCGAGGAAAAGCGTCCTGCGCTGGTCAGCAAAGCCCGGAGCGTTCATTTCCAGTCCAAGCACGTTCAAAACCCCTCTGATCAAGTCCAGGCTCAGCACTCCACAGTAAACCTGCAGGTGCTCACAGGTTCGTTCGCATGCATGTATTCATGTGACGCTGCACTGATTTATGCAGCCCTTGCAGGAGGTTCATTGTTCAAATAGTTGTGAGCAGGCAGCTGCCTGGTCAGATAAGCCATTAGAGATGAGAACTCGGCCGAGGACAACACGGCCACTTTTCCGACTAATGCATGAATTCATCACTTCTCATTGCACTGATGTATTCAAAGCCAGACCTGAGAAAGAGCTGCTTTTCTTCCCCATCCTCTCGATTGCTTTCCTGTCATGACATTCTCAGGGAACAGAAATGAGTAATGTTCTGAGGAACTGACCCTGCCTTCACATGCTCTGTCAACCACCAACGTCATCATACTCGTGTGGTTTGATACAGCAGCTGGTTAAACGGCTGAGTCAGCTGAGGACCCCCAAATGAACTGCAAGAGAAAGAGCAAATTGGGACATTTCGGTCAAAATAGCAGTATTTGGCTTTGTCAAATAAATAAATGGAAAACAGAGATGGAAACACTTCAGCCAAAATGGCCTAATCTATTTCAACCATGTTTCATTTTATTTGTACTATTGCATTATTTAACATACTTTATTAAATATACTGTCTAAAGTACAGCCATTAAATACATTATAAAATAAATGAAAACAAAATATTCTGTCCTTTATGCAATAATTATGGTATGATAGATGACTTTGGGTGAATAATTTACAACTGATCACCAGTTAATGTGACTTCATGTCAGTGTTGAAAAGTAAATTTATATTATCCTACTTTATTTTCTGACTTACATGCAATAACTTGAAGTAAAAAACTTAAACAATACCTAACTATTACTATATACAATGAAAATAAAAATATAAATAAAGAAATAACTTAAAGATAATAATAATAGTTAAACATTAACTTACTATAAATAATTTTAAAATATAACTATGAAAATAAATAAATATGGTTTAATTATTTTCACTTGGTTGACAACATATGAAGGTGGGGTGAGACAGGATTTCTCCAGACAAAACAACTTCCAAACATTGCAGCTGACAAACATTTTTCAGAACAAAAACAAAATAATGCCTTGATAATAACCTGCAAGCAAGGAAACAAGATGACTGAGGGCGAAAGTCGAGATTCACGCCGGCACTGACTCTGGTAGTTTGTCACTTGGGTGTTCCAGTTTACGTTTTTCCTATGGGATGGATGGGATGAGTCATTTTCTATTGTATTTATAGCCTGCTGTTCGACTTGCTCAGCAAGGTATTCTCTCAGCTTTGCTGAGTTGGTTACAAATGTAAGTCCGATAACAAATGGGATTTTGTGTGTTAAAGTAAATCACCCTCCCAGTGTTTAGATGCCTATGGCAAAAGGCTGTGTATGCTGTCTAAGATAAGATAATTTAAGAAAATTCCACTCAGTGATTTCCAATATAGTGAGCTGGCTACCAATACCAAAGGCTACTGAGTAACTAAAGCAGTCCAATTCAGTCGACTTAATCATTTGACCCCAAGCAACCAAACTTGAATGCAAAAGACTCCGAAGATTCAGAAACAGAAACACTGTGGTTTCTAGCCTTCTGTTAGTTGTAAATATAACTCTGCCATCACAGTTTTATGATGAATGGCTGCCTTCTTTGCAGTGTATATTATACAAAATCTGATCAAGATTGTAAGACTTTCTTCAAGATCTAAAGAATTTGTATGAAATGGCGACTGAAAAAAATTCACACGAGATGACAAAAGTGTAAGAATTTCTACAAGATGGCAATATCCTAAGGATTTGTAAGAGTTGGTGAGATGGAAATAATTTATACGAGAGGGTGAAATCATAAAACTTCATATGAGATAGCAAAATAGTGTTAGAATTTGTGTGAGATGACGACATCTAAAGATTTTTTTCTACAAGAAGGCGAGATCAGAAAGAGTGGAAGAGATGGCGAAAATTGTAAAAATGGTGAAATCGTAAGAATTTCTACAAGATGCCAATATTGTAATAACTTGTACGAGATTGAAAGAATTCATATGAGATGGCAAAAAAGGGTGAATTCGTGTGAGTTGACGAGATCTAAAGAATTAGTTCAAGATGCCAAGATCAGAAAAATTCATGAGATGACGAAAGTCTAAGAATTTGTACAAAATTGCGAAATCGTAAAAATTTGTAAGAAATGGCAAAAGTGTAAACATTCATATGAAATGGTGAATTTTTAAGAATTTCTACAAGATGACAATATCGTAAGAAGTCATACGAGACAGCGAGATAGAAAGAATTCATACGAGACGGGGAAATCTTAATTCGTATGAGATAGAAAAAAAGTTCGAATTTGTATCAGATGACTAGATCTAAAGAATTTGTACAAAATGGTGAAATCGTAAAAATTTGTAAGAGATGGCGAAAGCAAGCATTCATATAGAATGGTGAAATCATAAGAATTTCTACAAGATGGCAATATTGTATTAAATTGTACGAGATGTGAGATCGAAAGAATTCATATGAGATGGCAAAATCTTTAAAATTCTTGAGATAGCAAAAAAAGTGAATTTGTGTGAGTTGACAAGATCTAAAGAATTAGTTCAAGATGCCAAGATTGGAAAAATTCATGAGATGAGGAAAGTAAGAATTTGTACGAAATGGCGAAATTGCCATACAGATATACTATATGTATGTACACACACTTACCAGCCACTTTATTAGGTACACCTTGCTAGTACTGGATTTGACCTCCTTTTACCTTTAGAACTGCCTTCATTCTTCATGGCATAGATTCAACAAAGTGCTGGAAAAATTCCTCAGAGATTTTGGTCCATATTGACATGATAGCATCACACATTTGCTGCACATCCATGATCTATTGGTGCTCTATTGGATTGAGATCTGGTGACTGTGGAGGCCATTTGTATAGTCAACTCATTGTACAAAATACAATGTACAAGAAACCAGTTTGAGATGATTTAAGCTTTGTGACATGGCGGCTTATCCTGCTGGAAGTAGCCATCAGAAGATCGTCCACTGTGGTCATAAAGGGATGGACATGGTCAGCAACAATACTCAGGTAGGCTGTGGTGTTTAAAAGATGCTCAGCTGAATGTTGCAGCAGAAATTGAGACTCATCAGATCAAGTAACATTTTTTTTCAATCATCTATTGTCCAATTTTGGTGAGTCAGTTTGAATTGTAGCCTCAGTTTCCTGTTCTTAGCTGACAGGAGTGGCACCGGTGTGTCTTCAGCTGCTGTAGTCCGTCTGCTTCAAGGTTCAATGCGTTGTGCGTTCAGAGATGCTCTTCTGCAGACCTCGGTTGTAACGAGTTACTGTTGACTTTCTATCAGCTCGAACCAGTCTGTCCATTCTCTTCTGACCTCTGGCATCAAAAAGGCATTTTCTCTTACAGAATGGCTGCTCACTGGATATTTTCTCTTTTTCGGACCATTCTCTGTAAACCCTAGAGATGGTTGTGCGTGAAAATCCCAGTAGATCAGCAGCTTCTGAAACACTCAGACCAGCCCGTATGGCACCATCAACCATGCCACGTTCAAAGTCACTTACTTTAAATCAGCTTTCTTCCCCATTCTGATGCTCAGTTTGAACTTCAACAGATTGTCTTGACCATGTCTACATGCCTAAATGCATTGAGTTGCTGCCATGTGATTGGCTGATTAGATATTTGCGTTAACAAGTTGAACAGGTGTACCTAATAAATTATAAATAATAAAATTATAAATGAATAAATTATTATTATTATTATTTATACTTCATTTAGCTCATCAACCAAATGCATGTCAGTATTATTCACATTATGGAAAATATTTACTACTACAAGTGTTTGGACTTAGCCCATAGCGAACCTAGTCATATCTACAGACTAGAATATCACAGACACTTTTTACACAAGCAAGGTTCCCACATATTTTCTTCAAACTATGAAAAAATCAAGCTACATTTTCAATTAAGTTTGCTGCCTCTTGTTGTAGTGAAACACACACTGCAGCCTCAACATGAAGTCATTTTAATAAGGTAGTCAATGCTCTGGAGTAAACGACTGAAGGTATTCACAAACATCAACACTAAACGTCTTTTTCACACACTGAAGCTCGCTCTCTCATTTATATAGATGTAATATGCATTTTGGACTGTCTGGCCTTTCCGTGGTAAATTTAGAGACACGTCAGAGTGTGGTGTGAAGTTTCAGCGGGGCCGTGTTATGGATTAACCTCAGAGAGACACATTAAAAAATGATAGCATGGGGTTTGGTAAAAACGTCAGCATTATGTAATCAGAGTAAGAGAGAGAGAACTAAGAATGAGAGGAAAGAGTGGAAGCCCAGCGGCTCGAAACTTCACCTCTCTCTCCATCCACCTCCTAACATCAAAGGATTCGCTTTATTACTTCAGCTTTGATTAAATCTGAGTGTTTTTTAAAATTCCACAAGGATACTTTAAGCATGTGTGTGTGTGTTAACATAAGAGAATTTCATGGATTTTATTTGAGAAATTAAAATCAAAGTTATGTTTTACAGTATGTTCAGTGCAAGTTTAACTCAATCAAGAGCATTTGTTGAGTAAAGTTTAAAATAATTTCGACTCATCCCTCGTTTTCTTAAAAAAAAAAAAAAAATTGGTGGCCACTTTGGAGAATCCAAGCTTATTTTATACAAGCACTTACATTAACACTTTTGTTAACACTCGTGTATTATTTGAACTATAAAGCTGTTTAAATCATTATTTTATAGTCATATTGCCTTACACAAAAAAGGTAAGCGATTTTTTTTTTTTTCCACACTAAAATCAAATTAACATATATTGTTTACATCTTGTGGTTATATTAGGGCTGGGAATTGATTGCAAAAAAAAAAATAGATTCCTCGATTCTGAGGCCTTTAAAATCGAGAGTCGATTCCAAAGGTTTGAATCGATTCCATCAAGGGGAATCAACTCCTCAGGAGCTTTTTTCAGTACTACAGAGCTAATCATTAATTCGCCTTTCACTCCATAATAGTGCTTGGAGATCCGATTCATTTTCACAAACACATTTTCTTTCTGTTTCAATGAACCAGTTCAAAAAAAAAGATTCGTTTATGTCATCGCGTAATGACGTCACTAATGACAAATATTGAGTAACCTATATCTTCCTATATTTTGCACCCAAAGCACACAATATTGATGCACAAACATTGATGCATCAATGTGGCAAAGTCTATACAGAGCCGGCGGTGCAACAGGTGGGACCACACCGGGCTTGAGGGGGCCCCGCGGCGAACGGACCATTATTTAGCTTAAAGGCACAATATGTAAGATTTTTGGATTAAAATATCCAAAAACCACTAGTCAATGTTATATATTTTGTTGACTTGTGTACTTACATTATCCCAAATGTTTCCAAGAATGTTTAAATCCAGAGAAATAAGCAATTTTAACCAGGACACGGACTGTGTCCGTGTGTCGCCTATCAATGACATCATACCTGCGTTACCCTCGATTTCCGGTTTTATTTTGTAGAAACCATGGAAACACCAAAGACGCTTTAATATATAATGTGTTTTATTAGTCAGGTGAGCAACTGTTTGGATACATTTATCAATCGAAAACTAATCATGTTATATAGCTCAACACAGTAAGTCTTATTCTTTAAATCTCATTTTCTTGATTTACTGCGAGTACCATGTTTTACCATGAATAATATCGATCTAGCTTAATGCAGTGTCTCATAGTAGCCGCCGAGCGAACGCACAGAGTAGCATTATAACAAATTTCAACACACAAATGTATCTAATATGATAAAACAGCACTGCGTTACCCCACATTGAGCTTAATTTGCAGCCAGAATATTCCTTTATTATAAGTTTCTGGCCTTATTATAAACAATTAATCAGTTATATATAAAGAAAAACTGTTATAAAAAAATATGCCATTTCTGGAAAAAAAACAAAAAACTTTTTTTCTCCTGTCTCTCACTCTCTCAATCCCTCTTGAAACCCCATGGTAGGGAACATATGATCACTCCGTAGGGTGCGTTAATACAAAGGTGTGTACGAGTAAAAATAAAGCAAAAGGAAGGTGTGAATTCCCATGTTTCTATGGGTTTTGCAGTGTTTTTTTCTTCTTCTTCTAATCAAATCTGGGTTGTTATGCTTCTGATTCAGAGGTTATTTGTGGAAATGTACTTATACAGTATGATGAAAATGTCATTTCTTTTGTACTGTAAGTATTACATAAATAATCCCAGTACATTGTGGGTAGGTACATGTTTCTTTATACTATACGTAAAGGCACATACGTAATTTTGGTATTTTTCCCCAATGTTTTCTATCTTCACATCCTCTCTCTTGTTTGATCTGATTTTATTCCTTTGCTTCTCGATTTGAAAGTGCTGTTCCAAAGAGATTTTCAGCTCTATGAGCACTTCCTGTCACAGAGAACATTACAGAGACACTCACTGGAGCAGCATGATTCATATAATGGCACAAACAATTTCACATTAAGACCACCATTAGTTTTTATAACATAATCATAAAGACAGAAATGAAAGTATTATTATAAATAAGTTGTGTCCACTCAACTGTGCTCCTTCCTGCAAAAAAAAATAATACCTATGAAAATTTTCAGTCAAGATTCAGGCCCCACCATAGCACAGAAACTGCACACGTTAAAATTACAAATGACTTACTTCAAGCTTGAGACCAAGGCTGCATCTCAATGCTAGTTTTGCTTGATCTTCGTTGCGTTCAATACTATAGATCATGACATACTCTTAGATAGACTACAAAATTACACTGGTATTCAGGGACAGGCATTAAGGGTGTTTAGATTGTAGCTTTCAGACCCTTATCATTTTGTTTATTTAAAAGGGGAATTATCCAAGTTAACGTCAGTAAATTATGGAGTGCTGCAAGGGTCTGTGTTAGGCCCACAGCTATTTTCAATATACATGCTGCCCCTTGGTAATATTATTAGAAAACATGGAATTAGAGAGAGAGAGAGAGAGAGAGATTTTAGAGAGCGTGTGAAAGAAAACAATGAACATAATGTGCTTCAGGGCATTCAGAGCAGTAAAGAGTTTGTGTTTCAGACACTGGGGCTGTAATAAGTTTAACTGTTCTTTCTTTCCATCAATTTGTTGTTTCCTCTCTCTCTCTCTCTCTCACACACACACACACACACACACACACACACACAACTTATACACCTCCACACAAACCTTTATAAATAAGAACACACTTACAGTCTCGCATATCGCTGACTCAGAGTACTTTTCGAGCAGATGGATTTGATAAAGCACAAAAACTACAGAGTTCATCCAATATACTTGTAAATAGGCAGAAGGATTGACAGAGCAAGAGAGAGAAGGGATGACTGGGGATGTGTGGAGGAAAAACCACTACCACAAAGTGCAACAAAGGCAAAATGTGTGAAAGGAAAATAAAGAAATCAATAAAGCCTTTATAGCAGACATTCATATAAAGCTTGAGAGTGGAAGGAATTAGGGAGCAATCTCAGCCCTCACACTTAAACACTAAAGCAAGAAACAGCAGCTGTAGGAGGTCGCCTCGCCACATTTAAGTACAGACACTGGAAAACAATTTGGAATGAAGCGTATCTGCAGCAGAGACCTGCCTCGACATAACGCAGAACGCACATCAAAAAGAATATCACACGGAAGGGAACATTAACACTGCGTCCTCCATCCCTGGTAATTTCATCATGCTGAGAGAGAAATATTCAAAGCCTTTCCAATCAGTCTGCAGGTACATGACAGAAGACTGAACTGTGGAAAGTGCTGACTGTGATCAAGTAGCAATTTTTACTTTAACAATCTTTGATAAAGAGGAAAACTGAGGGTTGTGGGTGAATCTTGAGTTACTTTGGACCAAACAGAGGGGTTACTCTGAGGTCAAAGATCGAGCTGAGAGATCATGACAGACCAAAACAAATGCTCAGATAATCTCATTACAACATTTGATTAAATTCAAAAACAATAAAAAAAATAAATTAAAAAAAAAGGTACATTGTTATGCTTATTAGAGATTAAACAAACTACCATTCAAAGGTTTGGGGTCAGTAAGACTTTTAATAAGCCTCTTATGCTCGCCAAGCCTGAAAATACAGTAAAAACAGTAATATTGTGAATTATTATTACAATTTAGAATAGCTGTTTCCTATCTGAATATATTTTAAAATGTCATTTATTACTGTGATGTCTCATTATTATACATGTATGTTGATTTACTGCTCAAGAAACATTTTTTAAATTATTATTCCATTGTTGAAAACAGTTGCGCTGCTTAATATTTTTGTGAAAACCGTGATACGTTTTTTTGTCAGGATTATTTGGTGATAGAAAGTTCAAACAAACATGCATTTAAAATAGAAATCATTTGTAACATTATAAACGTCAGTTTTGATCAATTCAATGCATTCAATTATTATTTAAATATAATAGTAATTATTATTGTTTAATTTAAGTAAGCAATAAGGTACGAGAGGCTGTGCTGTATCGTGAATAAGTCACTTCAGCCGTGACTTATTCACGATACAGCACTAGCCTCGAGTACCTTATTGCTTTTATAAAACGGTTACCACACAATACAAAAATATGTAACAATGCAACTTTCATGAAGTAAACTCTTACTAAAAGCCTTCCTTCCGCCGGAAAAAATAGTCCCTGACCGTGAACAGCAACAGAAATATACATTATTACGCCATTAGATGGCGGCAAAGACTGTCTTTATGAGTGCGTCAGTCAGTAGCGAAGACTTTTACATTGAAAAGACTGAATTGTTGTGAACACGGAACAAGACGCAACTGACAAATGCTTTGACTAGCACTGTCAGTCACGGGAAAACCCCTTAACTGTTAAAAGGACAGGATAATACATCTGACATTTAAACAGATGTTTTATTATGAACATAGGACTGACCTGAAGGAAAATGCTAAATCTGAATGCAAAATCTGAAACTCGTTCAGTCGATCTCTTTCCCACAATACCCTTACTACAGTAAGTTTTAATGAACAATATCAATTGAGAACAAACAGTTTACGTTGCTAAGAGTGGTTGCTAAGGGTGTTGTGTAGTGATACACAGAACCGTTGGGTGAAGCGGTCATAGCCCTGTTTTATCGTGAATAAAACACAGCTATTGACCAATCAGAATCAAGGACAGGAACTAACCGTTTTATAATAGTTATTATTATAATTAAATATTAATTATTATTTAAATAATATCATATATTCTTACATCTAACATACTATTGACCTCAAACTTTTCAACAGTAGTTAGTAGGCGAAAACTAAAGCTAAGAATATTCAAACTCATATTGATCAGCCACAAATATAAAAATTAGACCATTATTTAACTAACATTAATAAATTGACTCGTTTCCATGATTTCACCTATTAGAAACATAATTTTGTATATTGTTTATCACCATATAAAGCAATCAAACATAAAAATTAATATTTCAGGAGCTTGATAAAAATGTTCAAGCTGAAATCACACTGACCTATGTTGTAGAAGGGTTTACCGTCATAAACTCAAGGCAATGTTCTTACTAAAATCAATTTTGAATGGGATTTTTCATTTGGAGATCAAATGATCTCTTCAGGAAGCTGTATATCAGATGGACTAGAGTCAAAGACAGAAACACTCATGCGTTTGTGCAGGATTGATGTGTCCAATTTCCAGTCGGTCAGAGTGGCGATCATCAGCAGTGCTGGATCAGACCCACAGGGATCAGAAGTCTGTCACGCTCGTACCGACAGCACCGTCACACTCCAAAAAGTTCTAGACAACAAATCCTCACAACTCACACTCTGTCTATGATTGTGCCATATGATGATAGATGGAACTTTAGGACAGAATCAAACTCCAGAACCACCGCAGAGCTGCTCTAGGGTAGTTTTAAGCTCATATGGCAACAACCACAGACTGATACATACAGTATATTCACTGACCATCCGATGCATATACTGCACACAAAACTCAGCTGAAATCACCAGCTCTCATTGGCTGGCATTATGCAACTAGAGACACACAGGGATTTTATAAGTCTGTCTGGAAACAAAGTCATTAAAAAGTTAGTCACATTGTATATCAAATCTTAAAAAGAGCTACTTAAAAAATGGATTTTACAATATTTCTACTGTAAATTATATTAAATACATATAATCCTGTGTGACATAAAAAAATATTACATATATGAATATATCTAAACATACTTATAATTATATATCTTTACTAATTTAATTATATATTAATTATTCATATAAAATATAATTATATATTATTAATAATCATTTAGATACATTAAAATATATGAATATTTAAATAATTTTACTGTGAATTCTATATATATTATATATATATATATATATATATACACACACACATATATATATATATACACATATATATATATATATATATATATATATATATATATACACACATACATATGTATAAATTTCACAGTAAAAATATCTATTCATGTATTATAATGTCTAAATGATTATTAATAATTAATATATATAAATATATATATATATATGTGTGTGTGTGTTTGTGTATGTATAAAATTCACAGTGAAAATATTTATTCATGTTTTCTAATGTATTTAAATGATTATTAATAATTTATATATATATATATATATTATATTTTACTGTGAATTTTATATATATATATACACACACACACTATATATAGTATATATATATATATATATATATATATATAGTATATACATAAAATTCACAGTGAAAGTATTTAAAATATTTAGGTATAATAATGTATCTAAATGATTATTAATAATTAATTAATATATAAATATATACATTACAATATTTAAATATCTTACTGTAAATTTTATATATTATAGTCATTGAGAAGTATACATTATTATATAATTAAAAATGTAAATATGTAAAAATGATATATTATTATTACAGTTTCTTATTATATACATTATATATTCTTACAATATAATCATTTTAGATATATTAGAATACATGAATATCTAAATATTTTACTGTGAATTAAATGGAGAATAAATAAAATAAATATTTAATTCTGAGCATCACAAAATAAATTATAGAAAATATTTATTGTTGATCAAACAAATTCTAAAGTCTATATATTTTCTGCTATTGTGGCAAATGATTTCAGATAAATGGCACATAAAAGCAAAGCTGTAAACATGTTACATGTCCACAGTCTTTTGCTTTGTATTTAGAGGGTTTTTGCCCATAGATTAGGATGCAATGTGTACCAGACTAGATACTGACAGACAAAACTTTGCAATGTTTTGCCAAATTACTAGGATTTAGGGTGACCGAGAGAGAGTGAGAGAGAGGGAGATTCATCTCTTTCCCTCTTCTCTCTCTCTCTCTGTGTGTTCCCCTCTTTTATTTAGACCCAGCGGGAGAGAAATCAAGTTCACCTTTAAAACAGCAAGACTTGTGGCCTCAAAGTGCGAGCTGCACGCCTATATATATGCCAATAACAACCCCAGATAACAGACACGGCCTCAAACTACACGCTCACTCTCATACGCACACGTCATTATAATTCAGTGACCTTTCCTAACTCATTTCAGTGGTTCGTACCTCAGCCCATTCTTTTCCACACTCAAACAGAAAATAATGCTGTGGGTCAAAGACATGCAAACTGAGCTAGCGCTGGAAATAAAGTCTGTGACTGCACCTTTAAACACAGCTGTGTGATCGCTGCCTGACGCTGGTGTTTGCTGAGGTCAGACTCATGCAGTGAACGGCACAGGAAACTCTGAAGGAATTCTAATGACATCACAGGAAGTGGCATGGGCACAGACCATGAAGAATAAAATAAATAAATAAGAAAGCAATTAAAACATTTTATTCAATATTTATTTATTTATTATAAAAATATTAAGCAAATATTTTTAGTGATCTGAAACTTTCTCCACTTGCTCCACTGGGAAATTCAGGCATGCTACGGCTTTGGGAATTAATTAGTCTAAAAAAATGGATCAGGCCTGTAGCTAATGTTGTTGGGTTAATCAAATACTGATTTATGAACACACAATCTGTTTAGTTTAGATTGAGCATTTCTGTTTACATTAAACTTGGACTGAAATCCTGTCCAAATTTAATTCACAAAATACAAACAAGGAGTTACTGGATAAAGAACCACTAAAAAAAACAAAATGCTAGAGTCAATTTGACCTGGAAATTCACTCAGAAAGTTCAACAGGGACTTTCGTGGAATATTTGTTTCTTATTTTCCATACTTTGATATGATGGTTGATGATTGAGATTACAATCACTACTTTGTTATTTGTATAAAATAAAATAATTGATATAAAAATATACATGGATGTATAATAATAGAATTTCATATAATATACTATAATAACATAGCATTCATGTGAATTTATATAAAATATATTCTTTACTATATATTGCATTTTATTAATATTATTATTATTAAATTAATAGAAAATATGATCATTTTTATTTATACAATTTATTTACATATATTTTAAAATAATTATTATAAATAATACTATTATTAGATATTGTTTTAAATATAATACTAAAAATAAATATAATAAAATATTAAAAAAATTTGAAATAAAAATTCACATGGCTGCATAATATAATTGAATTGAATATGATATAATATACTCTAATATAACATCCTTGTGAATTTATATAAAATATAATATTTAATTTATAATTATTATTATATTTTAAGTAATATAAAATGTTAACAATAGTTATTTACAGTATAAAATATAACTACTGTAAATAATTATTACTATATTTAAGATATTGTTTTAAATATATTATAATATAATAATAAACAAAATAATAATTTTATTTTAACAATTATAATTTTAATAACAATATTAATTTTTTAATATATATTGCAGCCATATACAACACGCAATATGGCGGAATACGTCCCGCCTTCTAAGTAAAAGAGCCAATCGCTGATTGATAAAGTCATTGCGTCACTGCAGCAGCCATTAGAAGCTCCAGGTCCCTTAGGACCGCACATGCGCATTGGCTCGTCCAGCCTGAAAAATAAGCTTTTCAAACGAGAGTTGAGCATAAAAAACAACATTTATGGGACAGTTCATGTCCGTTTTCGTTGCTGATTTGAAATATATTATTTATTTGTGAGTTCGCCAAGCAGTTTTTGAAATTTCAGGATTCCCCCATTCAAATAGATAGGACTTGGTCTTGGATGTCCGTAATAGAAATATGGCCGCCGAGTGAATAGACTTTCCTTGAAAGGGACTTTGATTTAAATAGGCAAATGCTGAAGAGTCTACGCTTGGGTCATTATTGCAGTGATTATTATGTTCCTAGCATGTTATATGTGTTACCGTACCTGTTTAAGAAATCATCACAATCCATATTTCATTACTGACAAGACGTGCGCCAAGATTATTGTCCATCACTTTTGCTACGAAACCCAAGTAAGCAGGTGTAGCTACATGTAAACTCAATGCGGAGCAAATGAGGTAAAAGCCCACACAGGGATCCTGACAGCTGTCATGAGGTAACAGGAGATGGAAGAGTCATTTGTCAACATCAGAAAGAATGACAAATGGAGACAGAGAGCCGGGAGAGGTCAGTCCACCTGTCAATCACTACAGTAATTATCCCAGGGGACAGCGAGGAGTGGGTGGAGCTGAATAATATACTGTGGGAGATTTCTCGTATTCCTCTTTTTTCTTGCTCAAAAAGCTTTGTAACATCACCTGCTTCATGCTGTCTAATCCATCTCTTTTCATTCTCTGGGTACAGCAGATCCAGTGGGGATTAGGTGAACCAGAACCTGCCTAGCCAATGACAGCGCGGAAAGAGTGAGAGACGGGCCGTGCGAACAGTCTGTGACCTTGTGCTGGGAAGAAACACGCACAACTGCAGCGCAATCTCAATCAACACACTGGCCCCTACTGGAAAGGAGAGGTACAGCAGTGATAATTGCTCAAACTGTGAGCTGTTACACACTTTCATTATTCATGCTGTAAGATGTTCAAATCAAGAATGAAGAAACACCAATAGTGGCAATATATATATATAAGAGGTGACAAACAGTAATCACACATACATAATATTTCATATAAGCTAAACATTATGTGCGATGAATGTTGTGATAGTTTTTTTTATTGTCAAGAACAGCAGCTTCATTGCTATGACATATCAGGGTCATGCACAAAAATAAACATACAAAAACATACACTTATATAGGCCTATGTTGCATATTCGGCAAGTTAACTATAGGTTAATCTATTGCACAGATCCACATATAGCACTGTAGTGGGTGATATTCTGATAAGCAGAATGAAATATGATGCTGATATATTCTATACAAATAAATCATCAATGTCCAAATTAATATATACACACACATTTTCTATTTCTGGCCCTCTGTGCATTCTTGCCGCCTCGGCTCTATAAATAAAATAAGGAGTTCATTATGCATTCTATGGGAATATCTTAACAGTTCTCAGCAGGAGAGTCGACAGAGGTCATAAATCTGGTCAGATCTCAGACACACACACATACTGGCACATAGTGGACACACCGTATTTTATATATAAAAATAAAAACTTTTTTGAGAGACAAGGAAAAATTCAAAAACAGAAAAATAAAAACATATGTAGTATGGCCCAAATGGGTCACGTGAACACTATGGTTCTCAAATTGGCATGGAAGCAATCAGGATCAAATTAGGCAAGAAAAGCACTCTTAATAACTTGTATATGAATAAATCTGCGAGTCTGAAATCAGTGGTTCTCAACAGTGTTGGGGGGTAACATATTACAAGTAATCCGAGTTATGTAATCTGATTACTTTTTCAAGTAAAGTTACGCATTACTTTTAAATTAACAACAAAATATCGGAGTTACTTTTTCAAATAAGTCACGCAAGATTTCCCATTAATTGACTGACGCCTCTTACAGTGCGTTCACACCGCCACCGGCGAGAGCGTCAAAATTCGCCTTGGCTGCCCTGCCAACAACGCTGTACTGTGCGTTCAAACTGCCGCCGGCGGGAGGGTCAAAGTAAATGACAAGTTGTGGCAACCAATCGGAATCCTCTCAAGCGAGGACCTCTACATTCCGATTGGTTGCCGCTGAATTGCGTCATAGCTCATTACCATAAAGTTGACCTGACTTCAACTCTCCTCGACGCTCTCACCGTCCAAGACGCGCCGCGCCGCTCTCGCTGGCGGCGGTGTGACTGTGCGTTCACACTGCCGCCGGCGAGAGCGTCAAAATTCACCTTGGCTGCCCTGCCAACAACGCTGTACTGTGCGTTCAAACCGCCGCCAGCGGGAGGGTCAAAGTAAATGACAGTTTGTTGCAAACAATCGGAATCCTCTCAAGCGAGGACCTCTACATTCCGATTGGTTGCCGCTGAACCGCGTCATAGCTCATTACCATAAAGTTGACCTGACTTCAACTCTCCTCGACGCTCTCACCGTCCAAGACGCGCCGTGCCGCTCTCGCCGGAGCTCACTGCCGGCTCACATTGAAAGTGAATGACTTCCTGTCACTTTAACACTCTCGCCGGCGGCAGTGAACGCACGGTTAGGGATGTAATAAAATATCGATACACGTCAATATCGCGATATTATGTTTGGCGATACTGTATCGATTCTCAAAAACACTGTATCGATATTTATTTATTTATAATCCCAACCGCTAGTCGCTAGATGTCAGTGTTACCTCAGAATGTAAATTGACGCGGAGAAGCACAAGGCACTGGCGTTAGCATTAGCAAACTCAGCTCACAAGAGGATAGAATTATTCTGGCTACGGCCACGGTGTACAAAGCTCATGTGGACTCATTTTGGTTTCAACTATAAAGAAACCACAAGGAGATCGACAAGAGTCATGTTGTTTGCGAAATAGGCCATGTTAAAATCCACTACTCGGGAAACGCATTGAATCTGAGAGCTCACTTAACATCCCGACACCATCCACGCTGCTGAGAGGCGTTTCAACAGAATATGTCCTCTCAATAACAAAATAAACACAACAAAAATGACAGCAGAAAGAAAGCATCTGATCATAGCGATGTGCATGTGTTTGCACCAGCTCTGTTCAGCACTTCAGTGAAGGCACTTTATTTAAATAGCACTTTATACAATAGACTGCTTTAAAGCAAGCAGCTTTACAGTATTAAATATGAAAAAGTCATGCAGTCATGGAATGGACTATGCACTTTCTGTTGTTAAATACTTTAGAAATTATTGTCATGTCGTAAATAAGACAACATCTGTATTGCAAAGTTGCAAACCCCTCCATGCTGCGGTTGTTGTTGTTTTTGGCGTATGCCTACCAACTCAACGTCATTGCCATAGAAATCAATGCAGATATCCCTGAAAAGAAAGAGCGGCATGGACACACAAATCGGATCTGAACAGTTGCGACACACAATGTGGACCTCAATAATTTTAGATCAGATTCCAATCGGACACACAAATTATCAGAGTTGGACTGACAATGTGAACGTAGCCTAGTTACTTTTTAACGGAGTAACGCAATATTGTAATGCATTACTTTTAAAAGTAACTTTCTCCAACTGGTTTTGGTTCAGGCCCAGATTATTCATTGATCAAGTTGCCAAGTTGTCTAGCATACAAAATAGAATTTTGATATCTGCAGCCAATAATTCACCTCACAAAATACAGTGTTTGAAGCAAACCATGTTTATTCACCTTGCAAATAGTCTGGCTCATATTTTCAATATCTTGCATCACTGTGCTCATGGTTTTTAATTTTTCAGTGCTGGAATATGCTTAACTTGACTAGCTTCTACCAAGTGAAAAATAAATTCGCACCAAAAATACAGTTCGTATAACAAAACATGGAATGGACTATGCACTTTCTGTTGTTAAATACTTTAGAAATTAAAAACTGCTATTCTGTGAACCTTTAAAACATATACACCTAAATAATCCTGCAGTCACTTTACTAGGCTATTTTCCCTTTACTTAGATTGAACAAAATAGTGATTTGTGATATAAATGCAAACAATACTGTCTTGATTAAATAAAAAAGGGTTGTTTTTGTCAGGTTTTATGCATATGGTGGTGTTCTTTTTTTCTAAAATTAGATCCTCTTTCTAAAAAAACAAGAAATATCGCAATATATCGCCTTTCTTACAGTATCGCAATATATCACAATATATTGTATCGTAACCCCTGTATCGTGATTCATATCGTATCGCCAGATTCTTGCCAATACACAGCCCTAACGCCTCTCCTGTCTCTATGTTGAGAGAAATCGGGAGTAAGTGCTCCAGATGTCTTTGCTGCATGACCTTTGATGATCCAATTCAACCATACCAATAAGCAAAATGACTTTAGACAAACATCACATTTTTTTGTTTGTTTTTGTTTTTATTGCTGAAGTGTTGAGCTGCGTCCAAAATCGGATACTCTCGAGTAGGTACATATTTTGAATAAGTAATTACTTCACAACTACTAAAAAAAGTATGTTCTATATAGTATGAATATAATCTGGACATATACATTCACCATGTTGCCCATCACATGACCTACAGCACCAGTTGCGTCGCTTCACCGCCATTCACAGATCCTCTCCCGTGGCCTCATGGGATAGTAAAGTGTCCATTTTATGCACACTTCAGAATCTCACAGGAAGTAGTACATCATCCAGGTACTTTTACATACTCTTTTAATGAATTCTGTGAATTCGGACATACTTCTTTTGTCACATACTGTTTTTCGCCTACTATATAGTAGGGAATAGGGGTGGGACGGTTCAGATTTCTCACGGTTCGGTTTGTATCACGGTTTTGGTGTCACGGTTTTGTTACAGTTCGGTATGTGCTATGTTCAGTAAAAATAAGACAACTGTCAAATAAAGATAAAGAAAATAAAAACAAATAATCAAACTACAAGAAACAGCACAAATAAATACACGAAAGCTAAGATACAAATAATATAAACAATGCTTTACAGGTTTTTCAGGTATCTAACAGCTTTCAGGTACAGAAACTGAATAAAGTAATCAAATATAAAATAACAAACTTTTTTGAATAGTTAAATAAAGATGAAACATTATTGAAGTTACAAAAGCTATTCAGTCAAGAGTGATTTCTTCGTGCTTTGTCGTTCGATTAACATTAAAACACAGAGCAGGAATATTAGACTGCTGTCCCTTTAAGACATAATTCAAAGATCCAGTACACTGATACTGATACACATGCGTTGTGTCTCGTTTTTCTCATAAGACCTACTATGTTTGTTAGGATACTCGCTAAGATGGGCATGTTGACATAATTTTTGTGTGAAAATGTCCGTTTAGGTGCAAGACTTGAAAGAAAATTTGCGCGAGAGTATTTGCGCGCTGTGACGCGGCTCTCCGTGTACGCGCTTCGGATGAGTACACACAAATCTCCTCACAGTGCGCCCGAGTTCTCTTTCGCGTCTTACGGATGAATGTTTAAATTGGCAAGGTTTAAATGAGTTTAGTTTAAACACAGATAGCAACGTTAGATGTTCAGGTCTCACCTGTGCTCGCGTCGCGCGCTATCAACATCCGGGTGATGACGGCGTAAATGACTGGTCATAAAGCTTTCGGCACGTCATTGAACATTTGCTTACAAAAGAGTGACGGTTATCAAAGTGCAGTACACTGTAAAACTGTTTGCGCTACAAACCAACGTGTTTATAATTAAGACAATACATTAAAATAATATGGTAAGAATTAAGAAATACCAGTTTGCAATATCAAGTATAGCATAACGAGCTGTTTTGTACAGCTAAAAATAACTGGAAGCAAATGACACAGGAAGCCAGACACAATAAATTTACAAATGGCTGCGCCCACTGTTACCTGAAAAAGTCTTCTGCAATCCTGGCAGCTGAAAGGTTTGTTTGAGCAGCACCCTCTACTGTACAGGAGTGAATTTGCATTCCCTTTAGCTTGAGGTTTATTTATTTCACTTATTGTGTGAAAAGGCCTTTACATTTGCCAAAAATAAAACATTTAAAAACAAATAAGCCCAGATGAGAAAAAGTAACACAAACGTAACGTAATGCATTACTGTCCATAAAAAGTAACTAGGGCTACATTCAGACTGTCAGTCCATATCCGATTTTTGTGCATATCTGATTGAAATCCGATCAGATTTAGGAAGTCTGAATGGCCAAAAATCACATGAAATCCGTTTCGAGCTACATTCATTTGTGGTTTGAAATCCTACTCAAATTGCATTTCTGGAAATCTGTTTCAGTCTGACCACTCTGATCGGATTTTGTGTGATTTATGTGACTTTCTCACGCCACGTAACGTAAATGTCAAACGTTGTTATACTGTAGGAAACATGCTGAAAGTCGCTGCAGAAACAAGGTTTTGTTGTTTCAAAGTGCCGGACGAGCAGAAAATAACAATATAATAGAGACATGTTTTGAAATCAGCAGAGACGACTGCATAGAATAAAGCCACGCATACCAGCCTCCTACGGTTCTGCCGTTGCCTCATCATAACGCAGTAGTCCAGCGCACGGTGGACTCACAATGTCATGTCGTAAATAAGACAACATCTGTATTGCAAAGTTGCAAACCCCTCCATGCTGCGGTTGTTGTTGTTTTTGGCGTATGCCTACCAACTCAACGTCATTGCCATAGAAATCAATGCAGATATCCCTGAAAAGAAAGAGCGGCATGGACACACAAATCGGATCTGAACAGTTGCGACACACAATGTGGACCTCAATAATTTTAGATCAGATTCCAATCGGACACACAAATTATCAGAGTTGGACTGACAATGTGAACGTAGCCTAGTTACTTTTTAACGGAGTAACGCAATATTGTAATGCATTACTTTTAAAAGTAACTTTCTCCAACTGGTTTTGGTTCAGGCCCAGATTATTCATTGATCAAGTTGCCAAGTTGTCTAGCATACAAAATAGAATTTTGATATCTGCAGCCAATAATTCACCTCACAAAATACAGTGTTTGAAGCAAACCATGTTTATTCACCTTGCAAATAGTCTGGCTCATATTTTCAATATCTTGCATCACTGTGCTCATGGTTTTTAATTTTTCAGTGCTGGAATATGCTTAACTTGACTAGCTTCTACCAAGTGAAAAATAAATTCGCACCAAAAATACAGTTCGTATAACAAAATATGTGTAAATGTTTTTATCTTAACTTTTTGAAGCAATTTAAATTATTTATTTTGCTATCCTAACTATGAACAATTAAATGGCATTTTATTATTTGCATTTAGCTTTGTATTTTTGCTTGCCATTTACAAGCCTCAGATCAGACCAGTTGAGAGCCACTTCCAGATTATCTGATACATTATTAGTTAATTTATGTAACAATTTCTGGTGTGCTCAGACAACCACATGATCCACTGATGCACAATACCACATGATCCACTGATCCACAGCAGCCATCATCACATTCCCACAGATCAAGAGTGACATGCACGCACACATGCAGTTGACTCCTAGTGCACGGGTCAGTTATGATGCATCCACTGTAAAGGCTGAATGCAGCTTCTTACAGTGCATGTAGCAGAGCAGACGGCAGACTTCATTTCTCCTGCATGCACAAGACTTTCCATTATAACACTGATACATGTGTATGTTTATTATGCAAATGCATGTTATCTGAGTGCTCTTGTACATGCTGCAGTGGTGAGCATGTTTGTCACTGCGTGTGGCAGAGATGATGATGCATTCAACATTTCACAGCATCTTCTGCAGCAAGTAAACATTAGCTTATGTGACCGCAGAGAGTATCAAATCACCTGCGTCACAGCGGGCTGTGTTGCCTTGGAAACAATGGGAATGATGATGTCACAAAGACATCACAGTTCACATAGTGACCGCTCGTAGCACCATCCAGTTGTGGCCTGTTTTTTAATCACAACTTCAGGATGCACAGAACAAACGACAAAGTCACTTGTTACAAACAACCAACCACATAATCCCCTTCATCTGTGCAAATAAAATACAACGCAAATACAACTTAAAACTAGTTTGGAGTAGTTTATAGGGAACCAAACAGTATGTTCAGCAATGCATAAAGCACTGTAAACTTGACCAAGAGCTCTTCTGCAGTACTGTACTTCTGGAAATGTACTTATTTAGCTGCAACATATTTTTCCTTCCAAGATTCAATGCCACCTTTATTAAATAGTACAGTGGCAGTACCATGGTATCAGATGGGAATACAGTGGTACTGTATGATTACCATAAATGTAATTTAATTACATTTCATATAGAACTATGATGGTAGCAGCATTCTTTGCAGTCCCTTGTAGTTTCATCTAAATGCTATATGGTGCATGAATACTAAACTTTTTATGTAAGAGTACTGATAATGGATGGATGGAATGAATGACAGAACGATAAAAGATAGAGTGAAAAACAATAGAATGAACAATAGAGTGAAAAACGATAGATAAATAGAATAAACAAGATAGATGGATAGATAAAACAGAGAACGATAAACGATAGAGTGAAAAACGATAGATAGATAAATAGAATAAACAAGATAGAACAGAACGATAAACGATAGAGTGAAAAATGATGGATAGATAGGTAGAATGAACGACAGAATGAACAACAGATAGATAGATAGATCGATCGATAGATAGAATGAACGACAGAGAACGATAAATGATAGTGAAAAACGATTGATAGATAGATAGAGTGAAAAACGATAGAATGAACGACAGATAGAATGAACGACAGAGATAGATAGATAGATAGATGGAATAAACAACAGATAGAATGAACGACAGATGATGGATGGATGGATGGATGGATAGAATGAACAACAGACAGAATGATAAACAATAGAGTGAAAAATGATGGATGGATGACAATGAACGACAGATACAACGATAAATGATAGAGTGACAAACAGAATGAACGATAGATAGATAGATAGATAGAATGAATGAATGACAGATGATGGATGGATGGATGGACAGAATGAACAACATAGAATGATAAACGATAAAGTGAAAAATTATGGATGGATGGATGACAGAATGAACGACAGATAGAACTATAAATGATAGAGTGACAAACAGATAGATATATAGAATGAATGACAGATAGAATGAATGATAGATAGATAGACAGATAGAATGAACGACAGATAGAATGAACGACAGATAGAATGAACGACAGATGATGGATGGATGGATGGACAGAATGAACAACAGAATGATAAACGATAAATGATAGAGTGACAGATAGGATGAACGACAGATAAAATGAACGACAGATAGAATGAACGACAGATGATGGATGGATGGACAGAATGAACAACATAGAATGATAAACGATAGAGTGAAAAATTATGGATGGATGGATGACAGAATGAACGACAGATAGAACGATAAATGATAGAGTGACAGATATAGAATGAACGACAGATAGAATGAATGATACATAGATAGAAATATAGATAGATAGAATGAACGACAGATAGAATGAATGACAGATGGATGGATGGATGGATAGAATGAACAACAGAGAATGATAAACGATAGAGTGAAAAATGATGGATGATGGATGGATGACAGAATGAACGACAGATAGAACTATAAATGATAGAGTAACAAACAGATAGATAGATGGAATGAACGACAGATAGAATGAATGACAGAGGATGGATGGATGGATGGACAGAATGAACAACAGATAGAATGATAAACGATAGAGTGAAAAATGATGGATGGATGGATGACAGAATGAACGACAGATAGAACGATAAATGATAGTGACAAAAGATAGATAGATAATCGCATTTGCATCTCTCAATCAGGGACAGCTGTGATGAGCTCCTTCTAAATACAGTATATGGTCACATGACAAATATTAACGGTGCAACACATCTTACCCCACTATCCCCTATGCTATACCGTATTTGCTTTCAGTTTATGCAAAACTCTTAACTCGGATCCTGTAGTTTGTATGGTTTATAAATGACTCTGATATGCTGGAGTGAATTCATGTCTCTCATCTATATAAATGGGAACTCACCCAGTTCTGTTTCCCCATGTGATTTCAAAGTTTCATATACCTCAGCGTTATACGCTGCTTTACGCTACGTGGCCTCTTTCGGTCAAACGTGGGGCTGACTGCTGAGTGGGTTAGATCACAGATTTGATTCAGACAACCTAATGAAACTTCTTTTTCTTTCTTTCTCTTGTCTGGTCTTTCTTTCCGTGCAGTTCTTGCTCAGCAGTAATATTTTGGTTTGACATTCTCCAATGCCCTTTCTAAATTTGTGCGCTCTGCCCGTGATAGATGAATGACCCTATAAAAACAGCCCTGAGCTGACGACTCCACCATCCCTGGACCAGCTGCAAGGCTGCTGACTGTGGCGGGAATCTCTCACAGGTACATGCATAAAACAGATGCCTAATAAGGTCAGCCAACACGCTTTCCCTCTGCACACAAACATTCCTGAGGAATGGGCTTCATGGATGCTGATTCAGCAAACTGGGCATACATTAAGTCACAGTGATAGCGGTACAATTAGGAGTTGTGCAGGGTCATCAATTAACCAATAACTATGGAAGCTTGTTTCTGCCACTGAATAAAATAAAAAAGGTAATTGCAACTTTTTATCTCACAATTGCGAGTTTACATCTCGCAATTGTGACCTTTTTTCTCAGAATTGCGTGATATAAACTCGCAATTGCGAGTTATAAAGTCAGAATTACGTGATATAAAGTCAGAATTGCAAAATATAAACAATTGTAAGTTATAACGTTTGAATTGTGATATAAACTCGCAATTGCGTTCTATTACGTCAGAATTGCGTGATATAAGGTTGCAATTGGACTTTATAACTCTCCATTGTGAGTTTATATCTCACAATAATGAGAAAAGAAGTCAGAATTGTGAGTTTATAACGCGCAATTGTTAGTTTATGTGTCAGTAGTGTCAGGTTTAGATGAGACAGTTCCAGGAATGTCTCGTGCATAAATCCTTTACCTTTAATTATATATATATATATATATATATATATATATATACACACACACACACACACACACACTAAAGTAAATTGCAATTATCATTACAGATAAAAATAAAGACTGTTTTTTAAATTGCAAAATAATTGAAGTATGTTAATGTACAGTTACACTTTCCCCCATTAGCAGTTGCAATGCTTGATTACTGAATTAAACTCTGCACAGATTTTGAAAATGACTTGAGTCAGCACACCTTTATAGCTTTACTTATTAAGCTTAGTACACAATAGACCAATTAAAACATGAATCAATCCAAAGTTATAACTAAACTGTCCAAAACCCCTCTTTAACAAGCACCCACAAAACCCTAGCATATTGGTATTCAGTTTTGCTCTGACATTTTGTTGTAAAAATGTAGTTGGAATTATGACCATCTGCCTAATATGCTGTTGGTCCTCCATGTGCTGCCAAAACAGCAGCAACCTGCCGAGGCATGGACTCTACAAGACCCCTGAAGGTGTCCTGTGGTCTCTGGCACCAAGACATTAGCAGCAGATCCTTCAAGGGTTAGTTCACCCGAAAATGAAAATTCTGTCATTAATTACTCACCCTCATGTTGTTCCAAACCGTTCATCATTCATCTTCAGAGCACAAATGAAGATCTTTTTGATGAAATCTGACTGTCCCTTAAGTTGTTTCACAACTGGAACTTTGACGCTTCAAAAAGTTAATAAAGAGATCGTAAAACTAAATCCATATGAAGTGGTTTAGTCCAACTTTTCTGAAGAGACTCAATCACTTTATATGATGAACAGATTTAATTTAGGCTTTTACTTACATATAAACATTGATCAGCGAACATAAACAGAAGCTCAACCGAACCTGAATGACGCAGTTCTCGCATGCGCCAAGCAAACATGCTTGAGCTTCCGTTTACCACAACTGATGTGTGAGTTGATGAATGTTTACATGTGTTCATCATATAAAGCGATCGTGACTCTTCAGAAAATTTGGACTAACCTGCTCAATTCATATGGATTAGTTTATGATCTCTTTATGAACTTTTTGAAGCATCAAAGTTCCAGTTGTGAAGGCTGTCAATGGAGGGACAGAACGCTGTCAGATTTCATCAAAAAGATCTTCATTTGTGTTCTGAAGATGAATGAAAGTCTTACGGGTTTGGAACGACATGAGAGTGAGTAATTATTAACAGAATTTTCATTTTTGGCTGAACTAACCCTTTCAAGTCCTGTAGGTTGTGAGGTGGAGCCGCTGTGGATCAAACATGTTGGTCCAGCACATCCCACAGATGTTCAATTGGATTGAGATCTGGGGAATTTGGAGGCCAGGGCAACACCTTGAACTCTTCAACATGTTCCTCAAACCATTCCTGAACATTGTGTGCAGTGTGGCAGGGTGCGTTATCCTGATGAAAGAGGCCACTTCCACCAGGGAACACCATTGTCATGAAGATGTGTACCTGGTCTGCAACAATGTTTAGGTAGGTGGTACATGTGAAATTTACATCCACATGAATGGCCGGACCCAGGGATTCCCAGTAGAACATTGCCCAGAGCATCACACTTCCTCCACTGGATAGACTCCCCCCCACCCCTACCCAAATAAGGTTCATGACAGAGTCTATCATTTACCTAAAACATCACAAAAAAACAAACCATTTGGTTGTACACGTTCATTAAGTGGGTGATTCTTGGCGATAATAAAGGCTAGTTTATCCCAACAAACACTAAATTTCAATGATGGTCAGGCTGTTGATTGCTGGAACAGTGTGAACTAGCATTGTACAGACTAGATTGTTTGTTATTAGTCAAAAGTCTGGATACCTCCAAATTTGTTGATCTGAACACTGAAGAGCTTCACATAACAGCAAGTTAAGATCTCAAGTCCATGTCATCAGCAGAAGACCGAGATGATGATGATGATTGAGGCTCTTCAGGATGGTTCTCCAATCGTCTCTTTAGACCTGCATGAACACAAGCACTCTAACACATCAAAGCAGTTGAGATCAGTGTCTCTCCCTCCTCTTTCTCGCTCCCTTTGATCCTCTCAGTCATCAGTGGCGGGTTTCGCTTCCTCCCATAATTCATTGGAGCAAGTCAAGGATGCTCATTATCACAATCGCTTTCCTCTTGTCTCAGAGGATGGGTGGCATGCTCAATTTATCAAAACGATAGCATCTCCGGAGAACGAAATGCCCCTCTTTATGCTAACGGTGGTCTGCAACTTTAGAATGGTTTGGCCCCTTGTGCCCGCGTTTTCCACCACATTTAGCTTGATTGTACCACTTCAATACTAAAAGTAATCTGATTAGGTTTTATTATGGGATGCATATGAAGAAAGATGGAGATAAATGATTTGTTTGTCTGAAAACAGTATTGTAATTGAGTAAAGAAACTAAAAATAAGCTTGCACTCAACCGAATTATCGCAGCATGATAAGACCGAGCTCAGCTGGATTCCATTCGGTCATCTGATAGACCCTGCTGTTAATTGAATATAGAGTCGAGTCAGTGGCAGGGGGCATTTTTACAACCCCATTTGTCCAAAAAACCATGGGAGGATGGAAACTGTAAAAATCTCATATGCATTACTTAATTATATATTGGTAAACTAAAAAAAGAAAAAAATTAGCTTAATTGTCACAGATTCTTTGAAGAAACCAAAACCTATGAGTGAAGAAAGTTCTGATATTCTGTTTTACACTTTGAAGGTTTTTTGGTAACATGAATTTTAAGGTGACATAGTTACACGTTACTACAAGTACTTACTATAGTAATAACAGTAAATTATGCATAATTACAAGTAACTAACTCTAACTTTCACTACTATCTAAAATATTGGTGTCATACCTGCTGGTTTTTGTTTCATGGCTGGTAAACAGTTTTGGCCGGTAAATTTTCAGTCACCGGCCATTGGCAGGTGTGAATACAAGTTAGTTTTAGGCCCTGTATATATACTGTGTATATATATATATATATATATATATATATATATATATATATATATATATATATCACTGTGTATATATATATATATATATATATATATATATATATATATATATATATATATATATACACACACACTTCACATGCAACTTCTAATCCTTTGGATGAGTAGATTGATTTAGAGAGGAAACGCAGGATTTTTTCCCTTGTCTTGTCTTTGGAAATGAGAGACAATGATTGCAATAGATCAGCTGGAATATGAACAGAAAATCATGGCAGGCATAAACAAAAACTAGCCTGTGCATAATCAGAAAGAAAACATTTACAACCAAATTAAAATGATTTACCAAGCTGACACAAAAGTCTGTACACAAAATTTAATTTACAGTACAGTGCATCTTCCATCTGAGAGGCCATTGTCAGAAGATATCATACAGTTTAAGGAGACTTTTTGAATCATTCTTGTTTTATGGCTTAATCTGAAATTTAAGCATCGTAAAATGCCACCATATCATAGCCTAATGAATCAGCCTTAAAGAAATCTTTCGTTGTTCAAGTTAGTTCTGGATACTTCAATAAAAACAATTCAGCCAAGAGCTTTATATCAGTAGTGGCTCAGGATAAGAGAATCTCTAGATAAAGGAGTTTGAAATCTGTAAATATTGTAGTGAATAAGATTTTCCTCTTATGCTAAAGCGCAATGCATACAGGTCTAAAGTGCAAAACAACGCAACAGTCCTCATTCTTCTCTTTTCCAACACAAAAAGCTCACTCAGATAAATATTTTCGGGGAAAAAACAAATAATAATAATTTAGCAATACTGTAAACCACCACATACAGAAGTAGGAGGGAATCTCCTCTGTCAAACGCATGTTCACCACATGAGTAAAAACAGTCAAAACATGTTTTACATCCAGCACTGAGGCTGACAAGCCCCAAAACACATAACACTGATGATCAATCAGCATAGCGTAACAAAACCAGCACTCTCGCTCTGTGACAATGCACAGACGAACACAGAAATCACCAAATGTCTCCACACGCTGTTTCACAGTTGCAAAAAAAGGCTAAAATTCATTAAACCCTATTTAATGTACAGCATCAGTACAGTATTTGGCAAATAAAAGTAGGGTTGAGTGCACACGTGCATGGCATTTGCAAGTATACATTCATTTAAGATACAAGCTAGCTCCACACAAACACCCCAGCGCCCCAAACGACGATTGCTCTGAGGCTCGTTTCCCAGACTAACAGTACTTTTTTTCCCCCCACTGAGTCAGAAGGTATCATGTATAGTACAGTACAGTAGTTTAAAAGCCTTTGGCATAAACTGGGACAGGAAGCTAGCTGCCAAGTGCTCACCCACAAACCGACCCCAGTTTTTGTCGCTAACGCCAAGAGAAACCTCGCGACCATTCCAGGCACAGCGCTTGTAATGGTGTTAGTGTAATATTTTTTAGAAATTAGTTTTTAGGAAGTTTCCTGCAACATTCAGAGACACGAATATGATACAAAAATGAATAAATAACTAAATGAATTGCTTAAATATTCTCCCTTTGACCTGGTGGAAGAACTGGCGTTTGCAGTGCATTCTGGGGTACTGCAGAGAGTACGTACGTGAGGCTTTATGACTGAGAATTGTATTGCATGTATGAGGAAGAAGTACAGCCGGAGGCATTTATGATATTGTTATTTTGTTGTGTTTTTTGTGCTTTGTAGCATGACAGCGTCTGTTTTTGCGAGCACCGCCTCAGTATTCTGTGTCAGAGCCGTCCGCTGGGTCAGTGTTGCGTGACAGCATGTAGTTGTCCATGTCTATGGAGGGGCAGTTGTGAATGGAGTAGCGTAGGCGCTCGGCTAATATGGCCTGGCTTGTGTAGGGAGGAAGGCGGAGCTGAAAGAAGCACGTCTGGGCCGTAGGAAGGCCGTTCATAGGCTGTTGAAAGAACATATAGAGAAAGTAAAGACTTGGGCTTCATCTTAATGCACACACTGCTATTAGGCATGGAAAGTACATACAGTATGCTGACTACGCCTTCCAGACTGAGCCAAGCTGATTAATCTGGCGATATCTGCCAATATTATCAGTGGCTAATAACTTTAAACCTTTCAGTAACTTCTCTTTTAGTTACCAAATCTACTGACAACCTTTTCATATAAACAAACATTAATAATAATAATATAAATAAAAATAAATCAATTAAAAAATTTAATTCCTTATATATATTTATACAACAGTTCTTTCTGGTTCTCGAATCTGATTGGCTGAGAGCAGTGCAATATTCTAGTGATAACAGCACTCCTACCTTTTCACCGTTTGTATCACTCTGCTTGAAGCGACTGTCATGGCGGCCGAGCAAATCCACCATATTTTTTTTGACAAATACTACACTTGTTGTACCACGAACTGTAGTTTTAAGGTGAGAATGTAGTTGTTTAGACCTAAAATTTGTGACTCATATTTAATCATAGCGTCTATTTTACAATTTGTTTAGACGTTTTCGGAGATGCGAGCTCCAGGCCGTCAGCAGCCGTTCAAGTGCTCGTGTACCCGCCGAGAACAGCTTCATCTCAGCCAGTGCTTCGGGGATTCGCTGCTGTCTCTTATAGTGGTTAAACATGAGATATAATTCATTTTGGGTACATAAAACAGGCAATCTTTGGTCTTATTAATCTATTACTTGTAGAGCAAATCGAATTGGGCTATGTTAAATTTAATAATATTAAGGCAATATTTAACTTACGTCCTGTAGAGCACTGCTTTTGTACATTTGACTGAATTGTACAATTGTTTTTATTTCCTATTGTCATTTATAATGGCTATTGTTGTTAATTTAAATATTGTTGTTCAATAAATATTATTTCATATAAATAATATGTTGTATTTGGTATTGAGAAAGCAAGGGTCTATTAGTGCGTAATATGGATTGAGTGAAAGTTACATTAATACGCCATTAGATGGCGGAAAACTTTGCTAGTGAATGAGTCAGTCGCAAGAGACTTTTAAATTGAAAGGGATTTTTGTAAACAAAGGACGTTGTTTTAGCGCTGTTATGGAAAATTCCCTTAACTGTAAAACGGACAAATACAAAGATCACTTTCCTCAGCGGACATTCAAACAGATTTTTATAATAGATATAATATTATGGACATCGACCTGAAGAATGAATGTTATATCAGACACAGGTAATGCTCGCTCAGGCGATCTCTCTCTCTCTCTCTCTCTCTCTCTCTCTCTCTCTCTCAATAATACTGCACAAAATACAATGAGTTTCAATGGAGGGACTCAACATTCCTTCATTACTAGTTCTAAAGTGACGTTTTAGTAACTGAGGCTTGGTCAGACTGTCAACTTGAGATTTGAATCCGTGGCGGAAGGAAGTAGTTTTGCACAAAAGAGGGTTTTAAAGACACTCCGTTGTTATTTCTTATTTATTTACACACTCGTGCCGTCGAACTGTTGTAGAAATGCAATATCACACTCGTAGCCGTGCGATATGGCTATTTATCAGCACGCTGTGATTACTGAAGGATCATGTGACACTGGAGTAATGATGCTTAAAAATTCATTTTTACTATCACAGGAATCAATTAATTAATCATTTTAAATGATATTAAAATAGATCAAAATCAATAAATGCATACATAAGACACTTATTTCAAACAATCTTACTGAACCCAAACTGTATATATTTTAACAAAATATTTAAATAAAATAATATTTAATTATAATATTTAATAAAAGAAAATATTCTATACATAACGATGGCCTTACCCGATCAACTTTGATGATCTGAAACTTTTGTGTGATGTCAGCCGGGTTGGATGGCAGTCTGGAGCGTCCGGACACAAAGCGCAGGAACAGGACTCTCTCCTCATTGGTGAATTCCTCGAGGCTCTGCCACAGCCAACCAATGAGTTGGTGGCTGTCAGTAACGTCACGGTATCGTACCACCTTCTTCAGCATCTCCACAGAGACCTCGGGCAGACCGCACACCAGCTGTTCCAGCTGACGAGCCGTGAGCAGGGAGAGCAACGGGACAGGGATGATGGAGGACATGCCCTCCCTCACTGCTGCCACCTATATAAACACAGATTGCTGCATTACCATTGCTTATGTTCGTTCTGTTAGCATGCAAGATCAGTTTATTGGCATTATTACATACTGCAGAGCCACTAACACTGCTTGATGTGGAGTTAGTTGTTCTCATTTAACTCTACACATAGAGAGAGTCAATCTTTGAGTTTTTGTGGCTTTTAGTTCATGTCTGTTAGCTTGGAGATTATCTATATGCTAATATACTCCAAATGTTGACAAATTCCCTTTTAGCAGAAAAGTGCACTCAAATGTAGACATTTCCAGGAAAAGGACAAAATACTGATGATTCACAGGTGTATGCACACTTTTGTACAATGAAAATACTACACCATTATGAAAGGACTAATAATGTTTCTCCATCGACAGTCATTGTAAAGCTATTGTGCATTATATTATTTCATGACATTTGTAACGAGAAGTGTTTATAAATTCATAATGGCACCCTGCAGTTTTACACCAAAATAAAATCTTGATGGTTCAATATTTGAATAAAAACAAAATATTATATTGTAATTTTACCGTTGTACTGTAAATTAAATTATTATTTTTATTAATTACTAAATTTATCTTACAGTGAAATAGTATTACAGCAGTAATATATTTATTATTTAATATTTATATTTAATAATAGCAAATAATAATATAATCACATTATTAGTATTTAAAAAAATCAGTCATACTGATTCAAATATCACAATATGATTTTTTAAATTATTAGATATAAAAATCACTTATTTTTTCCCTCCACAAAAGGTTCAGCCCTAGTGAATTCCCAACATACTATTATTTTTTTAATCATGCCACTTTTTTAAAATTATGTTTTAATGAAAATTATTTAATTATCATCATGGGGCGTCTAAAGCTGGCTATATGCAAATCATGCAGTGCAATTCTTCTAAAACCTCCTATTGTGTCTCATGGAAGTAAAAAAAAATGGGATTGAATTTGAAAAACAATAATGAATTTGGAACAATAAATGGCAGAATTTCCATTTTTTGGGTTAGTTGTGGCTTCAATTGAAAAATTCAGCGAATATAATCCAATTCTGTAATTCCAAAGTGTCCAAAGGAGAGGCAGATACCTGTCTGTCCATCTCATGAAGTCTGTAGTACAAGGCTCTCTCCACATAATCGTTCCTGTTGGAGAATGTCAGGGGGAGGTTATGCCCACCAGGAATCACTGGAACCAATGTGCCATCAGCACTGTGAGCCACAAACGAGTCCAGAGGGATCATCTACAAATCCAGAAAAAAGACCAGAGAGTGAGAAAGTGTTTGATGTCTGAATGGCTGATCTCTGCTAGTCTCTCAGGGCTGTATGGCTTACCACTGTGAAGTTCTCTTCATTGATCACGCTGTTGTCCAGGTGTAAGATGCCCTGAAGGGAGCGGTACGTGAGCAGGTCCACCTCCTCCAGGTCGGCGGCTCCCAGAGGAATGCAGCACATTTGTTTCCACACCCATGGCGCCAGGTGCAGATCCAAGGGCTTTTTAGTTCGAATGGCCACCGCCATTAGGATCCCCAAGAAGCGAAACTGCACCATGTGATCATCCGAGACTGCTGCTGGGTTCAGCAGGAACCTGTCCAGACAATGGAGGTTAGCAGTCAGGTTAGCAGTTTTTTTTTTTTTTTAGAGCCAATGGAGTGCTGCAGGGATGACGTATTTTTGTAGGCCAAAACTGAGAAACAAGTTAGCATTTTAGCACTTCCGGTTCCAGCGTCCTGGGTTTTTTGAATGGGTTTTTGGTTAAATGCCTAAAATAAGGTCTGTGGTGAACACAAGCTCAAGATATTTTCACATTTTATTCTACGACAAAAAAAATCACAAGGGTGTCTTACTGATGTATTTCAAGTTTTACTTGTTTACATCTTATTTCCACTTTTCAAATATTCTCTGCATTTTTTATTGAAAATAAATGCTATTCCGATCTGATATGTGATGGGAAAAGGGAGAAGAGCGAGCTTGGCAAATGGCGGATTCGAACTCGGGTCGATCGCGTCAAAAGCTACTTCTACGAGCCACAATCCCTACAGCCTACGCCACTGCAGACGTTGAGTGGCACGCATCTTTTTTTAATGTTGTGTGGCCCAACCAGACATTGGTGGGAAGAGTTAGTGTAAACAGCCTTTGCCAATGAGACAGGCGTGTAAATAGACACTCCGTTTAACTTTTTACTGCGGTCAACTATAGGCTAGTTGTGTTCATTTGAGAAGATTATCATGATGAACAAAACATGTAAGAATCATAAACTTTTTTTTGGTCACAGAGCTTATTTTCTACATTAATCCGAAAAGCCAATGGAAAAATCCTATGTCAAGGGAACCAGGGTGATTCTAACTTTCGGGTGGTTGGACTACAAAAAAACGTCATCACTGCAGCACTCAATTCCATTCTGCTTACACATCTCAGTGTCTACAACGTACCGGTCCGTGTTACTACCAACATCTGCAGTGCTGTTAGGAGTGTGAATAAGGAGGTCAACCACACCAGACTGCAACTCCTGGGAAAAGAGAATTCGGTTTTGAATGCATGAATGAAAAGTGACCCCCTTTAGCGTGTGTGACCCACCGAGGAAGAAAGAGTTGGAGTTACCTGGCACATCTCAGTGATGGTGTCGTCAAACACGCCCCCGGCATCATCCGCCCCCTCTCCAACCAACTTCACCTTCCATGCTCTGGAGGGCAGACGTAGCTCAGTAGGGTTCAGGTTCACCACCTGCTTGGCGATCTGCACGAAAATGGGCTTGCTAGAGCGTCCCCTGTGAATTTGGAAAAACCAAATCTGTAGCTCAAAACACAAACACTATTAACTATCCATCTATACATTCTCTACACTTCTTGTGTTCCTCCAATTCAGTGGTTCTCAACCTTTGACTCCAAGGCTCCCTACTGTCCACAAGAATATTTAAAGGCCCCATGAATTTTATTATTTTTTTAACTTAAGGATAAGAATTTATTAATGAATTTAACATTATAAAAATGCCATGGAATTATAAGACTAATTTACACGACTTTTATGTAATTATATAATAATATATATTATATTTTTCTATTATAATATAATATTATATATATATATATATATATATATATATATATATATATATATATATATATATAAAAGCCATTAAGGGGCCAAGCACAAAGAAGCAAGCAAGAAGTAAAATCACCAGTAAAACATAGCATTTTATTTCATATACTTTATTGTAGTTAGTGGCAATTTCATATTTTGTTCAGTTATAGCGCCACCAACAGGCGCAATCCCACCACTTTTTTCATGTGTCTTTAGAGTGTGCCCATAAATAAGTGTCAAATTTGGTGAAAATACCTCATTTCATTTAGGAGTTATAGACATGTATATGTATGAGTACATAAAAATGACCCATGCACGACTTTGATTGCATTTGATTGCCAATTACTATCAAAATTTTGACATTTGGGCATTAATGTATAGCCAACAACCTACGTTTTCAAATTTCCTACGGTGGTTTTGTCTCGATCGGACAAACGGTTTTGAAGATATTCGCGAATGTTGTTTTAATGCTAAATCGCAACATTGCACAAACCATAAGGCAAAACCTAGCATGTTAGGTATCGTTGGACTTGGCAAGGGTTCAAGGAGATGACTCCCATGAAAATAAGTCAACCACATAAAAAGTTATGAGCATATGAATATTTGATTTCATCACTAGGTGGCGCTGTCTCAAAACTTTTTAGGCTCCTTCAGGGCATCGTGCTGATGACCCATACTGAGTTTCGTAATCATACACTAATGTGTTCAAAATATACAGCATTTTGCTACAAAATGCAAAATGGCCCAAAATGGCCGATATGCTAAAATTGGATATCATTCAACTCATTCGACTTATAACTTCTGAATGGTTTGGACAAAAATTATAAGCAAAAATAGCCATTTTTGCTATCTCCGGACCAGTAGGTGGTGCTGTGCCAAAACGCAGCATGTAGCCTCAGGTCATGCTTGTGATGACATGTACCAAGTTTGGTCTAAATACACTAAATTGGACACGAGATATAGCCTCGCATCCAATTTGTGATGCTCTTCTCATTCTCGCACCTGGTGGAGATCCGTTTGACTGTAATCTGAGGGCCGTAGGTCTTTCCTTGGGTCATGGTTCTGCCGATAGTGCGAACAAGAGGAAGGGTGTTGACTTTCGGGGACAGGAGGCCTCGGAGTTGGCCTTGTACGATGGCAGCGGTACCTGAGCTGTAGCGGGAAGCATTCACCTGGAAACCAGCCAGAGAGTGACACGGTCAGACAAAACTCCTGCTTGGATATCGAGCGACAGAGACCGATTAGTCTGGAGGTAAAAAACAGGAACCGTAACAAGGAACACTTTCACACTGGACACAAATTCAGCTGAGCTTAGAAAATGATGAAAGGTTCTTGGCAGGGAGTCAGAGTACAGTTTCTTTCCAGTGAAACATCAGCACACAATGCAGTGATTGACATGAATGTGTGTTTATGTTTTATTATTGATTATGTGTACCTGACTGCGAGGGTCGAGGTTCAGAAGCCTCCAGGACTTGTACATAAGATCAGAGAAGTGGTACAGCACTCTGAGACGGGTGTTTAGCACTTCAGGGCTGCAGTCTTTAAGGGCGTTATACTGCGGGGGCACGGACTGGGGCAAACCCAGCTGTATCCCTGAACAACCTGCAAAATACAGAGTCAGAGTTGTTGACATGAGATGCAAAAACAAATCTCACATCTAACTGCTGAGGAACTGATCCTAGAACAGTATGGTTCACTGATAATGTCAAAGACTGAGGAGATGTGAAGCTGAATTATGCCAGGATTCAGCAGAAAAATGTTGCATATCTGAATTGTGTATATTTCCATATATATATATATATATATATATATTTAACTATAATATATAACATATATTACTTTTTTTTTTTTAGGATTTTGTTGATTTCCATTTCCATGTTGATTTTTAAAAATTATTTACATTTTTTCTCATAGAACCAAAAAGTGCTAGTTTTGTGGTGCATATGAGTGAACGTTAACGTAGCTGCTACCCATGAGGAGCAATTCAAAAAGTTAACTTATGAGGTTCCAAACCAGCCCACAAGTATTTCTTTCCAAGCCTATGGTGTGTACCTGAAGCTCTGGTTGACAGAGCCGGTGTGGTCCAGGCCGAGGTATGACAGCGTCCAGCAGAGATCTGCCTGATGTTCTTGCCCTGTAGAGCTGTAACCATAGTGGGCTCTTTGACAGGATTGGAATGGCCCAGACCCAGCTGCAGTGCACACATAGAGGACATAAGCTCAACTAAATATTCACCCAAATCTATAGAAAACATCACTGCACATGATGGTAAAGGGTCAGTGCACTATTTCAGCTGACTTTACCTGGGCCTCACAGTTGCAGCCCCATGCGTACACGTCTCCAGTGTTGGATAAAGCAAGGATGTGCTCGCAACCCACAGCGATGTCCTCAATAAACACGCCCTCCAAAGCAGGAATGATCTGTGGACGGTTGTGATTCTTCAGCATGGCGTCCGGCAGGCCTATCAGACGCTCTGTGAAAACATACACACATCAGGGCTGTCTCAACATCATTTTGAAAAACACACAGTCAGCTTTACGTTCAGACATCTCATTTAAAAAATGTAAATGATGCCACATTTACACACAAACACATTTGGATGATGATTCCTTGAGGGTCTACCTTGGCCGAATGTGTAGACGTGCCCATCTTTGGCCAGAACCACTGAGAAATGCGTTCCACATCCAACCTTTTTGACGCCTTTATTGCAAAGAGCCTCCACTTTCTGTCAAATAATAGAAACACAGGACAATCAGCCAATGGACAAAACACATACACTACTGTTCAAAAGTTTGGGGCCGGTAAGATTTTCTTTTAAGAACTTAATACTTTTATTTGGTAAGGATGCATTAAATTGATCAAAAATGACCGTAAGGGCATTTAAAGGATTTCTACTTCAAATAAATGCTGTTGTTTTTTTTTAACAGTCTATTCATCAAAGAATCCTGACAAAAATATATCACAGTTTCCACAAAATATTAAGCGGCACAATTATTTTCAACATTGATGATAACTAAATCAGCAGCAAATCAGCATATTAGAATGATTTCTGAAGGATCATGTGGCACTGAAGACTAAAGTAATGATGCTGAAAATTCAGCTTTACCATCACAGGAATAAATTACATTACAAAATATATTAAAATAGAAAACAGTTATTTTAAAAATTGTAATAATATTTCACCATGTTACTGTTTTCACTGTATTTTTGATCAAATAAATGCAGCTTTGGACTTCTTTAAAAAAAAAAATCTTGCCAAACCCAAACTTTTGAAAGGTATTTTAGCCAGTGAGAAGATCAGTAGGACGGTACCTGTGGGTAGCACTTCACTGTGCATGGCCCGATACCCAGTTTACCATAATCGCCGTCTCCGAAGGCCCAAACGGTCAGGCCGTCTGATGACAGGACCAAAGTATGATTGATACCACATGACACCTAAACACGAGAGGAAAGGTTATCTACACTCATCAAGCATTGGGCAAAGGTCATATACGTGCACATTAGCATCAAAGTCAAAACAAGGCAAAGTAGCACCTGTCCAATGTGGCATCCATCTAGTGCTGTAACCCTCTCCGGGACCATCTTGTTCGAAGTTGACCTTTGACCCAAGCGTCCAGAATCTCCACTACCAAAGGTGAAGAGTTTTCCATCTGCTGTGACGACAGCTGAGTGTTTGAACCCACACGCCAGCTGAGGAGGGGAAAGGATGTTCAAATGAAAGCTGATCATGTGATGGTTTTAGTGATTATTTTGGACAGTAATTTTCTATACCTGCACAACTTCCTCTCCCTGCAGAGCCTCGATCTGTTTGGGTCGTCTTTGCCGTTCACTGTTCCCGTGGCCGAGTTTCCCATAATCCCCATCACCCCAACTGAACACCTCTCCAGTCTCGGTGAGAGCCAGTGAGTGTCCATCTGACCCGTATGAGGTCACTAGCTGTGTCACTACATAACCTATTGGGGGAAAAAAAAAAAAATTTATATATGTTAATGCTAACCAGCTATTTAAATGTTGTGAGCAGCAAGCTCATTGCCTGCAGATGCGACATGAACCAATCAGCTTGTGCCCGTAGTTAATGCTGTAAATATCATCAGCTTGCATTAAGGACCCATCAGCCTGTGCCATCTAGAGTTTCATGACAGAGCTAGGCATATATATATATATATATATGTGTGTGTGTGTGTGTGTAAGCAATAAGGTATGAGAGGCTGTGCTGTATCGTGAATAAGTCACGGCTGAAGGGCGATGTTAGGCACGACGTGAAGCAGAGTGCCTGCTACCCCTTCAGCTGTGATTTATTCATGATACAGCACTAGCCTCGAGAACCTTATTGCTTTTATAAAACGGTTACCACACAATACAAAAATATGTAACAATGCAACTTTCATGAAGTAAACTCTTACTAAAAGCCTTCCTTCCGCCGGGAAAAAATAGTCCCTGACCGTGAACAGCAACAGAAGTTACATTATTACACCATTAGATGGCGGCAAAGACTGTCTTTATGAGTGTGTCAGTCAGTAGCAAAGACTTTTACATTGAAAAGACTGAATTGTTGTGAACACGGAACAAGACACAACTGACAAATGCTTTGACTAGCGCTGTCAGTCACGGGAAAACCCCTTAACTGTTAAAAGGACAAGATAATACATCAGACTTTTAAACAGATTTTTTATTATGAACATAGGACTGACCTGAAGGAAAATGCTAAATCTGAATGCAGGTAATAAACTCGTTCAATCAATCTCTTTCTCACAACACTCTTCTACATAATACAGTAAGCTTCAATGAACAATATCAATTGAGAACAAACAGTTTACGTTGCTAAGAGTGGTTGCTAAGGGTGTTGTGTAGTGATACACAGAACCGTTGGGTGAAGCGGTCATAGCCGTGTTTTATCGTGAGTACCAATCAGAATTAAGGACAGGAATTAACCCTTTTATATAATATATATATATATATATATAGTTTACATTACCCTGTAAAGCTGAGATGATAGTTGGGGTGTAGAGGTCGTCTGAGTTACCCTGTCCGAGTCGCCCATAACTGCCCTCCCCTACAGCCAGAACTGTACCGTTAGCCTGAACCAGGAATGTGCAGTTCTGACCGCACACAACCTGAAAGAAACACCCATCAGACATAAATGGAGAGGATAACTCTTTCTTTAAATGAACATGCCAACTTTTGCATGCATTTTATTCTGGCACTCTACCTGCTGAGTCTGAGAGAGGGAGGGCGCAAGGGTGGGCACAGATGCACTGGTTCCAGCATCCGCCAGCTGCCCATGACGTCCGTTACCCCACAGGTACACCTCACTTTTACCACCCTGCTGCCAGTCCTGTAAAACACACAAACAGAATTTTATTACATTAAAATAAGATGTTTAAACTGCCCCTATTATGCTATTTTAAAGGTTCCTAATTTTGTTTTGGAGGACTCCTGCAATAGGTTTACATGTATCCAAGGTCAAAAAACAGTTTAATTTTCTCATAATATATACTGAAGCATCACCTCACATTTCTCAAAGCCTCTGAAACAGTTTGATAAAGGATTCGGTCTCTCAAAACCCTTCCTTTTCGAAAGCCTATTCTGCTTTGATTGGTCAGATGGCCCAGTCTGTTGTGATTGGTCTACCCCGCTTACAGCGTGTCGGAAACGAAACGCGTCTTCTCTACATTTTGACGACATGAACCAAACTCTTCCAGGTCTCAGCAACAACTACAGTGTTTGAGGGCGGGTCCAAATTGTTTTTTCTTTTGGGAGAAAATAACTCCATTTGTCGTGCACTTTGATCTTTGAAACTTTGCAGACCTTTTACCTTTACAAACAGCTATATTACACACTAAATGAAAGGTAATATCAGAAAAAGCATAATAGGGGCACTTTTTTAAATCACAACAATTTCCTTTATACACAACAAATTACAAAAGCATTATTCTTTCAATGCAATCTCAATGTACTGATGCGAAATAAGACCATGTCCATTAAATAGCCAATTCAGCAAGCTGTAAAGATAAAAAATACACAGAGATATGCTTTAAATGAGGACGAAAGGAGTTTTATGTAGAGACAGCCAGGTTGTGTGTGCAGCTAGCTGGTAGCGCTTGTGTGAGGTAATTTATAAAAGATGAATGAATAAAAACACGTGATGAGCGATAAAAAACTGCCTGAAAGAACAATGCTGAACACAAAGACTATACTGACAGAGACGAATGAGGAAGATCAAGGAAGATCCGGATGTCTTAACGCACTCTTTCAACATATCTGCTAAACCTCACACACGTTCAGGAACACACAGACTTACTTCAGGTCTGCTGGTCGCCCAGGACATGAGTTGTTCATCCATCATGAAGCTCCATTTACTGTTGTCCTATAAAGAGAACAAAAGACACTGCATACATTCTCATATCAAAATAACCTTTAAGAGGAAATATGTACAAAAGTACAAGAGTCTGTTTTTAAAGGTATTGAATGAACTTAAGGAAGTGATTGAAAAGCTATAAAATAATTTTAAAAAATATGTGTGTGTGTGTGTGTGTATATATATATATATATATATATATATATATATGTATGTGTGTGTGTGTGTGTGTATTATATATATATATATATATATATATATATATAAAATAGTCTGAATATAAACACTTATTATAGGCATACTGTAATTCAGGATTAGACAAAAACACGGTTTGGAAGATGGATTCATGATGTACTCGCTCATCATATAAATTTTGAACAAAAAAAAAAAGTTACATAGTGTACCTTTAATATTCCAAGGGTCAGTGTAATGGTCAAAAATGGTCATGAATAAGTAAGTTATGACTGTTTTTGGTGCAAAACAGTATAGAATATTGTTCCTTTAAATATCCGATTTAGCTAAATTACAGATTTGACAAGGATTATCTTCATTTTGCTTCTTACCAGAGGTTTGGTGAACTCCGTTGCTCCAGAATGATGGAACTCAGGTGCGATGAAGGCTTCTGGGAAGGGTGTGCCACGAGCAAACGCCTCTGCGCTCTTTACTGTGGTTGAATATGTGGAAAGCCAGTTCCACTCTGAGGGGCAGAAGGATCCAGGGGCCCCATCCTGATCCGGCCCTGTCCCACTGTGGTGAGGAGGTCTGGGTTGACGGCACAGTAACTGATCCAAAAAGAGACCCACGGCCAGTGTGGCCAGACTCTGAAGAAATGCACTGTGGGTCAACTGATCGCCTGCCATCACATGACTCTGAGGAGCAAGACACACATGAAGGAATATGATGTGATATAATATCTATAATGCACTGAGAATACCTTTATAATGCATTACATACACAACCTGTTAAAAGTTTGGAATAATTAAGTTTTTGAAAGAAGTCTCTTATGATCACCCAGGCTGCATTTATTTGATCAAAAATAGAATAGAATTGTGAAATATTATTCTAATTTAAAATAACTGTTATCTATTTTAATATATTTTAAAATATATTTTATTCCTGTGATGGCAAAGCTGAATTTTCAGCATCATTACATAGTTTGATCCTTCATGATCCTTCAGAAATTATTCTAATATGCTGATTTTGTGCTCAGTTTTTATTGGTGCTCAATTATTAATTATTGTTTAAAAGAACAGCATTTATTTGAAATAGAAATCTTTTGTAACATCATCATTGTCTTTAGTGTAATATTTGATCAATTTAATGTGTTCTTGTTGAATAAAAGTATTAATTTCTTTAAAAAAAATAGGCCTACTTTTATTTTTGTATATATATTTTTTATTTTGAATAAAATAGTTATTTTAAATTGTAATAACATGTCATAATATTACTGTTTTTACTGTACTTTTTGATCAAAACAGTTTTTTTGAACATAAGAGACATGAATATTCCTAACTTTTTGACTGAAAGTGTATAAGCTAAAAGCTTCATGGAAAGTTTCTTTGATGGTTTTTACAGAGCTGATTTTGAATATCTGATCTATCTGTGATGTCTTCATTCAACATAACTTTACTGACATAAAGAGGAATATTTAATGTACTTGGGCTGTTTAAAAAGCTCCAATGAAGCAAAAAATAGGTGGTACTGAGGTGATATTGACCCAGAGAGCTGCGGTTCATTTATCAGAGCAGAAGCTGCAGTGTGAACAGAGTGACTCTGGTCTCTCCTCACAGGACTGCAGTTTAACCAAGGACAATAATGAGCTGTTAATAGAGGCTGTTAAGTGAAACTCTGCGGCAAACTGGGCAAAGAGTCAATGTGCTAGCAGAACAAACAGCCTCAGCAGAAACTCAGATTCAGACTGGGTCAGAATTAAGGCAAATATGTATGTGTTAGTTATTATAATGTATTGAATACAGTTATGTCATTTTTATAGTGTTCTAGAAAACTTCAAGAGTTTAGTGTTGCTGTGTCATCTCATTTCAATACAAAGCACAAATATGATTACAGATTTCCCTGTTTTACGAGCATATTTTATAAACTAAATCTACCCATAAAGGCCCTGCAAATTAATTTAATGGACAAAAACAAATGTAAAGCAGTGTCAGTCCACAGGTAGAGCTACCATACTTAACCACATTAAAGATAAAATGCTTAAATCTACATTCAGAAAATCAAAGCTACAAAACAATTCTCACAACGCAACTTCTGGAACCCGACTCATTTGCATATAAAACCTATGTATCTTGTCTAGTATCATCATAACTATTGACATTTTTTCTTCCCATTTCCCATTTTTTTAAAGTGTTTTTCTTTGTCATTTTCAGGCATTTTTTTATTTTGTATGTGACTATATTTTGTAAATATCTTGTAAGTAAGTTGATGTTCATTGTCAGCATTTATTTTATTTTATTTATCAAGAATATTGGACATTTATTGGCTGATATGAATTTTAATTTGTATTTTGCATAAATACAAAATCAAATAGTAAATTGCCAATATTCAATTTTCTCCACAAAGTACCAAAGATTTATACGTAATATCAGCAATTTATCAGTTATCGGCCATAACACGAAGAGAGCAAAATATTCCTCATTAAATGGAAAATACGTGTAGTGAATTTTGAATTTTCAGTTTTGATGAGAAAGTGTATGTACCTTCTCATAGCTGTACTGCTCCTGAAGCAGTGTGGGAAGGCGCTCAAGAAAGACAGCCATGCAGGGAGCACGATTCAATCCCAGAATGCCCTGACTGCGTAGAACTGAACGGCAGGAGGCCAGAACATGATTCTGAGAGATCCAGTCTGGAGTACAGCGAACGAGCAAAACATCCTGAGATGGGAGAAACAGATAGGTACAAGGATTAAACATTACTTACACATTTTTTTTTTTTTATTAAATGTTAATTGAATTTCTGAAATAAATGTTCAGAAAGTATTTGGTACCTTTGATCTTCCAGAACAAGCAGTCACCCCTATGTGTGGTATCCAGGTGGTACAAACCACAGAGCCCATTCCTGTAACCACAGTCTGCAGGACTGAACCATCCTAGAACAGAGGGGTGGAGTGTTTACAAAAACAGGAGTTTTGTAAAGCTAATAAAAAAGCATACCAATAAGAAGCGTTTGACTCACCCTGAGAGACCAGATGTTGAGCACCCCTCCGATTCCTCCAGACACCAGGGCAAGTCCACTGGGGCAAAATGACAGCGTCTTTACCGCGGTAATATGTCCACTCAGTCGGAACACACATTTAGCATTACCCCGCTGAAACAAACACACACACACAGCTTCCTTAAACTGTGCTAACAAACTCCCAAAAACTCTATTAGCGACACATTTAATCTAACAGAGTGAAAGTGAATTAAAAGGTGGGGTTAAACAGGTAATAAATAAGAAAGCTTAATTTACTCCAGGTAAATTATCTCCCAAAAAAAAAAAAAAAAAAAAAAAAGATAAATATATCATTCTGACCTTGATGGCACTGCTCTTGTCTTGGGTGGTAGATAGGGTGAGAAAATTGGGCACTGAAACATTAGTGCCCCCTTGAGGAAGCGTCCACACATACAGGAGGCCATTTTGACATCCACTGACGAAACGAAGAAAGGAAAATCTGAACACTTAGATGATGGATTATACACCTGTGCATCCTTGAGTACCAACATGACAGCTAAATGTCTATATATCCTAAAAATACTTCATGAAGTACTGATTTAAAGCTCTCAAAAAGCTCCTCTGAGATATTTATTACCCATTCTTCAAGTAAATGGTGTGACGAAATAATAAAAGTGCTATATTATATACTTTTGTAGCACTTTTTAAGTCCACTTATAATGTTAGTCCACGTTTCATGCACCAAAGCTGTCGTAATTTAATTTGACACCTTTTCCTCTATTTTCCACCCTCTCTAAGACCATTAGGTTGTGCTTTTGGACCTTAAAGTCGGCATGAAGTAAAATTCGCCCTATCTATCTATTTTCAAAATGCATATTATAGATCTTAGTATAAACAATTCATCCATGCATGTATCATTTTTATTGTAAACTGTAACGTTTAATCAATATGTCATAACTGAATCTTCGGGTGAAAACGACAGACTTTCATCTCTGGTGATGTATGCTGAACTTTCTGCCTCCATTTTTAAGTACAATGCCAACATCTCAAAATCCCATCAACAACAAATGGCAAGAACCAAGACCCTGCCCTACATTTTTTTCTTTTTCAGTAATCTGTTACACTCGGATCTAGTATATCACTAAGTAAGACATGATCTGTTGCTACTTCTCTTTCACTACAACTTTAATAATTCTTTATGTAAATGGATTCTGTTGTGATTGGCTCCCTTTTCGCATCTGAAACTACTAGTAACACCACCAGCAAGTTGAAAAATATTGAAATGGATAAGAATATGTGATTGTGCACTACTTCTGAACATATATGTTTGCTTTAATGATTAATAAACACATGCCACACTCACACTGCCATCATAAGACGAGGCTCCGCCCCTCTCCCGGGCAGAGGGCACCACTCGGCCGTGTTGACGATGCCTGTGTGGAACAGAGAGTGGAGGGTGACCCACGCGCCGCTGGCACGACCCCAGATCTTCACCACCTCGGAGCGGCCAACAGACAACAGCAGATGTCCTGTAGGGTCCCACCTGAGTGCACTCACACTCTCCTGAAAAAAAAAAAGCGTGTCACTCTCAAAAAATATGGGTTTGGGTATGTGTTGTAAAAGTATGTGTTGGGTTTCACACAGTGAATCCCAAAACTGTCTAAGCTGTGTAGAGTTGAGAAATTTAATGTTTTTATTAAATCGGTTCATTTGAATGGTTTATTTAAAAAAAGTTTTCCTGAAGTCCTCATGTAGAATTTTATTTAATGAATAACATTTATTTTTGTGATGAAATAAACTATGGTTCAAAAGATTCTTTAATGTTTTTGAAAGCTCTCTTATGTTCATCAAAGCTGCATTTATATGATAAAAAATACAGTAAAAACAGTAATATTGTGAAATATTACTATGATTTAAAATAGTTTTCTAATTTAATGTATTTTAAAATGTAATTTATTCCTGTGATGCAAAGCTGAATTTTCAGCATCATTACTCCAGTCTTCAGTGTCACATGATCCTTCAGAAATCATTCAAATATGCTGATTTGGTGCTCAAGAATTCTGGAGTACGAATTCAGTGGACACTTTACTATCCCATGAGGCCACGGGAGAGGATTTATGAATAGAAGTGAAGCAACGCAACTGATTCTGTTGGTCATGTGACAGTGACAAAATGGCAGATATACAGTGGTATGTCTGAATTTCATTCATACTACACATATGCATACTATAAAGAACATACTCTTTTAATGGTCACAAAATAAATTCAAATTCAAATGAAGGGCTGTGTCGACAAATGAAGAGTGTGACAACCGCCCCACCACCAAAAATTTGTTTTTTCTGATCTTTTACAACAAGTGTCAATTGCTTTGTAACTTCGGGAGAAAACGAAGATATTAGAAAAGAAATGGACTCTCTGTCCTGCTTGTCGGATATATAACGAAACATTTTTCTTTGTGGGGAAATTTAATTGAACTTGGCTTTAAAAATTTTATGTAATTTCTTTTGGTTTCATAGACTTTGCAGATAACTGTTTAAATTTGAATGCACTTTTAAAGTTTGAATCACATTAAAAGCATAATTTCTGAACTGTGCATTTCTGCATAACAGTCGGTGGTAAAAAATTGCCACCATCACAGCCCTATTCAAACGTAGTACCTAATTAGACAGCATGTAATTTTGGACACAGCGTGTGTGTTTTGATGACTTCTTACTCACAGGAAATGCTGTTAGCAGAATGGGTGGGTCAGTTTCATAGCTCTCTGCTGTTGCAAGGAGAATTTTGCCATCAGGATATCCCACAGCAAAGGGTTTATCAACACTGTACCAGGCCAGACACTGAGGTGCTGAACAGAAGAAGGAAAAAGACGGTTCATTCACCACAGAATGAATCAAATTAAAACACAGAGATCTTCAGCACTTTTTTATGCCACCAACCTTCTTTCCTGTGGCAGTGAGTGAGCTCTGTTTTCTCCACCCTCAAGTGCTCTGTGACCTCCAGCCAGCAGAGGGAGCCATCCAGCCGGCCCACCAGTAGACTCTCAGGAGGGCTGACCTGACTACAGGCTTCCTGACTGAGGAACGGAGTGGAGGTCTGTACCCACGAAAGCGCCGTGACCCAGGACGACTGAGCCTCTATGTGTGCCTGAGTACCTACAGGAAACCAAATAAAGGTGTTCGTACTATAACCAATTTGTCCAGGACATAATCAGATGAAGATTATTAGTCAAGACAGGCATCATTAATAAAAGGTAATAAAATGAGTGAAAAACATCCCATAGAAGACCATAGCAACTGCATAGCAACTACCCCCATCACTCTAGCATCTTAATAGCATCACATTTTTGGCAAAAAAAAGTAAAAAAACTGTTGATTCATATTTTAATTTTAATATTATTTGTTTAAAGAAATATTTAATAAATATTTTCCCCCACCCATATTCAGTTACATCCAGTGTGGTTATTGTGACTCAAAAGTAAACCTAAAAAAAGTATTAAAAATCGTTTTTAGTAATTGAAATACAGTTGAAATAAAATAAAAAATAAATATTAGATGAAAAATGTATAATAATATTTTGTTAGTTTAGATTTTTATATTTCCAGTTTCATTTTAATTTCAGTTAATGTTTTAGTAATTGTGTTGTATGTTTTTGACATTTTTTTTTAATGTCTATATAGTTTTTATTAATTTTTATTTCAGTTTATTTATTTATTTATTTATTTATTTATTTTAGTACATAAAGTTGAACTAAAAAAAAAATTATAAATGTTGCCTTGGCAACTAGCTAAAATAAAATAAGTTTAAACTTTTGTATATTTTAATTTATTTCAGTTATCGTTCATTTTATTAAAGTAACAGAAATGTTTTTTATGGTTTTGACTTTAGTTTTTTGCTAACTACAATAGCCCTGACTTAAACTTAAAAGGCAATTAGAAATATTGTCTTGGCAAATAACTAAAATAAGTTTGAAGTAAAGTTGAAGTACTAAAGTTACTAAAACAAAAACTTAATTAAAAATTAAATAATTCAAAATATTAATAAATACTATAATGGTATTTAAATAATACTAAAAATAACACTGGTTACATCAGCAGAAAGGTTGTTTCAGAGTCAAAGAAAGTTAATTTGATGCTAGATTATGGGTAACATTTTTTTTTTCTTTGGAATAACATACACTGATGTATTGTGCACAATAAGACCAGGAATAGAGATAATTTTGCATTCATACTGTCTTCATACTGTTACAATCAACTATAAAGTACATTATACCTGTTGGATTACACATAAGACTTGGCAGCTGTAGCGCTGTAACTGTGTGTGTGGATATGTGACAGTGGGATGGTGGTCTGACCATTGACAGTCCAGATGTTGATGAGTTTGTTCTGGAAGGCGGCCAGTAGAGTTCCCCCTGCGCTCCACAATACGGCAGACAGCAGATGAGATCCCATCGACCCATCTGAGCTCTGAGCATCCTCACTGCAGGGAAGACACACACAAACACAGAGCTGTCAGAGCCCAAAGCATCCATTTCTAGCTCATTCTACAGAAAAATAATTTCCCATCAGACCTATGAAACATTTGGATTTCTCCCTATCCTACTCAAAGACACGAAAAGCAAGGAGCCTGTCTCACCTGACACTGCAGGTGTGTGTGTGCTGCAGCTCTGTTGTGTTTGGCGTTATGGCCCACAGTCGAACCGTTCCATCCTGTGAGCCGGTGGCCAACAGACCTTGTTCTGCATTCCAGCTGCAGCTGCTCACCTACAAACACAACAGCCAATTAGAAACAAGTCAAGACATTCTGTGATGCCCTGGACAAAGTTTACAGTAAGAATAGCTCTTTTAATATTTAGAATATATAAGAATAGCTCTTGTATATATATATTATATATATATATATATATATTATATATATACACACATATATTATATAGAGAGAGAGAGAGAGAGAGAGAGAGAGATCAATGACGTGACGGTTCATTTTTTTGTCCAAAGGCCTTAATAATAATAAAAAACAAAGATATGACATCCAAAGTATGTAAGGTAGTACAACTAGATCACTTTTATTGAATCCACAAGGTTTTAATTATATTTTCCTACATATAAAGGTATTTTAAAGATTTTGAAGTGTCAAAGGGTCATTTGGTTTAACTGTCCAAAGGCCAATACAGCCATTTCATTTGTGATTAAAATATCTCAAAATGTCATAAATGTATATATTTTTTTATTCTGGCATGATTTTATAACATCATATATCAACATAGTGCAAAATGGTATTAAAATTATGTGTAGAAGTCGTTGCTTTGTTATGAGAAAGAATGTCCGGAAAAATGAATTTCATTGATGTCATTCGGAGTAACCGATATAAAGGGACCATTTTGGATCAAGTCATGCGGTCAATATCATGTGACAGGATGTGACATCATTCAGACACCGGCAAAGGACCACATGGTCATGAAGCAAAGTAACTAACACTCTTTTAACTATTTGAAAAATTCATGTTTTCACTTGCTTATACGCATGTCCCAAAACATCAGGTCATTCAGTACAACCACTATAAAACATGGAAAATGTTTTAATATTTTAAAAACTTGTACTAAATATAAAATGTTTGATTGTCCTTTTGCTAGCAAGTCTGTTAGCATTGTTTGAAAATATTGTCATTCGATATAACCAAAAGTGTCATTTGGTAAAACTGAAATTTTGGTTAAAACCGAATGACTTTTTTGGTGACAAATTTTGTCCATCTTGTAAAAAATGACAAAAGCAGTGTTAATTGATTATAAAAACCATATAATCTCATTGTTAACACTTAATAAAACTTCAAAAAAAATGTTACACTTATTCGTCAATTAAATATATATTCATCAATTAAATATATATATATATATGATTTAGTAATCTTTAGTAACATTATAAAAGTATTTTGATCAATTTAATACATCTTTGCTGAATAAAAGTAGTATTTCTTTAAGAAAAACCTTATTGACCCCAAATATATAGTTAAATCCATACAGTACATTTAGACATCTAGCATGTTTCTTTAAGTGTTGTATCTACGTCCTCTTTACCCTGTTCTGATGTCCTTCTAGCTTCCTTATGGGGCACTTGCGCAGATCTCCAGCCATGTCACTGTATGTCTGGGGTCTGCCGGTATTATCTTTCTCAGAAACCGCCAGGGCCTGGACCAGCTGTTGTGCCGCCCACTGACGATGTCTGCTGGTCAGCCTGGCCGACAATGCACAGGCAGCGAGCGCATTAGCCAGCTCCAGTGGTCCGACCCGCACCCCCGCTTGAGAGAGAGGCAGACCTGAGGGTGGAGGGCTTCCGCCTTCTGTCCAATGACATGTGGCATTAATTAGGATAAATTAATAGCAAACCATTTATTGGCATTTATAAGTGATATATGGGTAGATAATTGAGTCATTAGAATCAAAACCAGCAGGGTTCCCAAAACTTTGGACCACTGTTCATGAGTTTCAGTCATTCATGATTACTGGAAATTAATAAATTTGTTTATTTATTTATTTTTGTAAAGACTGCATTCTTAAGGAACACTTTCTAACCGATGACATATTTTAGAAATAAAATATTTAAATTTACTATAGAACTTTACTTCAGTACTTATGACTTTTCCATTCATAACATTAAATATCCCTGATACTTCAATAAACAGTTTAAGTAGTTCATAAAACAGCAAAAAACAAAAAAAAACCCTGAATAATTAATTAAATAGAAAAATGTAAAATTAATATAAATGAATTTTTTTTTTTTTTTTTTTAAATATCCTGATACTTGCAGGATTTCCATGACAATGGGACTTATGAAAAGTGTGTGAATGTTTTATTAAATTACTGAAATTTTAACTTAAAATGTAATAATAAAAATATAAAATTAAAATACATAAAAAATTGCAGTATTTCCCTGACAAAATAATAATTAAATAATCAAAATGTAAAATTAAAATAAATAATTAAAAATAATTAAATTAAATTACTTAATAAAAATATATATAATTTATTAAAATAAATAGTGTATTAATATTTTATATTTTACTATAATTTTCTGTGCATGACATGTGGCCATTTACCACCATCAAATGACCATAAATATGCAAATGTGTTGTTAAATTATTGAAATATTAACTTAAAATGTCAATTGTTCGATTAATCATTTTAGGTCCAAAGGGTTTGGCTGACAATAAAGTTTAGGAATCCTTGGTCTAAACTAAACAAAACGTTTATGAAACATGAAATACAAAAAAAATATAAAAAATAATAAAAATCATAAAATAAATGGCTGGGGCAATAAATCGATTCTCGATTCGCGATACAATGACTCTGGATCGATTCTGATATTTTCCGAATGTATCGCGATTCTCTCTGGAATCGATTCTGAGCTTAGTTTTTAACAACAGAATGGCATTTACTGTGTCGAGAATCGATTTATTGTCCCAGCCCTAATAAAATATATGTACCCGTTTGAGTCTAGAATTTTTCTTTACCCTTTGATTCAGCGGATTCGCTTCTTTCCACGTTGTAACGGTATCGGACACCTTTCTCTGTCAGGAGGGACACCAAACTCTGTGTGACCAGGAAGGTGGGTGGGGTCAGTTCTCTCGGCTCCTGCAGCGCACCCTTCAGGGCGGAGCTTTGCCTCATTCTCTGCTGCGGATCAGTGATAGCACTGATGTTCATCCCTGTAGCTGCTGCCATGAGATCCTGAGAGGAAGGACATGCAGGTGAGACAGCATGATTAGGAGAAGACAGGATGATTAAATGAGCTTAACGGAGAGAATGATGAAGCGCGTAGCAAGGATAATGAGGTGAGAAACATTAGCAGAGGAGTTGAGAGGAAGGAGAGAGAGTGTGTGTACCTGAGTGCAGATGTCCACTAACTCTCTGTAAGCAGCAGGACTGTGGGACACTAAACTGCCGATAGCTGAGCTGAGGAAGGACAGAAAGGCGGAGCCTGTGCGATCGCTCACAGAGCCACGCCCCACCCCCTGCTGGTCCACGCCTGTGTGGACACGCCCCCCTGCTGCCAGACACATCAGTCGCACCAGGATACGGATGTCAGCCAGACCCAGAGCTTCCAGACCACTGGACTGATTACACATTGAACTACTGAAACACACAGGGACAGAGAGAGCTTTGAGAGACAGTTCATAATGTACATCGTAATGTACAATAACATATACACACTGTGTATAAAAACAGACTATGCTGCGATAGCTAACTATGCTAACGGACGTAGCAACAGATTATCTGTTTTGTATTGTTATTTACATCCAAAATACAGATTACTGAAAAAGAAAAAATGAAGGGCAGGGACTTGGTTCTATCCATATGGTGTTGATTGGATGGAGGCAGATCTAAATGAGAACATGTAGTCGTTTGTAAGAAAGGAGTGGGGTTTGAGCGGAATAAATGCTTGAAGATGACACACACAGACACACACACACACACACACACACACATACATACATATAAAATCTTAACTGTCTTAACTTGTCTTAATAAAAATAATAATTTTAGACGGATGGATCATTCACAACAACTTTATTAAGATGAATTTAGATAATAGATTGATTTCCATCCATCTCCTGATTCATATAGTATGTACCATTTCTGTACCATATTAAGGTCTGTTCACACCAAGCAACTAAATGATACAAAAGTATCAATTATTAACTAAATAAATTAATTAAAATCATTTATAAGTTTACTTTACAAATTACTTTTTTGTACAAAACTAACTCAATCCTGAATTTTTATATATTTTATATATTTGTTTTTCTGTAAATGGTGGTCTAGTTTTTTTTTTTTTTTTTTAAGTTTTTGATCATTAAATGAATAATTTTAATAGAAAACCATAAATCAACAGGGACCAGTTGTTCAAAAGTAATCTGATCGGATTTCGGCTATTGGATTGGATCAAATCTTGAAAATGGGCTGTTCAAAAGAAAAAAAAAGGATTCTGAAATCAGATTAGATCACAAAATTTAATCTTGATTTTGATCTGACGTTTTTGATAAAATTATCAGTTTATTGGGATACCTTTGATCCAAAAAATCTGGATTATAATGATCCCATCAGAAGGGTAGATTTCAGGAACAAAAATGTAATAAAACTTTAAAACTTGGTACTAATTGTTTGAAAAATATATTTAAAAAAATTTTTTTTCATGTAATATACATACTCAAACATATTTTTTATTTTGTGCTTGATTAGTTTATCTGTTAAAGTGATTAATTAGAAGTAGACATTAGGCTACATAATTAGCCTTTTGGTAACCTACTGTAAATAAAAAAAGAGATTTTGGTGCCATAAAATAATCCCCAAACAGCTGTAAATATCAAACAAAAATATATTTAATTCAAAGTGGTTTTTTTGTTTTTTTCTTCACTGTTTGTAAACTGCATTGGCACAATCATAAGAGATGAACCAGTCAAAAGTTCTTTGTGAGCGAACACAAAGTTTCTCGGGTGAACGCTACACAGAACTTTTCTGAGAGAATGCACTAGTAATCCAGATTTGGTAATCTGAAGAAGTGTGTATCTGGATCAGGGTGATCCAATCCAATTTTGCTTTGAAAAACCAGCACAAAAGTAAGATGGATTACCTGATCCTGGAGAGCAAAACATGGGATTATCACAGTAATTTGTATTTATGTGAAAAAAAATGTACAATTGTGGGGTAAAAATTTGTAAAATTCTGTGAAATAGATTTAGTAAGATATAGTAAAACGTGAAATAATGCTGAGAGGACTATACTGGTAGTTGAAAATATAATCAAATATAATAAAACTATAGAAAAAGTTTGATTCTGAATTTTCTGTATTATCTTAATTGTTAGTTTTTTAGGAAGGAAAGTCTGAGGGGAAAAAACAATCGGAAAAAGAATCATCACAGTATTTCGGATTCATTGTGAAGTTAATTACAAAGAACAATGTGACATTTTCGATATTCCCTGAATTGCTGGTGAGTTATTTAGGGGGTTTCTAAACCATTAAACATCTTGGAAAAATCAGTCAGAATCTGACAGATCATCACAGCAAGAAAATTCTGAATTTGTGTAAAGGAGTTTATGATTGTGAGAATGCATTGTGCAGATAAAGTAAACTGTGTTAAACAGAACTGAGAGTACTATACTTGTATTAGTATTTGAAGGAATTAACAAATTGTTCAAATAAAATTAGAGGGCCAAGGGAAGGCTAAAACATTTGTGAATGATGGGTGTGATGTTGATGGGTGAATGATGGAAATCTGCAAGGCTCAGATTCCGTCCAGGTCAGTCAGACATTGATGGATCAATCACAGTATGCTATGTCAGATTCGCTGTGAAGGAGTTCACAGAGCAGATGATATTCTGCAGGGAAGTCAGGCGGAGGTGTGCGAGTGGTTGTTACCTGGAGGAGGTCTGTGAGAGAGCTCTCATCACCATACTGTAGGCCAGCAGGATCTGAGCGGTGGAGGTGACTCTCCTCAGAGCCAACAGTCTCTCCTGGGGCTCCCGAAGGGATGCTGCCTGCTCCCCTAGACTCAGAGGAACCGAGGAGCTCTTCAGCTCGGTGCTAACAATACCTACACACAATAAGTAAACAACAATGTGCTGCATTTCACTGTGATTTTGGGAAGCTCTTACATGCAATATGTATTGGAAAATTTTAAACAGTTGTTGAATATGAAAATATTACCTTTGTAAAGCAGGTTGTTGTCGCTACTGACCAAGCCACTGACCAGAGCTCCAAGAGGGTCGTGTTCCATGAAGGGGATGGGGTCGGGCACGGGTTTCTTCTCACTCAGACCCAAAGGTCTCAGAAGAATCCCAAAGTCCTCCAAACCTGTAAGCCGGTCCGGGTCTGAGTCTTCCTGGTTACCTAGATCCCACTCATCTAACATACACACAAACATTCAAACCATTACACATTAATTCAAGGCAAGACACCGATGGTATACAGTAGTTTAAGCCCTTAACTGTCATCGCTACCAGGACGCTTGGCGCTGTTTTTATTTATTGCCTTTTTTATATCACTTATTTTAGTAGGGTCTGAAAGGTCTGAATCTCAAGCTTCCATATTTGACATCTGTTTTGTGATAAAAGTGATATTTGGACAGAAATGTATTAATTTGTTACAGGAGAATGCATCAAAAAAAAATTATTGGAATGTGGATGACACCTGGTGGCTATTTTTGGTATTATGCCTAAACAAAATCACATGGGAGCTTCAATTTTTGTGATATAAACTTCAAATTTGGAACACAACTTGGTTAGACATATAGCTTTTTAGAGTAAAAATAATTTTGTAAAATATATATTTTATATAAAATAAAAAAAATCTATAAAGTACATTTGATTTACAGTAAATTTAAACTTCTATAACTGGGGGTGACAGTTAAGGGGTTAAACAATTTTTACAGAGGGGATTTTGTATATATCCTTTTACCGCTCCATAAATCTGAAAATACTGTCCAACAGCCCAAAAAAACAACAACATTTTCACCATGTTTTCAAGATAAAAATGTTGTATAAAATCAGACTATATATGAACAAACCATTCTGTAAAAACCTTCAGTATATTTGAGTGATATTGAAGTGGAGGTTTCTGGCTCAGTGAATGAGAAAAAAAGGTTTTTAAAGATATGTATTGTAATTTAAATTTACAGATGCATAAAGTGCAATAAAATAAACAGTTTTCTTTCCACTAGTCTGAAAAGTCTAGTCTAGCCCAAAATCTCAAAATTGACCAGTGCCATGAAAAAACAATGTTTTTGCCTATAGTGCCTTGCCTTAATAAACAGCACAGGGTTAATTTTGAACAGAAAAATAACCACACTAATACCTTCTGATGTACCATCCAACTGACCAATCAGATCAGACGCCAAACCTCTTGTCCTGAAGAAGAAAAAAAAACATCTGGGTTGCTATATAGAAAAGGTAAATGCCTACAACATACTCATAATTTCCTCATCTTCACCTATCCTGTTTGGAGCTCATAACGCCCAAGTTGGAGGCCAGATACTTTTCCCTGCATGCACTGCACAGGAGGTAGTATGGGCTTCCTGATCCGCATTCGCCTCCGAACCAGCCGTCCACGTAGGCCCCATTGCTGCGGTAACCACGGCGACCGGCACTCTGACCGCAACCGGGGTGGTGACGCTTCATGTGGTTGTTGAACTGCAGGGTGAGAGTGTTACACAGCTCACACTCCACCATCTCATGGGGTTCTGGGTGCTCCTCTCTTCCCTGAGACAAAACAGACGCATGTTCACTCAACTATGAGATACAGTGAAGGAGAAATGAAAAATACATTCATATATGGACAAATAATATTCACACAACAGAACAATAGACAGACAGAATACAACAAACAACAGGAACAATACATGAAAGATGGAATGATGAAAGAACAGAACGATAAAGTGATAAATGATAGAATGAAAAACAATAAATTATATATTTGATTGAAATATAAAATAATGGATTTATGGATGGAAAAATAAATGAGTAAATGAGAGAATGATGCACGATGAATAGATAGAAAGATAGAACAACAGAAAGATAGATAGAAAGATATAAAGATAGATAGAAAGACAGATAGAACGATGGATGGATGGATGGATGGATGGATGGAATGATAGTATGATAGACAGTGTGATAGTATGATAGAGCAATAGATAGAACGAAAGAATGATAGAACAATAGATCGAACGATAGAACGATAGATAGATAGATAGATAGATAGATAGATAGATAGATAGATAGATAGAAAGTATAAAAGAGTGATAGAATGACAGAGCAATAGATAGATAGAACGATAGAACGGTGGATGGATGGATGGATGGATGGTATGATAGACAGAGTGATAGAATGATAGAGCAATAGATAGAATGATAGAACAATAGATAGAACGATAGATAGAACGATGGATGGATGGATGGATGGAATGGGTGGATGGATAGTATGATAGACAGAGTAATAGATAGAGCAATAGATAGAACGAAAGAACGATAGAACAATAGATAGATAGATGGTACAAAAGAGTGATAGAATGATAGAGCGATAGATCGAAAGATGGATGGATGGATGGATGGAATGATAGTATGATAGTGATAGATAGAATGATAGAACAATAGATAGAACGATAGATAAAACAATGGATGGATGGATGGATGGATGGAATGATAGTATGATAGACAGAGTGATAGATAGAATGACAGAGCAATAGATAGAACGAAAGAACGATAGAACAATAGATAAATAGATAGATAAATAGATACATAGAGCGAAAGAACGAGAGCGAAAGACAATACAGCGAAAGAACGATAGATAGATAGATAGATAGATAGATAGATAGATAGATAGATAGAGCAATAGATCGAAAGATGGATGGATGGATGGATGGATGGATGGAATGATAGTATGATAGACAGAGTGATAGTTAGAATGATAGAGCAATAGATAGAACGAAAAAACGACAGAACGATAGAACGATAGAGCGAAAGAACGATAGAGTGAAAGGATGAAAGATAGATAGATAGACAGATAGATTGAGTGATAGAATGATAGAGCAATAAATAGATAGAACGACAGAAAGATAGATGGATAGATGGATAGCACTATAAACAATAGATCAAATAATAGAATAATGGACGATAGAATGATAGATAGAACAACAGACAGACAAACAGACATTTCCAGCACCTCTACCATCCACAGCGTGTCCCTCTCAGAGGTGATGAACTCTGGGGTGAGCAGCTCCTCGTAGGGCTCTTCATGGTACGGATCATCCATGTAGCCCAGCTCTGAGTCTTCCTCAGCAGCAAATGGGTGTGTTTCAGCCCGCTCTGGCCACTCTGCCACTCCCACATCCTGTCTGTACAGTGTTGGGACAGGACTGGGTGACGGGGAGTCTAAAACAGACAAGAGAGGTGAGCAAACTTCAGGGCAGAGTCACTGAAAAGTGTCTTTGTCAATGTACAGTACGCTCTGGGACAGGTTATCAGCTCACATCCACATACAGTTACATATCCATGTACACAACCATGTACGACTTCCATACCAAGTCGGTACTGAAATTTTAAAAAAGTGACGCTGTGAACACTGTCGAGCGGATTCGTAAACACCTCTGATTGGCCATTGTGTTCACGCGCTCAACATATATGTCTGTGATTGGCTACAATGATCAACGCACGGGAGCGTTTGAAAGCACACAGAAGTGTTTGACTTTGAAAGCGTTTTGAAAGTGGGAGCTTTCAAATGCTCCCGTGTGTATCTGTGTAAGTGCTCGGTGAAGAGCGTCATTGATGTTTATTTATAACATGTTTTTGAAGCGTTGATCATTGTAGCCAATCACAGACTTATCTGATGAGCGCATGAACACAATGACCAATCAGAGGTGTTTACGAATCCACTCGATGCTCAAAGCGTCACATTTTTAAAATTTCAGTAACGACTTGGTATCGAAGTCGGTACTTTTGACAACACTACTGTACAGTAGTGTACATTGTGTGAAGATCTGACCTGCTCTCCTGAAGGATGTTCTCTGACCTACTCCGGACCGCTGTCTCCGTGCAGGTGGAGGTCTGTTCCTGGTGAGGTGAACATCTAAGAAGTTCTCTCTCTCCACCAAGTCCAATCCTGCTAACAGACTGGAAAGCACATCAGAATACACACAGTGAATAAATACAATATTCCATGCAGTGTGCTCTGTTGTATAACATATTTTTTTAGGAAATTCAATAGGTCATTGTGATCTTGCAAACAGAAAATTAGCATACTGTGCTACTATATATACTGTATACTAGAAATGGTCACAATAGTATGCTATTCTGAAAACAGACACTAGATATGTTTTCATCCAAAGTTGGAAATTAAACTTAGGTTCAAAATTGGAATATCGCAAAAAACATTTGTGAATAAAACACAGCTTCCATCCCATGTGTTAAACAGATCAAAATCATCACTTCCTGGGAAATTAGCACAAAATATCTGTAATAAAAATGAAAGTTGCTGCAATTGTGGAAGCCACTGTGGCTCTTTTTTCATACATTAGAAATGACTTGCGCCTCAGAACGCACAGACGAAACACAATAAACCCTGTCATGTTAATGTATGCTGCGTTCTGAGGCGGATGCCTGGGGTTTGGGAACACAATTGTGTGAGACAGTTCTAGGAAGTAATTATACCAAATCGTTTTGATGACAGACTTTGGGCTCAGGCATTTCAGAATGACTAAACCAACATTGACTGTTTAGTCCAGTCATCCAGTCATCACATCATCTGTTGAGGTAAAGTCACAAGAGTCTTTTTGTTGGGCAAAGAGGGATTTATTCTGTAAACGAGTTTTCATTGCAGTTTTTCAGAAAAATAAAAATAAAATAATAATAATATCCATCTCAATTAAGTTCTTTTATGCACATTTTTAAAATGTATGCACCTCTTGACATTTCCAGCGAATGTTTTTTTTATGCAATATCCCAACATTTGCAATAAAGATAGGTGGATGGAAACATAGCTACTAAAACCAAGTGGCAGTCAAAATATCTTGCTATTAGTTGCGGTTGATTAATATGCAAGAGACGTGATTTATCATTTGTCACTTTATGTTGTGCCTGGTTGAGACGTGGTGTATGCGTGAATTCACCTCTCGTTGGGTTCTCTGCTCTCCTGTAGGGTCAGAGGAGCAGGAGACTCGGGGCACTGGACCGTCTCAGGCCCTTCAGATGAGGGTGTATCAGTGGTGCCCCCTGCAGACGAGCCCTCTCCCACCTGCTGCTCCTCTGTGATGGGGTGTTCCAGCATCCAGCTCGCCAGCACCTCAATGGTGCGTGAGTCCACCTCTCCAGTGACCCCTAAGAGATATCACAAAGAGGTCAGGGAGAATACAAAAAAAGTTTGGACACACTTGGCTGAATATATGTTTCTCGTGAACTTAAGGTGTATATTTAATGCCTGAAATTAGTCAAACGTAAATTGTGTTTGAGAATTCACTTCTATAGAAATCTATAAATTTACAAAAAACAAAAAAAAATGGAAACTGACTTGAACCAGATAGTGAAGGAAAAGCAGACAAAATTTTAAATAAATAAATAAATTATTTACTTGAATTTTTTTTTTTTTTTTTTTTTTTTTTTGGAACTGACCAATTTATATAGTTGGCTCTGCAAACAAAAATAAAAAATAGATAAAATGTTATTTTTTTGTAAAACTATACTGCTCAAGTAAATGTAAGTATGCAATAACAATTATACAAAAAAATATAGTGCATAAACACACACACAAATATATTATATATATATATATATATATATATATATATACACACACACACACATACAGGTGCATCTCAATAAATTAGAATGTCATGGAAAAATTCATTTATTTCAGTAATTCAACTCAAATTGTGGAACTTGTGTATTAAATAAATTCAATGCACACAGACTGAAGTACTTTAAGTCTTTGGTTCTTTTAATTGTGATGATTTTGGCTCACATTTAACAAAAACCCACCAATTCACTATCTCAGTAAATTAGAATACTTCATAAGATCAATAAAAAAAGGATATTTTAAACAAATGTTAGGCTTTTGAAAAGTATGTTCATTTCTATGCACTCAATACTTGGTTGAGCCTCCTTTTGCATGAATTACTGCATCAGTGCGGCATGGCATGGAGGCGATCAGCCTGTGGCACTGCTCAGGTGTAATGGAAGCCCAGGTTGCTTTGATAAAGGCCTTCAGGTCATCAGCATTGTTGGGTCTGGTGTCTCTTATCTTCCTCTTGACAATACCCCATAGATTCTCTATGGGGTTCAGGTCAGGCGAGTTTGCTGGCCAATCAAGCACAGTAACACCATGGTCATTGAACCAGCTTTGGGTACCTTTGGCAGTGTGGGCAGGTGCCAAATCCTGCTGAAAAATGAAATCAGCATATCCATAAAGCTTGTCAGCAGAAGGAAGCATGAAGTGCTCTAAAATTTCCTGGTATACGGCTGCGCTGACTGTGGACTTCAGAAAACACAGTGGACCAACACCAGCAGATGACATGCCAGCCTAAATCATCACTGACTGTGGAAATTTCACACTGGACTTCAAGCAACATGGTTTCTGTGCCTCTCCACTCTTCCTCCGGACTCTGGGACCTTGATTTCCAAATGAAATGCAAAATTTACTTTCATCTGAAAAGAGGACTTTGGACCACTGAGCAACAGTCCAGTTTTTTTTCTCCTTAGCCCAGGTAAGACGCTTCTGATGTTGTCTTTGGTTCAGAAGTGTCTTGGTACGTGGAATGTGACGGTTGTAGCCCATTTCCTGAAGACGTCTGTGTGCGGTGGCTCTTGATGCACTGACGCAAGCTTCAGTCCACTCCTTTTGAAGCTCTCCTAAGTTCTTAAATCGGCTTCGTCTGACAATCTTCTCAAGCCTGCAGTCATTCCTTTCACTTGTACACCTTTTCCTACCACACTTTTTCCTTCCAGTCAACTTTCCATGAATATGCTTTGGCACAGCACTCTGCGAACAGCCAGCTCTTTCAGAAATGACCCTCTGTGGCTTACCCTCATTGTAGAGGGTCTTGATGATCGTCTTCTGGACAACTGTCAGCAAAAGTCAGCAGACTTCCCCATGACTGCTGTTGGGATTACTGACCTAAACCCAGTATTTATACCCTGAGAATGGTAATTTAATAGAACTTGAATTTAAATATTCTAATAATTTGAGATACTGATTTTTTGATTTTGATGAGCAACAAGCTGTAATCATCAAAATGAAAACAAAAAAGTCTGGAAATATTTTACTTTATGTCTAATAAATCTAGAATATATTTAAGTTTTACTTTTTGAATTAAATTACAGAAAATTTTTTTTTCCTGATATTCTAATTTGAGATGCACCTGTATAATATTATATATATATATATATATATATATATATACATACACACACACACACACACACAGACACACACTGTATTTACACATACTTATATATGTATATACTATATATACACTTTTTATTTTGATTTCGATTGCAATAAGTATGCAAAAAATATGCAAAACATTATGAAAACATTTTGAAAGAATTTACTGGAATTGTGAACATAATTATGATAACACTAAATAAGACTTCATGCGGTGCTCCACTAATATTTCCCATGATTCAGCTGAGTGTTTCAGTGGGGAAGAACAGTGAGGGGTAAATTGAAGCAGGATCTCACAGGGGAAGTGAATTGAGTGAATTACCAGTAAATAATTATTTAGTGACAAAAACAATCAAATGCAGTACAAAACTCAACATAATTATCCAATATTTCTATTTGTGAATGACTGTATTGTAATCACAGGTTTCTAATCTTTGAAAATTCAATAAAACTGACTATTGTAACAGTATTAGGAGTTTAACAGTCATCTAATAACATGATTGACTCCTTCTTAAACAGGTAAGAATGAGTCTAGATGTTGCAAGCACTTGTTGGTACCTGCTGCCTCCATGGCCCTGTAGATGTGTCTCATTGAGAAGCCCATTTCAAGCAAGCGAACTGGGACAAACATTTGGGGCTGTTCTGAAGGACAGAAATAAAAATTATTAAGTGATGAATCAGAATGTGTCTGGGCTGGGCTGACTGATCCAGTCAGGAAAATATGATTCTTTAATTATTCATTTATAAAATATCTGCATTTAAAAAATAAAGCACAGGTCAATGTGCTAGAGAAGGCTGGGGACTTGGACTACAAATTCTATTATTATTCAATTATTCATTTCTTTTTACTATTTTTTATTATGTTTTTTATTTATATTTTGTATTTTATATTTAATTTAATTTTTTTATTTTATATTATAGTTTATACTTTATATTATATTTCATTTATTTTACTCTATTACATTTAATAAAGGTTAATATTTGAAACCACATTGGAAATCAGAATCCCTTTTAATTTAAATATGAAAATAAACAATTGGAAAAAAAAATGAAAATGAAAAAATAAATACCTAAGATAATTAATCTAAGTCACTAATCAAATTTGTGATATTAAAAATTAAAACAAAAAAAAGTTTCAAAATGTCTTATTTTATTTTAAGTTGTATTTATTAATTTAATTAAATTTAATAATTTTTCAATTTACTTTTCACTCAGACTGATATGCTGATAATATAATTAAATATATTAATTTTAATATACAAATAAGTGCTGTCAAACGATTAAATTGCATCCAAAATAAAAGTTTGTTTACATAATATGTGTGTACTGTGTATAATTATTATGTATATTTAAAAACATATATATTTATTACATACAAAAAAAATGTTATATTTATATATAAAATATTTATATATAACATAAATTATATAAATTTACAAATTTTTCTTAAATATGTACATGTGTTTTTTTAAGAAAAAAATTGCATCTATATTCTGTATATATATATATATATATATATATATACATAATTATACACAGTACACATAAATATTAATCACGATTAATCGTTTGACAGCACTAGTACAAATATTTTTAAATATATTATATTAATTATTACAAATATATTTATTTATTTACTTTATTATAATAACAATATTTTCATAAAAATTGCATAAAATTGCATAAAAAATATATGTATAGAAGCAATTGGTCTTGTATTTCTTTGTGAGATTCAAGGTGCAATTCAACTGGGTGTAAAGATGCACAAAAAAGGCAAACTAATTTCTTGCAATCAGTGAGTATACAACGAACAAAATAAATAAATAAATAAAAACTTCCAAAGCAAGACTCAAGTGTAAAACATGCACAGGCCATCAGGGTTAAGTTGAAGGAGACGTCTCAATGTCTGGTGCTACATAAATCAATCTTGATGTTAGTTTATTAAAAACAAAACAAAAAACAGATAACCGTGTCCAAGGTCACCACATGCTAGACATCCAGTTTTACTTGTCCCTTATATTTCAAGAGTTTGTCTGGGCGTTATTAAACCTGCGCTGTCAGTCTTACCCACAGGGGTCCTGGTCTGACCGCAGGGCTCCAGGAAGCTGGTCTGCTGCTCAGTGAAGCCCTCACAGGATGCTGAGCTCGTCAGACTGAGCCCGGGGGGCAGAACTGGACTGTGGACGAGCCCTGCCAATGTGGGAAAACGGGCCAGCACCATCCGCCTAGAGGAGCCCAGCCACACACACATGCACACAGACACAGGAGAACCGCTAGCACCAGCTCTAGAGCAAACCTTCAGTATGAGCGTGTGTTATATTGAGGTGTTAATCACCCTAGAGTCATTCAGCCATGCTCAGCACTTGAGGTTAAGAGAGGAGCGTGTGTTTGTGGGGTTATAACACACATACGGTCACAGCTTTACACTCACACACTCACCTGTATTCTCACTCACACTCTCAGTAACCTGTGTGAGTGTGTGTGTCTCAGTTGACAGCGATCTGGAGTGAGAACATCCAGACACGTCAGAGTTTACCAAGTGTGTGTTAGACTGAAACCCTTTCTCATGTTCCTTTCTTCAAAGTGACAGTAATTACAAACTGTACACATTTTAAGAGCCAGAACAATTACCTTTCAGGAAATGTCATCAAAAAACTGGCATCACTTCATAGTACTTCATAATTATTTCACTAATTCATAGGATCCTTTAAGGCCATTTCACACTGCACCGGAAGACGATGACAGACACGTTCGTCGGGTTTTGTCGGAACAGTGTGTTACTCCTGTCTAATAATTATTATATTATTGTTGATTATATATTTATAAAATAATATATTATATTAGGGCTGGACGATTAATCAAAAAGTAATCGAAACCAAAATTCAGAACCTCTAACCGACATAATTTTCCCATGTCGGTTATTTCGGTTTTTTAATCCTGTTAATACTTCCCCCCTTAAAAACATACTACCGCGTGTGTAGCCACGTGACTCTGCCCGTCCAGTCAGTGGCATGAAAGCAACACGGAGGTGAACGCCGAGTCAACACACAGAGACGGCGCGCGAGCGGTGAGCCTTGCGTTTTCACTAAACTTTGTCAGTTGTATGTGTTTTAAGGTTTGCCAGTTTAGACATTCAAGCGATTTTAGACGATCGGATGTGTATTATTATATCGAGCTACCGTGCTCGCGCAGCTGCATTGTGGCACGAACACTCATACATACAGTAGCTGTACAAAACGTGAAGATCGCGCGCACTGAGAGGAGCAGAAACTAGTTGTCAGCGTAATCGAGGTAAAATGTTCAATTAATCGAGGTTTTGATTTTAGGCCATAATCGTCCAGCCCTACATTATATTATAGCTTAATATTTTCTATTCTGTTCCATTTTTATTACATAATATGTTGACACTAGTGGTGCAGATATTGTACCCGTCACCTTTGAGTGCTCACTGCAATGAAATCATGCACAGAATAGATTGGGATTGGACCAAAGAGAAACTCACTGTAGCAGGTTGATGGGCAGGAAAGGGTTAAAGTTCTCCAGGCCGTCAGCCTGCAGTGCGGTGAGGAGGGAGGCTGTGAGGTCATTGGTGGAGGGTGAAGCTGACTGGCCGAAGATGGCAGTGCCCTCAGAGCCATTGCTGTAAAGCGAGACTGAACTGGAGGATTTGGACACGGGCTGAGAGGAAGAGTGACCCCCTGAATCTATGTACACAAACACACATGAACAAGTGGTAATATTAATTAATACACAAGAAAACAAATCAATTATTATTACTTAATAATTATTATCATCATCAGCAGCAGCAGCAGTAGTAGCAGCTATTTTTACAGACTTTTACTTTTCTAAGCTATATGAAATACTACTACTACTACTAATAATAATAAACAAAATTATATTAAATGATTAAATTATATTAATAAATATATAAATAATAAAAACCTAAATAAACAAACAGCAGATAAAATAATTTATTATTAGCTATTTTTACAGACTTTTGCCTTTCTAAACTATGATAGTAATAATAATAATAATAATAATAATAATAATAATAATGTTAAATTAAATTACAATATTCAAATTATATAAATTAATTAAAAACAATTAAACAGTAATAATAATAACAACAATAATACTGTTAATAATAAATTACATTATTATATTGGAATTATTATAATTAATAAATAATTTAAAACAATAAAATGAACAGTAGTAGTAGTAATAATGATAATTACTATTATTTTATATAGCTTAAAAAAGGCAAAAGTAATAATACTGATATTAATATTAATAATAATAAATTAAATTATTATATTAAAATGAAAACAAATAAACAAACATTAATAATAATAATAAATGTATTATTATTAGCTATTCTTACAGACTTTTGCCTTCCTTAACTATATGAAATAATAATATATAGATAATTATATATTATATAAAAATAAATAAAAATATATTATGAAAAATTTATTAATAATTTATTAATAATACATTACATTATTATATTAGAATTATTAAATTATATTAATTAATAATTAAACAATAAATGGACAGTAATAATAATAACAACAATTTATTATTATATAGCTTACAAAGGTAAAAGTCTGTAAAATCAGCTAATAATAATACTGATGATAATAATAATAATAATAATAATAATAATAAATTAAATTATTATATTAAAATGAAAAACAAATAAACAAATGTATTTTTTATTACTCCTACTACTACTACTACTACTACTACTACTACTACAACACCAAGTTAAGTTAACCAGGCTTATTATTTTTAAACAGTAAATGTGGTAAACAACTGAATAAACCTTATTCAGCTTTTTATCTTGTTCACGTGTTCATGCAAAAGCAACAAACCTTTGTGTTCCTTGCTTCCATCCTCTTGCAGTCTGTTCAGTGCTCCTTTAAAGATGATGATCTGGGCCCTCTCGAGGTCTGATAAAGCCATGGCCTGTTTAATCGGACAGGGTCTGACGGCCCACTTCACCATGCTCCGCACCACGAACTGCAGCACAGAGCGCAGCTCGGCGTTCTCCTCCCCGCCAGCAGAGGTCCTTGCTGAGTCAGGGCTAGTTACGCTGACCCCTGCATCTGATTTGGGAACCAGGAGAAGATCTGTGAACTTCCCACAGCTCAGAATGACAGCCAGAGATTTTAGCGCCCCCAAGAGGAGGTAGGAAATGCGGACTGCACGAAGTTCCAAAGCAAAGAAGTCCACCCTGGGTTGGGGTGTGAGTATTGGTGGACAGGGGGCGCTAGCACGTTCCTCATTTGACTGTGTGAGGGTTCTGAACATGTCATCTTGGTTCTCCTCTCTCCTCTCCTCTGCGTTATTTCTGTCCTCAACCACCGGACAGCTCATTCCCTCTTCGTCCATCATAATGCGAGCGATGTCCTCATCCAAACGTCTCTCCAGCTCACTACGCGGGCCGCCCTCTGAGCTGATTCGGTTCCTTGGCAATGCAGAAGTTCCAGATGATCCGGAAGGAAGCTCCTGTTCATTCAAGATGCCGGTCATCAGGATGAGGTCGAACAACACAGGCGCTTTGAGGCCGCAGCAGCGGGACACGTCCAGCTGGGGGATGTCGCACGGCTCCAGGGAGGAAAGAGGTGTGTCGCTAGGTGACCAAGAATTCAGGAAGCTTTGGGTTAGTGGGACCACAGCAGGTCACAAGCAGTATGAAGATGAGGAGAGAAGTGAGACGGAAGGGGCAAGACAGAAATAAAAGAGTGGAAAGGAAAGGATACCATGATTAGAAAAAAATGAAGAGGACAAAAGACAATACAAGAAAAGGGAAGTGAAGAAATCGAAAAGGAAAGATGCATGCAACTGGCAAAAAGAACAGGACAGATATAACATACAAAATATACAAAAATTACAATGGTGTCTGAACACGGAACCCAGTGACAGTGCTGGAGAACATTAAGTCATGAGGTAAAAATATTTTACTCTAAAACAAGGCTTTTAGGGCAAGGAAACCAAAATATGAGGGACCTCTTTCTTAAAATATAATGGCAGCTAAACATGCATTAAGATCCATTTTTTTATGTGTGAGAAAAATATTAAGCGTCATATTATAAGGAAAACATCTTTTTTCTAAAATGAAATAATTGGCTTTTTTATTGTCACTGCACTAAATTAAAAACAAATTAATAAAATGTTATATTGAGTATTTTTAAATGTATAAACCTTTAAAATAAATTAGGGCTGCACAATTATTATTAACCTGAAATCGCGCTTAAACTGGTTTGAACTCACAAAGGCTGCGATTTATTTTATGCGCAGCTTGTCAGTAAAGTGCGGCTCTGTGATTAGTAGTAAATGCTGTTCCATCTGAAAGCACTGCGAGTTTGAGTCGCTTATAACGTGCATTTGAAAAAGCAACACGCATCAAACATTAAGCATTTATGAACCTCTTGTCCAACAAAAGAGATTTAATAACAGGTTTTTACTCCAAACTCACTTCATAACGTCAGTTGAGTGTTTGAAAACATTCTTCTGTGAGATGATGTGGCTTCTTACACAGAATAAGGCACACAACGTATTATTTCATAGTATACTATACAGTGATAAAGGCTATGTCGATTAGCATTGCATTATAAATATATTTTATTGCGTGAGAGCGCCCTCTGGCTTTCAGATCACAGATCACAGAGCCGTGCTTCACTGACAAGCTGCGCATTAAAAAATAATAATAATTTAAAAAAAAAAATGCCAAAAACCTTTCAGTTTATTTTCGATTAATCGTGCAGCCCTTAAATAAATAGACAAATATATATAAAAAGTAATTTGGTACTGAATTTGGTAAATGTGTTAAATATATTGTGTTAAGAATAAGATACTCAATATCTTAAGTTACAGTAACATAAATAGTAATTTCATAGTCTTGTTTCTCTTAAAGGTGCAGTGTGTAAATTTCAGCGCCATCTAGCGGTGAGGTTGCGAACTGCAACCAACGGAGCTCACCCCTCCCTTTCGGAGGAGCTACGGTGGCCGTCTGGCCAACACAAAGATGTCGTCGTCTGAGAGAGAGGAGTAGCCTGTGTGAAGCAATGAGGTTTCTTCTTCTAACAAAGAACAGTCTCTGCTTCTAATAAACCAGACGACTACTACTACTACTACTACTACTTTGTGCGTATTCAAGGTAGTGACGATGCAAGCTGCCTCTAAAAACATGAACGATTTAGAAGAACAACAACATAGTGACGAAACGCGTTCTGTAGAATGTTTGTCCGTTTAGGGCTGCTGTAGAAACACGCCGGCGCAAAATGACGATTTGACATGGAGGGGGGACCCGCGGTGTATGAGATAGAAATGGCTTATTCTAAGGTAATAAAAACATAACAGTTCATTATGCAAGGTCTTTATACACCACTGAAAACATAGTTATGTATATTATATTGCATTTCTGTCAATTGATCCTCCCAAATTTTACACATTGCACCTTTACATTTTTTGCAGACCCCCAAACACCCTCAGAACCCAGTTTGAAACTGTATGTTTACACAGAGCATTTTCATTGTGAACTTTTTTTTGTTCTGCATTTAAAAAAATGATCACATAGCTCTTGGCGTGATAGGCTCTTGCTCCCTTATTTTATATTAAAGCATATATAGTGATTACAATACAAACTTTCAATTATTTGCACGTCTGTAAGAGTACTGTATATGTGTGTATATTTGTGTGCTTACCTCACAGTGAAATCTGTCTCCTCCCACTGAAGCTTAGCCAGGGGGCTTCCGTCTTTCAAGACCCCGAGCAGGGTCGCCCGTCGACCGCTGGGTTTGTGCAGGCAGGTCCCCCCCGCACGGAGACCGCTGTCCACCCCTCCGATGAGGGCCATGACAGGCCAGACCTCAGTGCACAACACGCTGAGCTGGGCATCAGAGAGCCCCGCCGGGCCAGAGAGATGGTCTGTTGACATCCCAACATCTACCCAAGCAGAGCCCCTCTCTCTGTTCACCCCGCATTTCTCATCAGACTCCTTACTGGCATGACCTGCTGGCAGGGGACAGCATGCAGAATACATTAACCTTTAAATAAGGACTCTGTTCTTCATTGTTTTAAATCACCTCAGTGTGTGCATGGACATTTTACTGTTTTCCTACAATTACTGTTTTTTGTTTTAAAATAAACTTTATTGTTTAAAAAATGTAAGAGTAAAGTTGTAAAATCTTACAATGAAAGCTTATTCGCCACTGAAAATCCAACTGTCATTTATGGCGACATTGTAATATTTGCATAATGAGTCGTAATTTGTCTTTTTCACACTTTGCTTTGCAAGTAGTACAGATATTTCCTCTAGGAAATGCAAATCTAGTGTGTTACTGTATATTGTAGCCAGTATTTTAGATAATTTAGTAAGTTTAGTAGGTCCCATGATATGGTTTTGATGAACATAATTAAAAAAGACCTTTTCTATAAAGTATTTAACTTAAATTAATTTATATTATGCTACTGCGAACAAGATATGTAATCAACATTTTAGGTCCAGATAAAACACATTTTAAATGTATGTTAATCTATTTTGTATACATTTAAATACATTGTATATACATTTTGTATTTTATATTATTTAAATATCTAGTTTATTTCTAGAATTTTATTTTGCAATGATGAATTCCCAATCATTCCATATAAGACTATATATAATATAGTAACACTTTAGTTTAGGGTCCAATTCTCACTAACTAGTTGCTTATTAGAATGCATTTTACTAGGATATTGGCTGTTTATTAGTACTTATAAAGCACATATTAATGCCTTATTCTGCATGACCATATTCTACATCCCTTAATCCTACCCAATACCTAAACTTAACAACTACCTTATTAATTATTAATAAGCAGTACTTAGGAGTTTATTGATGCAAAAGTCGTAGTTAATAGTTAATAGTGAGAACTGGACTGTATATGCTATCCAAGTAACCATTTAAGCAGATGAGTTAACTGACCTATCTTGCCATGTCCCTCCCTCATGAGAGGGTTGATGAGCTGTAGTTTGTTCAGCATGTGCTGGTTGATATGTTGAACCCAGTCATCGTTCACATACAGTCGTCTTAGCAGCTGAATTGTGGACTCCAGCAGAACCGTCGCCCGCGGGCTGCACAGTGGCTCCCCTGGTAAAAGATCGCTAGGCATACCACGCATCTGCAGGTCACACAGCGCCACCTAAAGGCCAGTGAAGGAACAAGAGGGTTTTGTAAGTTTAAAGTTGATTTGTAGAGATTTTAGCAAGCTTATTATAAATTGTGTTTCAGTTCTGGCATCAGTTGCTTAAAATGGGGCCACTAGTGTATAGGTTTAAGAAGCTGACCTTTTCTCCAGGGTTGCTGCTGTAGAACAGAACACAGGGGTAGAGTTCCATGGCATCCACTCCTTCAAACGCCAACTTGGGCTCCTACACACACATAAAAAATTACAGGACTTCGGAACTCAGTTTGCCCACTGATTTACATTTCAAGTTCATTAGACTATATATTTTATTTTGTATTTATTCGTACAAAATTATTTTCCATAGTAATACAGCTTAACCTAAAATATTCCTTAAAATTTGCCAAAAGACTACAAATCAAAATTACAATTTGCAATAGAAAAAAATACAAAAACTACAAAAGTAATTTTGGCTTTTAAATCAGATACATGCAAACAACTTCATAATACATCATAATATTTCCAAGTGAAATATTACAGGACTTGATTTTATCCATTGGGACTGAATCATTAAAGGTATTATTTTTCTTAGTATTAATTTTTTTTTCTTTCTGGCCCATTCTGGCAAAAGCGGTTACACAAACTGAAAATAAAAAACTTCTGCAATTTCCATTTCAGGTTATTACAAGAAAAATATTTTTTCCTTACGGACATTCGTGCACATTTATAAAAAAATTGATTAACCCTGTAAAGCCTGGCATATAAAACAATAGAACAGTTTGTATGGAATAGTATAATGTGTATATGTGTTTGAGTATCATCTTTCATACATCAGACTTTTATGGCTCATATAGTATTATATACATAGGAGAATATAGAGCTCACACTCGAGAAGTAAACAAAAAAAAAAACAAAAAAAAAACACCTTCGTATTGCTGAAAAGACGGAATTCTGATAGCTTATAATGAATCAATTATTGTACAGCAGACTACTTTACATGCATATAAATATCAGTAGTCATTCAATATCTCCCAATAATATTTCTTAGTGACATGATATTTAAATGCTTAGTTTTATGATAAAAGCTCTGTAGGTTTTATTGTGGGGTGCAAAATATATAATGCAATGCAATACAATGATGATGATTGAGATGTACAAATAAACGTTCCTCAAAAGCCCGATGCATCACATTTGATACTTACATTTTAACATGATTTTTCAAAAAAAATTGAGATTTTGTATAATCAAATCAAAGATAATCATAAAAGTTGCTTCAGTCCATGTAACTAATACAATTAGTTACTTTTTTAGGGAGTAAAGCATTATTGCAACACATTACTTTTAAAAGTAACTTTCCCCAACACTGCAAGTAAGTGTTCATCTTGAAATATTGCTAACAATATAAAAGTTGATGTTCAATTTATAAAAATCAGTAAAGATTTCACAACAAAAAGTCACAAGTACCACAACCTGAAGGAGGACATTCTTACATTCAGCTTTATTTGCTGAAAAAGTATGAACTATCATGACAGAAAGCATTTAGTAGGTTTTTCAGCAAAGTTTTGATCATGTTAATAATTTAGAGGCCCTTTATCAGGTTAAATCTATCAAAATCATTTTTATTTCATGTCATATTTAAGTGTAACTACTGTAGCTTCTAAATCAAGCAACACTGTTTGATGGCAATTATAATTCATATGTTATAGTGAATTGTACCTTACATTGTTGAGCTAAGTGGGAAAGTGTTTTAATTTCATAAACACGCACTGACCCTGTTGTTTTTGGCAAAGGAGATAGTTCTAGCCTCCATATCTAGGATGCAGGTGATTGTGTCGCCCTGGGTGAAGGAGGGCAGGGCTCGGCCCAGTTCTCCTCCATGATACAGGCTACCGCTGTAGGCCCGGTACAGCCACATGTCTGTGGTGGTGCGATGGTTGTAGTCCCGAATGGGCCATCGGGACACTCCGATACACGTCCCTTCATTTCCCCTGTTTTCCTTAGTTATATAAAACTAAGATATGGAGACATAAAACATATTAGAACATGGACCCTGTAAAGGACACCAGTGACTGTATTTTGCATTGGTACCTTCCAGATGAAGCATCCAGATGTGATGGCAGTGGTGGCCAAACCATACCCTTTCCCCCCCGATCCATGAGATAGCACATTTCCACTCTCCAGAGAACAACAGATCAGTTTATGTGGGTCAAAAGAGAAATCACCAATAGGAATACATTCATCTTCACTTCCGCTGTCCTGGAAGACATATAAGTGCATATAAAACAATCTAAAATCCATGGACACGAATATGAGTTTGTAAAATGTGTGCGGTGGACAGATAGAGATGAGTTAAAATACCCTATTTACATGCTCAGAAGTTCTCTCTTTTTCTAATTTTTTTCTCAGGGCCACAGGTTCCTCCCACATGTATGAGGACAAAAGGCTAAATAACTGATCCACAATCTGAAAAAAAAAAAAAAAAAAAAAACGACATGGTAAATGTTTATAGTCGGGATCAATCAAGCACCAATCATTCAGTATCAAGTGAACAGCACTTTCTGACCTGTTCCATGATGACAGGATCTGAACAGGCAGGGAGAAGAGCTTCCAGAATATGGAAGGCCAGCAGCTTCGTCCGCAGGTTGTGGAAATGCGGATTACCCGAGTTGCATTTGTATGAGATAACTGCCATCAACGGATCGATCCACTTGACAAACGCAGAGACTCTTTTGGCGACCCTTAGTGACAAAATGCGCCTTAGGAAGACTAGAAAGTCAGCAAGTTGGGACTCCACAACCCTGCTGCTGCGAACTATATCTGCACCTAAAATTAAACAAAAAGGTATATTATATTATATATATATTATATATATATATATATATATATATATATATATATATATACACACACACACACACACACACACATACACATACATACAATACAATATACCATACCACACTTACTGTGTATATATACACACAAGTATGATGAAAAAGTAAAGAATAAAGAAATACTACACTAAAGAACACCTTAGCTGTTAGCAATTCGGGGGCTGCATCCTCCGGAGGTCACATTTGAAGGCTGCATATGTCAGAGTCGGTCTCATTTAAGAAAAGACGCAGCCCCTGAATTGAGACACAGCTTTAATCTTGTGTTGTAATGACTCACTTTCTTGTTTGGTTGTTTCTTCTTGGATGTGTTCTGTGGAGTCCCTCTCTAGCACCTCCTGCTGGTGGACTGCATGTAACAATCCCTGCAGCTGCTCGCTCATTACATCCATGAGAGCCTGGGACACGTCCAACGGCAAGGTCTCTTCACAGGAACTGGAGAAACACACACGTTAACTGCAACTGTACAACCTGGTATATCTGTAGCCAGGTAGTATAGCATGTGGCAGAAGGGATGTTTGCTAATACTAAAACTTTTCTATGAAATTATGTTATGGAATATCTTTAATTTACACTTTCTTCACTATGCAAAACTTTTGCATAAAAGCAATATTATAATGTTAACATGAATAATGCTTTGAACGTGATTATCTAAGGGAGCAGTTTTCAAAGTGTGAGGTTTTCAGGGCATATTATGGGATGTGTTTTCTCGTTTTGTATTTAATTACCTAGTTTTTAATCTCACCTGGCTGCTATGGCGAATATCTGCAGGAGTCTGGCAGCGGCCAGCTTCACCGCCCCACCAAGCTGCATGTGACCGGACATGGAGGCGGCCAGCCAGCGTTGGTTCACCAGCACACATGTGTTATCAGTCAGTGTGGACAAGATCTCCAGGACACCACATTTAATAATCACTACCAGATCCACTGGCTGATAGTGGAAGTTCAGAGCAAAGACCGTAGCCAACAGTAGGTGCTGATAAGAGCCTGAAATGAAACAAATCTATGTTAAATCACTACTTATTTAAACTGGTGTATTAGAGTACTAGGACTGTGCCAAACTACAAAATGCAGTCAAGCTAAATTTTAACCACAAAGCAATATCACAAATTAATATGTCTCTTTGAATCAGTGGGCAATGATAACATTAAAAAACGTTTTAAATATGTAAATAAGAAAATAAACTAAATTAAATGTTACTAATATTATTAGTTTATTATTTATTAGTTTTATTAATATCATCAAGATACACTGTAAAGTACAAAATAGTTAATTTAAATTTAGTTAATATTATTTACACTGCTTTTATATGATATATTTTTATGATCTATTAATAAAAAAAGTAAAAAGTAAAAATAAATTAGTAATAAAATTGCAGATACAAAAATATTTAGTTTAAATGTAATCAATATTATTTACATTATTTTATAAAATTTATATATATTATTCATATGAAAAGTAATTTTAAAAATGAAGTATTTATATAAAACTAAAAATAAGAAAAATCTATGAAACGATGCAAAACATTTAAGTTTAGCTGGTTAAATACATTTTTTTTTTTTTTCCTGTTTAGACCGTGTGCGTGAGTGAGAAGCGTTACCCACCAGCTTGTTCTCTCTCTAGCGCCACCTTCTGTCTGAGCACACGCACCAGCTGCTGGTAGAGCGTGTGAGCTGCAGACTGTAGCTCCCTCTGAACACTGATGGGAGCCGACTGAGTCCCAGCCTAGACACAAAAACACAAACAAAGTCATCTAGACACCTGAAATCATATTTTAATATGCATGTAAGATTACAGTGAATGTGCATCTAATGTAAGAACACAGATTCTCCATAATTTGAAGATCATAAGATGTTTGTGGTATACGTGCTTTTGTTTCTGCCTTTACCTAATTATTGCCTCTATAAATGTTATTTCCTCACCATTTCTTGCATTCATTCAATAAAATTCAAAATAAGCATGATCTAAAATGAATTTGTATTTAGGCTAATGTCTAATAAACAGCATGTCTTACGGTATAATGGTGAATCTTGTTGTTAGGTGCCACTAGACTGCCGGTGATCGGGGCTCCCAGGCCAAAGCAGCCAGAGAGGAACTGCAGCTGCACTGACTGCAGGAGGCCTGGAAACCGTGGGGGCGCTAGCGAGCTGACACTCTTTTCCTCCATCTCTGACAGGAAGGAGGAAATCTGACACAAGGCTTCCAAACGCACCTGGGCGGAGGGTATGAAAACAATTGTAGTGTCTACATCTTTATTATTACTGTGTGAGAACATTACATAACTGTTAAAGGGATAGTTCATCCAAAATGAAAATTATCCCATGATTTACTCACCCTCAAGCCATCCTAGGTGTATACGACTATCTTCTTTCAGACGAACACAATCGGAGATATATTTAAAAATATCCTGGCTCCTTGCTTTATAATGGTTGTGAATGGGGGGCAAGATTTTGAAGCCCAAAAAAATGCATCCATCCATCATAAAAATCATCCCTTGGCTCCAGGGGGTTAATAAAGGCCTTTTGAAGTGAAGCGATGGGTTTTTGTAAGAAAAATATCCATATTTAAAACTTATTTATTAACTATAATAACTAGCTTCCAGCAGACGGCTGTACGCATCGATTTGCGGTGGAAGAGTGACCTCTGACCCGACGCATGACGCAATGCCGAATGTGGAAGCGCAGAGGATGGAGCAAAACAAAACACCGGTCACGAATTAGAAGTCTAAAACGAGAAATTTATGGATTATTTTTTTGATGGATGGATGCATTTTTTGGGCTTCAAAATCTCACCCCCCATTCACTACCATTATAAAGCTTGGAAGAGCCAGGATATTTTTAAATATATCTCCGATTGTGTTCGTCTGAAAGAAGATAGTCATATACACCCAGGATGGCTTGAGGGTGAGTAAATCATGGGATAATTTTTGGGTTTAATTATCCCTTTAATACACTCATTTCTTATGAACTTTAACCAGTTATTGAACGTAAAAATGATCTGCTGAGGCTTTCTCACCTGAGCTCTTTGGTGTTGCTGTGCCATGGCTACAGTGATGGCTTTGGGGTCTGCCTGTGCACCTCCATCTTTGTCCATTAGAGAAGAGGTCCGGAGGAGGCTCCCACACAGGAAATGGAAGACCTGGCCCAGGATGGGTGTGCCACCTCCGCCCGGGCACAGCACAGTAGTGGGACTGATACACTGCCTCAGTCGTTCCCAGGCGTCTTTCATGATGCCCAAAGAACAGAGCGGAAGTCCTAGCAAGAAACAGAGCTCATTAGCACAGATGTGTGATATTTAAGCTAATTAAAATTGATAATTTCAGTATATGTGAAAGGAGAGAGAGAGATGTAATGTGAGATATCAGACATGAGATTAAACAAGTAAAATCAGATTAGATGTGTGATATTCTTCTAAATTCTTCAAGAATCAGATCAGACATGTGAGATCAGGCAAGCGAGATATCAAGGTGAGATGAGAGATCAGACATGAGAGATCAAACAGGTAGAAATCAGAAATTTGAGAAATCAGGCATTTAAGAGATCAATTATGTGAAATATACAGTGTGTGAGATCACTAAGATCAAAGATGTAAGATATGTGAGATCAGATGTAAGAAAACAGAAATGAAAGATTATTTATGTGAGATGAGATATGATAAATTAAAAATTAGAGATAAGATGCGAGATCAGACATGTGAGATCAGACAGGTGAAAATCAGAAATTAGAAAAATCAGATATGACAGATCAGACATTTAAGAGATCAATTATGTGAAATATACAGTGTGTGAGATCACTAAGATCAAAGATGTAAGATATGTGAGATCAGACGTGAGAAAACAGAAATGAGAAATTATTTAGGTGAGATGAGACACATGGTAAATTAAAAATTAGAGATAAGATGCGAGATCAGACGTGAGATCAGACAGGTGAAAGTCAGAAATTTGAAAAATCAGATATGACAGATCAGGCATTTAAGAGATCAATTATGTGAAATATATGAGATCAGATATGTGAGATCAGATGTGAGAAATTAGAAATGAGAGAAGACAGGTGAGATCAGTTACATGAGACGTGAGATGAGACATGAGAAATTAGAAACGTGAAATACAGGTAAAAGATCAAACATGCAACAGATGCACTATGTGTGAGATCAGATATGTAAAATACTGTATGTGAGATCAGATGTGAGAAATCATACATGTGAGATCAGATGTGTGAGAGATCAGTTATGTTAGATGAGACATGAGAAATTAGAAATGCGAGATCAAACAGTTGAGATCAGATGTCAGAAAAAATAGGCATCAAAGATCTGACATGTGATATCAGACAGAAGAAACAAATACACTATGTGTGAGATCAGATATGCAAGATGTAAAATATGCGAGATCAGATATGTTAGAGATCAGTTATATTAGATGAGACATGAGATAAGACAAGAAATTAGAAACAGATAAAAACGTGAGATCAGACAGGTGATATCAGACATTTAAAAATCAAATCTGCAACAGATCCAATATGTGTGAGATCAGACATGTGAATATGCTACTATATACACTCACCCATTTTATTCTTGAATGACCCTGAGGAGCTTTTAGACTGATCTAGTGTCTTTAAAAGAGAGACAAATCAGACCACAGATGAAAAAAAACAAAAAAACAAAAACAAAGAACAAGACCCAAACGAGAGATCAATTCATCAATATTAAACTAGGGGAAAACATGGGATGCATAAATACCTCTCTCTCACTGAATCTTCTCTCAGAGGAGGACTGTAACTCCATCTTTGTTCCTAACGCCTCATAGTAGGGTGGAGATCTGTGGAGTGAGAGAGATTAATCACTTAAAATAGTTTTATCCCACCCGCATGTGCAAGCAAATGTTCTGTAATTGTACCCAAATGCAGACCTGGCCAAGCTACTCTCAGTGGGCGTCTGTGACGACACAATCTCCTCCTGCCAAGCAGCTCGGACCCCCAGCAGAAGGAAAAGGCAGCGGGAGACGAGCAAGTGGCATGCCGCCGGGAAGGACAGTCCCTGGTCAGTGGTGCTGTGGTGGTCCCAGGGCCGCTGGGGAGGCTCCCTGTCTGGCGTTCCTGGGCTCTCAGTGCTGCTGGGTAACGTGCTAGTGCCAGACGACTCGTACACAGTCTCGTTCTGTTGGAGCTGCATGGCCTCACGGGTGGCCAGGAAACACTGCAGCACTTCTGCGGGGAGAAGGAAACATGCAATCAGTTTGCAATTACACAATACAACACCAGAGCAAATATTTTAGAGCAATAATGCAACATATTAATCAACCATGACACATCTACACTGTACAAAATTAATTTTCAAAGCTATAGGAGTACGTTTTACAAGAAAATACTGTATCAGTCTTTCTACTTCAAAATTTTACATTTAATTCAGTGTGTTACTCGCTGTTTGTAATTATTTGTGCAACAATTTTTATTTCAGTGTAATGATAACACAACCTTAAATGTTAAATACATAAAGGATAGGTGTTTCAAGATGTGAAAAACTAAAACTAAACACCGTCCAAATGTCCTGTGTGAATTTCCCTCTAGTCATTACTTACTCTTCACTTGTATAAAATAAAAAATAACTTACATACATTTAATAATATATATATGAAAAAAGTGGGAGTGCACTACAACATTGAGACTGTAGAACAGGCCTTTTTCTGAGACCTTTGGTATATGATCAGGACAGAAGCACAGAGGGAAGAACGCAGAAAGCAGAGTGTTTACCCGGCAGGTACATACTGCTGATGCTGGGCGTCTCCTCCTCTAAGGGATCGTCCTGGTTGTGTTCAGCTGCATGGGGCGTCTGGCTGCTGGGATCCATGTCTCTTCCTGTCTGCTCTCCTGAGCTCCCTGCCTCCTGCCTGTCCTCAATGGGGCTCTGAGAGCCCAATGAAGCCTGGATAGGACAAAACACGTGAGAACAGTGATAATGTCGGTTAATGTCATCTGGATGCATAAAGTTGTTTTAGAGGTAGGGAAAGTTATTGCATTTTATTACGTTTCTAAAGAATAAATGTATATATATTGTGAAATATAATATATATATATATATATATATATATATATATTACACATTACACTACCGCTCAAAAGTTTGGGATCGGTAAGATTTTTAATGTTTTTATAAGAAGTTTCATCTGCTCACCAAGGCTGCATTTATTTAATTTAAAATACAGTAAAAACAGTAATATTGTGAAATATTATTACAATTTAAAATAGCTGTTTTCTATTTGAATATATTTTACAAAGTAATTTATTCCTGTGATCAAAGCTGAATTTTCAGCATCATTACTCCAGTCTTCAGTGTCACATGATCCTTCAGAAATCATTCTAATATGCTGATTTGCTGCTCAAGAAACATTTCTTATTATTATCAATGTTGAAAACAGTTGTGTACGTGTTTTTTTTTTTTTTTTTTTTTTTAAGGATTCCTTGATGAACAGCATTTATCTGAAATACAAAGCTTTTGTAACATTATACACTACCGTTCAAAAGTTTGGGGTCAGTAAGAATTTTTATTTTTATTTTTTTTAAAAGAAATTAAAGAAATTAATACTTTTATTCAGCAAGGATGCATTAAATCGATCAAAAGTGACAGTAAAGACATTTATAATGTTACAAAAAATTATATTTCAAATAAACGCTGTTCTTTTGAACTTTCTATTCATCAAAGAATCCTGAAAAGAAAATATTGTACACAAATATTTTGTACAATTGTACACAATAAATGTTTCTTGAGCAGCAAATCAGCATATTAGAATGATTTCTGAAGGATCATGTGACACTGAAAACTGGAGTAATGATGCTAAAAATTCAGCTTTGCATCACAGGAATAAATTACATTTTAAAATATTTTCAAATAGAAAACAGTTATTTTAAATTGTAATAATATTTCACAATATCACTGCTTTTACTGTATTTTTAATTAAATAAATGCAGCCTTGGTGAGCAGACGAAACTTCTTTTAAAAACATTAAAAATCTTACCGATCCCAAACTTTTGAGCGGTAGTGTATATAGAATTTTTCTAAGTCAATAATTAAATAAAATGTGTGACATTGATCATGTGATATTCCAACATTTATGTTAATTTTAACTAGTTTCACTAGTGGCCTGAACACATTTAAACCCTATTATATATATATTTAAATAAAATGTGACTGGTTTATTAATGTGTTTTACCTGTTTGGTGGTAATTGTTGTTTGGGCGCTGCTTGTGTTTCCTATGCTCTCCTTATACGACAGCAGAGTGCTGCGGATTTTATACACCACCTGATATATTTCAGTCAGCACCTCACAAGGCTCATATCTGCAGTCAAACACACACACACACACACACAAACATTAATGGACTGTTTAAACTATCGGTTCATGCCTGCTGCTGTCCAAACACTCCAGAAGGTTTATTTGAGATTCATGATTGTCAATTCATATTCACTAAACTCTCACTCTCACAAATGAGTCATTATGGCTGGGGCATTTATCATGTGAGATTTCACACAGCACAGAGAGGGACAGGGACTGACACTTTAATATTCACATATAGAGCCATTCTTTAAATAGAGCATATATTCATTCAATCTGGGTCAACTAATTACAGAGTTCATTATGCTATGGTATAAGTGAGACATGGGGAGATAAAGGTGTAAAAAAGAGATGTAGGTAAAAAGAGAGACAGAGGGCGATGTGTGGATCTCACTCACTTATCCTGCCAGTAGGCTTCATGAAGGCCGGCGTGTTTGAGCAGAGCGGCCAAACTACAGCGACACGCCATCTCTAACAGAGAGTCTCCCACTGATCCACTACTGTCCCAGTCTACATAAAAACACACACGTCAAGGTCAAAATTTGGACATGCACATGATGACAGAGCTTATTGTAATCTGTAATATCTGACTCTGATTGGTCAATTGCAAAATGTACTAAATAGGCAGCTGAATTTCTTCATAGCTATGCGATGAAGAAAATTAACATTTAAAATAATAATTTTAAATGTTTATTTTTTTATTTTGTGTAATAAAAACATATAAATTTATACATTTATAATTTTATATTTATAAATATATTTCATAGATCTTTAAAATAAATATTTATTTAAAGTATAAAATATTAAATTTATTTATAAATAGAATTGTTTCAAATAATAATAAATACTAAACTAAAGCACCATAGCGGTACTTCGGTATGGTAATCATTGAGTACCATGGTATACAGAAAAACAAATACTGTCTCAAACAGGCCAGACAAAATAACAATGGCTCAAGCTTGTTAGATCAAATGGGGCAAATGCCACTAGTGCCACAGAAACGTTAAAAAGTCTGTAAATGAATGTCTTGCAATGTTTTTTTTAACCTTATTTTCATATTCTATAAACCTTAACAAATGCAGCCTCTCTTACCTCGACTCGCTGCATACTCCTTCATTTTCCTCCAGAGGGCGCTGGCGGGTTCTCGCGGGGAGCCGAGAGCGAGTTCCACTAGCGTTGTGTTCTCTTCTGACAGGCGCAACTCGGCTAGTCTCACGTCCCCACAACCCATGAACACAGCCTCAGTCAGCCAACCCATTGCCCAGTCTACAGAAACATAGATGAGCATTTATTTATTTATATATATTTATGCATCTGTTTATGCCTCACAATATTAACAAGGGCTGCTGCCCCCTGGTGGCAGGTCATTACCCAGCTGTTCAAAGTCAATCTCCAGCCCGTTTCTCAAGAGTGGGTTACACAGCCAGAACTCTGCCGTCTTCTCCTGGATGGAAGGGGGCGAGCCCTGCAGCATACCTCCCAGGCAACGGCCAATGGCAAGAGCCACAGACCTCTCCAGATCAAGAAGCCATGCCCAGTCATCTGACTCTGGCGCCAGGACTGGCTCAGAGGTTTCTGATGATTCTGCAACAGAAGGGAAGTGTGTGTAATTGGCAGTACTGTGCCCATCTTAGTAAATTTCTTCACAGTGTATCACACTGTGATGATCTGTCATTTGTCACTGAATAAGTTGAAACGTCTGGATGCCAAACAAATCATTAAGGTATTTGAAATGTTTTCAGAGAATGACAGAAATTCTGAATTCTGGCGCTTACCCTGTGAGGTTCCTTCCAGCTCCATGTCCTCCAGGTGTGAAGTGTTGGGCAGGTAACAGTTGAGCTCGTTGAGATGTTCAAGCAGAGTGAGCAGGTGAGGGAGGAGGGGTTTGACGACAGCCAATGGCAGCAGGAGCAGAGAGTACGTCACCTGACACAGCAAACTGCCCGCCACCGAACCAAACAGCACAGCTACAGAGAAACACACAAACAACTCAATACACGATGGATGGATGGATGGATGGATGGATGGACGGATGGTAGGGCTGCACGATAAACTGAAATTAAACCGCACGCGATTTGGCAAAGGCTGCGTTTTTTTTTATGTGCAGCTTGTCATGGCTCTGTGATCAGCAGTAAATGCTGCTCCATCTCAAAGCCAGATGGCACTCTCACCAGAAACTCCAAATATGCCCCGCAGAAGTATAACACGTCATTGCAGGAAATCCCTATGGGCATCATACTATCGCTGTAGCTGAATAAACAGAAGATTGAAACGCTTTGATTAAACGTGACTAATAAACACACGACTATGACAATATATGGTTTATATGAGGTCTTCAAGCCTTCTCGGGTATTTTCATGATAATAAAGTATATTTATAATGCAATGCTAATCGACATAACCTTTAAATAATATGTTGTGTGCCTTATTCTGTGTAAGAAGCCACATCATCTCACAGAAGGATGTTTTCAAACACTCAACTGATGTTATGAAGTGAGTTTGGAGTAAAAACGTTATTAAATGTTGTCTTTTGTTGGACACGAGTTTCATAAATGCTTCTCATGTTTGGAAAGATGTCTGACACGTGTCGCTTTTTCAAATGCATGTTACAAGCGACTAAAACTTGAAGTGCTTTCAGATGGAGCAGCATTTACTACTGATCACAGAGCCGTGCTTTACTGACAAGCTGCGCATTTATAAAAAATAATAATAATAATAATCGCACTAAGCCAAATGGGTTTAAGCGCGATTTCATGTTAATTGTGATTTATCATGCAGCCCTAATGGATGGATGGATGGATGGATGGATGGATGGATACATAAACAGATGAAGGGACGGATGGATGGAGGGCTACATAAACAGATGAAGGGATGGATGGATGGATGGCTAAGATAGAGGAATGAATGGAGGCTGGATGGACAGACAGACAGAATGATAGACGGATCAACAAATACATGGACAAATGGACAACTGTATAGATGGACGGATAAATTCTAACCTTATTATTTTGCTATAAATATTTTGCTAACATATTTTATATACAAATGTGTAAGCACTTCAAATCTCTTTCCCCAACTACAAAAGCACCATAAACTGCATTGTGTGTTGCTGTCAATTACAGCAATATTGACAGATATTTTTAATTTAAAGACAGACATATTTTGTTCAGTAAACCTGTTATAAAAACAAAAAACAACAACAAAAAAAAACATGGTTTGTTTTTTCCCCCTGCTGTACCAAAATCATACCGTATCAAGGTACGTACCGAACCGTACCGTTACACCCCTAGTGGATGGATGTATGGATGATTAGATGGACGAATGGATGGCACATAATGTGTGTTCTTACTGTGTAGTTTCTTAATGACATGTTTGTCCAGTGTGCTCTCATCCAGCAGAATGGTGGATCTCCTGAAGGTCTCGGCTGCGTATGGCAGTAGCAGGCACAGGTGCTTATGGAGCAGCACTACGCTGCTGTCATCCTACACAGAAACAAAACAAAAAAAAATTTGTTCTTTAAACACTCATTATGCAGTCCGCCTCCAATTCTGTGTTCTGGAACAAGAATTAAGCATCTTTGACTAAAGGGGCCCACACAACAGAATATTGTTTCTTGAAGCTACAATCCATAACCACTGCAACTGGCAGCCTGCGGGAGGCATCATATGGAGCAGGTTTTAACACTAAATGTGTTGTTGTGTACCTCAGCGCCTGTGTGGATGTAGCAGTGGGCCAGCAGGTGTCTGTGAAGGGCTGACAGCAGGTGGTGGAAGTGTGATGGAGCCTCCGTCTGTTTCTGGGACTGACTGAACCGCTGTTTATCACTGTTCTTCTCCAGTTCACCAAATGCACGCTCCTGTGTGTACAAATAGCATTCAAAAAGGGGAACAGAGTTAATGGAAAGGAGAACATTTGTGTTTTGATTGCTAAAAGTTTCCTCAAAATATATTGAACATAAATTCTTCATGTATATCTCGAAACACCTCAGTTGATTGTCCATTTACTACACAGGAGTTATAGGAAGTCAGAAAGGATCAGAGAGGGGTTTAAATTAATGTAAATATAAATTATCATATTAAATTATTATTATTATTATTATTATACACTACTGCTCAAAAAGCATCATTTGTGTCTGTCAACGTGGACAACTGTTGAACCACTGTACTGACCGTATAGAACCCAATGCTGAGCAGCAAGGTCTTCAGGAGGACCTCGGCAAGGTGAAGGTGGTCTGGAGCTTCTGAACTTGAGCTAACACTTCCTGTGGGGCGATCAGGGGTGGGCGGCAGTGCCAGACCTGCACTCAACTCCCCAGGCGAGCTGTATCCCAGCAGGGATGCCACATGACTCTGTTCCTGCAGGCTGTTCAGCACCATATCCAGCTGTAGGCGCTGTAGAAGGGGAAACGGTAATATCACTGAATAATCAGCAAACATTAACTACAATATTTACATGATACCATAAAAACAACTGGAGCACAATGGAACGGCAGGGGTTGAGAAACATAGTTTTAGCTTGAGTTTTGAGAACTTTTCTCAGCAAATATGGATATATGCAAGTAATTCAATGAATTAATCAGTATATGATGTGATTAATTCAATTAAAACTTTGAATGAATTAACAGCCCAAACTTTAATAGTGTTTGTGTTTGAGTACCTGTCCTTTAGACAGGCTTTCCCAGCTCTCCGGGCCCTGAGGTAACAGCGAGTGCAGCAACTCCGTTCTCTCCCTGAGAGGAGGCAGCAACAGACACGCTCCGATGGACAGCGTGCTCATTACAGCCTAAACACACACACACAACAATTAATTTCCGCGGTGAAGGGAATGACTCATAATACTGGCATTGTGACAGATGACTCAGTCAAAACAGTTACACTGAAGTCTTGAAGGTTGTGAAAAGTCGTGTCCCCTGCAAACTCCCTCGAAGAGAAAACAGAGCCAACAGATTCCATCATCTTAGTGTTTTTATCTTGTGGGCAGAACTCCAGCAGCATATGTGAGCATTCTGATTGGCTGAAGTTGTTTACTGTTTTACTGTTGTGTAAGCCAAAAAGTATATCTTGTAATGCTGCTGGAGTGTGTTTTAAAAAATCTTGAACATAAAATATGTTTTGAGATATTGGAAACACCCAAATTTTAATATAATAAACAAAATTATGTGTAATAAAAGAGTCACAGTAGTCTGTCTGTCTGTCTGTCTAACTATCCTTTTAAACCACATATATGAATATATGTGAATTATAAATGTAAATAAATGAAAATTGTGTATTACACAACATCAATAACTGTAGATGATACCGAGTTAGCAACAAAAAACAACTAAAAAACAACAACTCTTCATGGCAGACCTGTTGTATGGAGTCTGGTACATTAGAGTCAATGAGTCTGAAGAGCAGGTTCCTGAGGGGCCGACCCTGAGCACCCAGCACTGTGGCCCCGGTTCCCCCTGCGTGGGCCAGCGACAGGTGGATGGACAACAGTTTCATACACAACAACACAAACTGGTGATGTTCCCTGGGAAAGAAACCAAGAGGGAGAGAGTGAGAAGTTTAAAGATGAGAAGTCTAAAGTGACCTTTACCGAGTGCCAGGCCATATGTTGCTCTGACCCCATCCCTGTGGGTATGAAGATGGTAATGGGCTTGTGCCAGTTACCCCTGCGGCTGTGTGTGTGTGTGTGTCACATTCCAGTTACATGAGTGTCTTTCAGCAGCTGACGTTGACTCTGATAAACCAGATTTCTTGCTTGCCCATGCAAAACTCGCTGCCACAATGCTAAGGAGTGCTAGGTGGTTGCTAAGGCATTGCTATGCAGTTGTTTGGTTGTTTTGGGAGGTTGCTATGTAGTGATCTAAGGGAAAAATCAAAAGTAGATGCAGAAACTTAGAGGCAGGAGTTAAAGGGTTTCATAAGTATGAGAAGTGTTGGTGGTAACATTACAAGTAACACGAGTTACATAATCAGATTACTTTTTTCAAGTAACTAGTAAAGTAACGCATTACTTTTAAATTTACAACAAATTATCTGAATATCTGAGTACTTATTTTACTTTTTTTAAATAAGTAATGCAAGTTACTTTGTTTTCCCATTTATTGACTGACAACTCTCCTGTCCCCATGTTGAGAGAAATCAGGAGTAAGTGCCGAGGCGTTGTGTACGCTGTGTAAATATGATAGTTATTCCAGACTACTTCTAGACTAAATATGAGCATACAGGTACAGGGATAAATTTGCATTTCCTTCAGCCTGAGGCTTATTAATTTCACTTTTGGTGTGAAAAGGCCTTTACATTTGCCAAAAATAGAACTTTTTTGTTATGAAAACAAACAAACAAATATCCCAGCCCAGATGAGAAAAGTAACGCAAAAGTAACGTAACGCATTACTTTCCATAAAAAGTAACTAAGTAATGCAATTAGTTACTTTTTTAGGGAGTAACGCAATATTGCAATGCATTACATTTAAAAGTAACTTAAAAGTAAAGCAATAGTAACCGTAGTAACCATGCTCACCTTTGCTAGCGCCACTAAAAAAAAATAAAGATGCCTAAAGCATATAAAGTGTAATGGTATTCTTGGAGCTTCCACATAATGGAACCATTAAGACATTTGCACACACTCTCTTTCTTTAGAGATACTGATGCAGAATTAAATGTTCTGACCTCAAGGTCAACATGCATCACTTACCATCTTGTGGACTCAGCAGGGAAATATCTGCGATGTTATATAATCTGTATGACAGCTCTTATGTAATCTTAAAGCTTGAAGTCTACAGCTGTAGACTACTGACATCTGACACTGCAAATGTCCATGCATCAGATTGGCATGGTTTAAGCATCCATCCATCAATCCATATCAGAGTTATTATTATAACTGAAACTAAAACTAAAACCATAAAAATGGTAACACTTTACAATAAAGGTCTCATTTGTTAACATTAGTTAATGTATTAACTAACATGAACTAACAATGAGCAATACATTTGTTACAGTACTAATTAATATTTGTTAATGTTACTTAATAGAAATCCAGCTGTTCATTGTTTGTTCATGTTAGTTCACAGCGCATTTATTAATGTTAACAAAAACAACGTGATTTTAATAATGTATTAGTAAATGTTGAAATTAACATTAACTAAGATTAATAAATGCTGTAGAAGTGCAATTCATGTTAACTAAAGTGGTTAACTTGTAACACCTATCCTGTTAACTTTTATTTAAGTGCTACATAAAATAAGGGACTGTTAACTAATGAAACCTTATTGTAGTGTTACCAAAAAAACATAAAAAATCGTTACTTGAAAAATTAAATGTTATTAAATTATTAAAAAAAGTCATTTAGTTTAACTTGATGTACCAAAAAAATAAAACTGAAATAAAAATTAATAAAATCTAAATAGACATTAAAAAAAACTAAAAATGACAAAAACACTACAAAAATGAAGTGAAATTTAACTGAAATTAAATGAAAATGTAAAATCTAAACATTAAATCTAATATAAAATATTAATAAAAACTATAATAGTATCTCAGTGATCCATATATCCATATAAATTCATTCATTTTATAAAGTAGTGTATTTTTAATAATTTAAACATAAAAATGAAAATAAAAAAAACTCAAAATATAAAAATAATAAATATCAATTTTTTAAAAATGAATAAAATAAATAAAAATAAATGAATTAATAAATAAAATAAAATAAATAAATACATTTAAATAAATTAATTAATTAAAATGTATTTATTAATGCCTGCATTCTTTTTGCTGTTTATTTTCCACAATAAATCAAATATGAATTTTCAAGCATGTGTGTTGCTTCAAGCGTTTCTTGTCAAATGTCAGGAGTCTCACAGGTCGCCCACCACTGTGCAAAAAGACCCCCTGGATGGTAGCTGGTTCTAATTTCACACCATGCATCTATCCACCAACCTATCTATCTACAAGATCTGTTGCATGAATAAATAACTGACATTGCATGCCTCTACATACATTATACTGTACAGTATATTGTTTAATCATTAATGGTGCAAAACACAATTCATAGGACATCATTTGTAAATCTATGTGTTTGGTGCTGGTCCAAGTGTGTTTATTTACCTCTTAGAGGGGAAAGGTGCAGGTGGTGTGTCTCCACTGATACTATCGCAGTAACGCTCTAGGAAACTGCGCAGGTACGTAAACGTGCTCTCCTCGAGATCCACACAAAACGGCCTGTGCCAAGCCACCAGCTGCCTGCCAGGCACATAATTCACATTCAGTCATGCAAGGAAAACAATGTTAAGTAAACATCTTTGAATAATGGAAAATGTAAATGCGATTGCATTAATACATTAGTGGTGAAACTCACTCCAGATGGAGCGTTACGGGTTTTGATTTGCATGACGAATATGAAAATGTTGTCGTTTCCTGTAGGCTCAAACTCATTTCAGGACAAACTGCTTTTGTTTTGGGTTTAGATAAGGAAGTGAGGGCTTTTTATTTCCACTATCCACAGGCAATGAGATGCATAAGAAATGAAATACTGTCCATGCATTGTGGAAAAGCCATCAAATCACTCATCATAACTAATGAAATATGTCTTTGTCTCTCTCCTCACCTGTCTGTGGGAACTGCGGTCCAGGCCAGGCTGTGGGAAGTGCCTGCAGTGATCTGCTGTATTGAAACCCCTTCTAGACCAATCACCTTTTTGGGTTTGGTGACTGGCGTCGAGGTGTGGCCCTGCCCACATTGGCCCATGGCATTGTTGCCCCAAGCAAACACTTCATTTTCTGTAACAAAAAACAATAAAATTAAATAAGCATTTTTATAAAGAAAAAAATGAATGATTTCGGTCTTTTCCTCACACAGGTATCATAGGGTTTCAAAAGATTTGGAATATAGTGCACAAGTTGTACAGACTCCTTTTGTCAGTTTTAAGACTTGAAAGCATTATTTGCCATTTGTTGTATTTATATTGAAAAGTAACTAGTATGGCTCTTCAAAAACCTCTTTTTGTGTCCCACAAAAGAAAGAAATCAAAGGTTTGGAAAAACATGAATGTTGCAACTGTCAACAATTAAAAATTGTTTTCTTTAACTAAAATAAAGCAGAAATAAAATAAAATACAGATATTAGATTTAAAAAAAATGAAACAAAATGTAGAAAATGTAGCCTTTGCAACTAACTGAAATATACATATATATATATATTCTTCCCATTTATGTTTCTCCATCTCTCTCACCGTGAGACAGAGCGAGACAGTGGCTGTCTCCACAGGAAATGTCGATGACTTTAGTGATGCTGAGTTCCTCTATCAGTCGAGGTCTGAGTGAGGTGGTCTCAGACGAGCCGCAGCCGAGACACGAGCCACAGCCCCACGCAAACACCTGCATACCACACACAGGAGAACATAGAGACACGAGAATTTATATGGGTGTATATAACGGTACATATTTACTTAGTTAAAGTCAGTGGGATAAATGAGAGGTTGTGTATACCTGGCCAGCAGATGTCAAAGCCAGTGACGACTGGCTCCCAGCACACACTTTCCTGATAATGAAGCCGTGCAGGGCTTCTATCACTTTAGGCCTGTACACACGGTTTGTGTCACCATGTCCCAGTTTACCTGTAACACAAACACAACGTTTACACACACATAGAATTCCCTCTAACATGGACAACAGTAATTTAAGGTGAATCAGATTCAGAGGCCATGCCAGTACTTGTTTCAACAATTGGCTCTATATTTTGCTTTATAAAAACACTTTACAATGGCTGCATTTCAAACATGTTTAGGCTTGTCTGTGGATATTATGTCTGATAGTGTTGCATTAAAGGATTTTTTTTTGCTATACTTATGAAAAGCGTCACCATGTCCTACTTGCACTGTAAGGCAGAGCCCTGTAAATGGTACAGAGCTTTACTGTCTCATACTGCATGTGTACTTTATGTGCGTATGTGGGTTTGATCCAGAACCTTACCTTGACAAGCAGCAAAACTGCTGTAAACTGTGTATAGCTGTTAAAATTGTTGTAGCAAATAAAACTTGAGTCAAAAATCACCTCTTTGTGTGCCATTCAATTCAAATTGTTCAATTCATGTGAAAAAACATGAAAATCTATTCTCACATATATTCCTTGGGTGATAGATAGATAGATAGATAGATAGATAGATAGATAGATAGATAGATAGATAGATAGATAGATAGATAGATAGATAGATAGATAGATAGATAGATAGATAGATAGATAGATAGATAGATAGATAGATAGATAGACAGACAGACAGACAGACAGACAGACAGACAGACAGACAGACAGACAGACAGATAGATATTATTTTAATTATTACCTGTGTGTTAAGCTAAAAATGTTACTTAAAGGGATAGTTCACCCAAAAATGAAACTGTCATCATTTACTCACCATCAGGTTGTCCCAAACCTGTATAAATTTCTTTGTTCTGTTGAACATAAAGGAAGATATTTTGAAGAATGTAGGAAACTGAAAAATTCTGGGGCACCATTGACTTCCATAGTATTTTTTTCTATGGAAGTCAATGGTGTCCCAAAGCGGCCTGGTTACAAACTTTCTTCAAAATATCTTCCTTTGTGTTCAGCAGAACAAAGAAATTCATACAGGTTTGGAACAACTTGAGGGGGAGTAAATGATGACAGAATTTTCATTTTTGGGTGAACTATCCCTTTAATAATAATAATAATAATAATAATAATAAAAATACAAATACATTTTATTTATAACGTACTTTATATTTAACAAAATTCCCATTACTTTGCCTGTAAAGACCCACCATAAGGTGAAAATGATTTGTAGAGCCAAAACTGAAGAGCCACTTCAGCGAGATGATGGAAAATGTTCATGGGAAATTAAATTAATACTGATTTTGGTGTAAAATGTGAATTTCTTCAATTCAAATTAGTATTGCAAATTGGTATTTTCGTAATCATAAACCTAATCTTAAGACTTTTTTTGCATTGCAAAATAAGGTGGATATGAAATATTACCATTGTCCCCTCCTCCAAAGGACCAGACGATTCGGCCATCTTGAGCCACAGCGATGGTGTGAGAGCTGCCACAGGCCACTTGCCCGACCCCACTGATGTCCTTGACCAGAGTGGGCACGTTACGACTGTGACTGTCACTATGACCTATATGACAGACAGACAGAGTAAAAATAAGACAGAGACAGACAGGACTGACAACAGTCTGACTCAGTCTGAGGAATCAGGCATCTTGTCGACTGCCTGACAAATTTCTCTGTGGATTAAAAAATAAAAACTCTGTGCAGTGCACACTGTGCACAGCAGTCATTCAAACTGTAAAAACCACCTCACAGAAATCAATAGTGAATTGTATTTCACTGACAACACTACATCTGAGAACATATACACAGGTCTTAGGTGTGTGTGTATGTGTGTGTGTGTGTGTGTGTGTGTTCAGTGATGTTGAGGGTCTGTAAGAGGACAGTGATGTACCGAGTCGACCGAAGTCGCCTTCCCCCCAGGTGTACAGCTCTCCGTCATTAGTCACCGCAGCACTGTGTCTGTATCCAGCAGACACACACACCACAACCTGCAATACACACACAGGAAACATGCACACTTTTACAAATGCAATGATAATACAAACTAGTTTCTTAAATTTTTTGAAGAAATATTAGTGGCTGCTCGACAAAATACCCTTGATTAGACACAATTAGAAAATAGCGACATTTTGCATGTAGAAAATACTATTTTCTCTCACCTTTCCTAAAAGTGGGCCCTGAATAATCTTGGGGTATTTCTGCGTGGCGCTGTTCCCGTGGCCCAGTTTGCCATAATCTCCGTCTCCCCAGCTGAACACCTCTCCCTCCGCCGTGACAGCCAGCGTGTGTCCGTCTGATCCCTTTGAAGATGACACCTTCCTCATGGTGCGAGGCGGTTCCAGAACCAGCTTCTTGGGCATAGACTGGTTGTTAGAGTCTCCCAGTCCCAGGCGGCCATAACTACCCTTCCCACAAGCCTTCACGGCACCATCAGCAGATACAGAGAACGTGCAGTACTGGCCCGCCTCAATCTGCAGGTGGAAAAAGAAAAGCGCCATTTAGAGCCGAGTGAATTGAATCAGCTGTGATCGAGGACGTCTAAACTGTATTAGTGAAAGGGCACAGTTTATTAAGATGCAGCTGCTGTTTTCTAAATTGTATTTCGCAATAATAATGAAAAGACATGTCTGTACTGTTGGGCCTGAACGCTACTCCAGATTAGATAACCAAACTGCACAACACATATATTTTGTTAGAGAGAAAACAAAGAAATTTAGATCGGTACAGTTCACTATTATTTATAATATAGTCAATGACCAATACGACCCTGACTGCATTATAAACTATATACTGTAAAATAAATAAATAAATAAATAAAAAACTATCACTTCTTGTTGCCTCTTAAAGTTGTAATTAAAAACGAAAAAAGCAATAAAAATAAATAAATAAATATAAAATAAAAATATAAAAATGAAAAAAAAAAAAAAAAAATTATGCTCTTTAAAAATCATCTAAAAATGTGATCATTTTACAAAAAAAACAACAACATTAATTTACTAAGCAATAAAAAAGTAAATAAATTAAAAAAAAAAAACTGAAATAAAAGGACAAAATCCTGCAATAAAATAAACAAATATTTAAAAAAAATAGAATGAACATAAAATTGAAAAAAGAACAATAAAAATGTGCCCTTTAAAAAAAAAATTACAAAATATGCCCTTATATTATGAGATTTCAATATGCATATTTAATTAAATCATTTTACAAAAACAAAAAACAGTCACTGGCCCCATATGATGCATTTCTTATCATGCAACTAATAAATTAATTTACAACATCTCACTTTTTTCCGTCATACAGGAAAGTGGAACCAAAGTCCTCCGTTTCTATCTACCTGAACAGTTAAATATTTCTCCAAAAAGTTTAACACCAAGCTAACATTTCAATAGCATTTCTCCCATCCATAAAATCTGACATGCTTATAAAGCTCATATGTGACCCTGGACCACAAAACCAGTCATAAGGGTAAATTTTTTTAAATTGAGTTTTATACATCATCTGAAAGCTTTCCATTGATGTATGGTTAGTTAGGATAGGGCAATATTTGGCTGAGATACAACTATGTGAAAATCTGGAATCTGAGGGTGCAAAAAAAAATAAAAAAAATAAAAATACAGAGAAAAATCGCCTTTAAATTTGTCCAAATGAAGTCCTTAGCAATGCATATCCACTCACAAAATAATTTTTTGATATATTTACAGTAGGAAATTTACAAAATATCTTCATGGAAGATGATCTTTACTCAATATCCTAATGATTTTTGGCATAAAAGAAGAATCAATAATTTTGACCCATACAATGTATTGTTGGCTATTGCTACAAATAAACCTGTGCTACTTATGACTGGTTTTGTGGTCCAGGGTCACATATTAGACTACAAAACTATGTTTTCCATGTTTTTGTCAATCTAATATAAATGAGCTTACAGCCCAGACCGTGCCTTCACCAAGAAAACAATTGGATCTTTTAATTAAAAGCTCTTTTGTACAGCTGTCAAATTGAGCGTTGCGATCTGTCTCATTAAATTTTTCTTTGAGTTTCTTTCTCCTGCTTCTCATACTGTCTATGTTGAAACTAATGTTAGCTTCATGATGGCTTCCAGTTATTTGGATTTTCAATACACTTGAGTAACATAAATCCACACACACCATTTGTGCATCGCTGAAGCCCTGAGCCAGTTTGGGCTGTAAAATCTTCTCCAGCGTTCCCTCAGCGAGCTGATGGCTGCTGTTGCTGCCCCACACGTACACCATGACGGCATCGTTCTCCGAGCCGGAGGAAGAGGACGAGCCTGTGCTGCATGAGCACAAGCAGTTAGAGGCCAGGGTGCAGATCTATAACACACACGCACACACACAGATTAAAGATTTATTTATTTAGTCTCTCTGACTTGGCACGAGGTATCTTTAATAACACCCGACATTTCAGTCTGTGAACACTTATAAGGTAGACAGTGTTGGGGGTAACGCATTACAAGTAATGCAAGTTACGTAATCAGATTACTTTTTCAAGTAACTAGTAAAGTAATGAATTACTTTTAAATTTACAACAACATATCTGAGTTACTTTTTCAAATAGTATTCATTTCACTTTTGGTGTGAAAGGGCCTTTACATTTGCCAAAAATAGAACTTATTTTGTTATAAAAACAAACAAAGTAACGCAAAAGTAACGTAGCACATTACTTTCCATAAACAGTAACACATTTAATTACTTTTTTAGGGAGTAACGCAATATTGTAATGCATTACTTTTAAAAGTAACTTTCCCCAACACTGCTTATAGATTTATTCGCACAAACACACCTCTTCAAAAAGGCAAAGAGCAACATGCGAGAGGCTACAGAGTCCATCTGCATCTTTCTTCAGCACCTGAGTATTGACGGATTCACCGCGAAAAGCCTGTAAGAACAAACAATAAATTAAACAATATCTGCAGCTAGAATGTACGGCTAACTGGTGCAACAGTGGATTGTTCAAAAAAAGTACTGTAGAACCAAAAAAACTTGATAGTATACATATAAATTTTTTTAACTCAAAATAAAATGCTGCTTTATTTTTAAAGTCGCAATGAAACAACAGTAGTGACAGATCTTTTCTTACATATTATGATGTACATCAGAGTGAAATGGATTATCGAAAAAAGAAAAAAAAAAAGTAGGGCGAGGACTTCTATCAATCGGCTGTTGATTGAATGGGGGCTGAATGCAAACTTGCAGTCGATTGTAAGAAAGGGGAGGTTAAAGCGGACTAAATGACTGGAAGTACAACATTCATCACCAAAGAGAAGTCTGTCGTTTCACCGGAAGATCAAGTTAAGCATGTATTTATATTTCCAAATTTGCATTCAGATGGTCAATTAAAGGTGCAATGTGTAAATTTTAGAGGCGTCTAGTGGTGAGGTTGCGAACTGCAACTAACGGCGCACACCCCTTGCACCCCTCCCTTTCGGAGAAGCTACGGTGGCCGTCTGGCCGACACAAGACAAAGATGTCGTCTGAGACAGCAGAGAGTAGCCTGTGTGAAGCAATGAGGTTTCTTCTTACTTCTAACAAAGAACGGTCTCTGCTTCTAATAAACCAGACGACGACTACTACTACTACTTTGTGCGTTATCAACGTAGTGACGATGCAAGCTGCCTCTAAAAACACGAACGATTTAGAAGAACAACAACATAGTGACTAAACGCGCTCTGTAGAGTGTTTGTCCGTTTAGGGCTGCTGTAGAAACATGCTGACGCATAATGGCGAGTTGACATGGAGGGGGGACCCGCGGTGTATGAGATAGAAATGGCTCATTTTTAAGGTAATAAAAACATTCATACGGTTCATTATGTAAGGTCTTTATGCACCACTGAAAACATAGTTATGTATATTATATTGCATTTCTGTCAATAGATCCTCCCAAATTTTACACATTGCACCTTTAAACAATTTGAAGGCACGATTTAGCAACCCATGTCACTTCTGTCATTGATTGAAACAAAATATTAATTGAGAAAACAAGATGTAGAGTAGGACTTGTGAGGTAAAAAGTGGCCTAAAAGCTAAAGTTTGCTAAAACGCAACATCTAAACCACTGACTGGCTATTGGTTATCCAGTGGCCAAGCAACCCATATTACATTACCATGAAAAGAAAATTGGTTCATTATAATTTGATTTAAGATTAAGAAGATACAGTAGTCTCAGTTTCCATACTGGCACCAATGTGCTTAACCAGCTAGCTTTTCAGAGAACAAATTATCATTGTACTCTGTAGTAGGGGAATCTATAAACAAACAGTTGCTTCAATATGGAGAACAAGTTCTGCTGAATTTCAAGCACAAAAGCATTGAAGTAGACATATTTCAGATTGATTAAGACATGAATAAATTAGAGCACGGCACATGGCGGGTCTGGTGTGGCTCAGGCGGCTTTCAGAGCTGGGAAGACGGCCAAGAGCTCTTGGTTAAATGAAAGCCACAATCTTATTTAGAGCAAGGAAAAATGTTTGAGCCATTCCTGCCCTCCATGAGAGGAATATAGAATAATGGTACTCTATTGTGCTAATGTATTAGCAGTAACAATTAGCAATAACAATTTCCTTTAAGTGCAGAGGGAGGGATGAACAAATGGAGGGTGTTAGCCTAGCCTCAGCACTGTAACTCTATACTCTCTCTGTGTGCAAAAGAGGCACAGCTTTCTATATTGGTGCCCATTATCCATTAGCATTACTGTATATTACTTCACTCATGCTATTAGCATGACCGCTAGGTCAACCGCATGGTCTAGGAACACACCGTGTGCTGGCGCATCTGTTGTAATGTTTGATGGATCAGCTCGTAGCCCACTCCAACTGTTTCAGAGGTGGTGGAAGAAGCAGAGGCGGCCAACGCCACCTCCACCCACTCCAGAAGGAAGCGCAAGGACCCTCTTTGTAAGGCTAGCGAGAGAAGGAGCTCCAGGGCTAGCCTGCGACCCGCCCGATCTGCCCCAGATCCGCTGACCGCCGTCTTCTTCAGGAAGTCTCCAACTTGCGCAAGACAGTCAAGCCCCACTGTTGGGATCTTGTTCTCGTTGGCCAAGGAAAGAGGAGGCAGGGCGGCCAGGACTGAAGACGCAGTGGCCAGTACCTCATTGCACAAAGCGACATCTGGTGGGTTCTCAAGACGCCCCCGCTGCCAACTCTGTCTCAGTAGGGCGAAAAGGAGACTCAACCCAGTCCGGACACCCATTTCGATTAGAACGTCTGTGCCCGACTTCGAACGGGAACTGCCTGTTGGCCAAGGCTCAGACACTGACTCCAGAGTGCCCCCTTCTGCACTGGAGGATGAGGGCTGGGGAGGCAGCGGTGCTCGGAATCGGTCATGATACTTGCTATGGAGGGCGTAGAACACCCTCTGGAGGATCACCAGCCTGTGGTGCAGGGATAGGGCAAAAGGGGTCCTTGCCAGCATGCGGTGTGCCAGGCATCGTTGACTGTGTAGTAGCGCGGACAGATATTCCTCCTTCTCCTCCTCAGCACTGGATTCGTACTGGAAGTCAGGCAAGCGGGGACCCATTAGGTCCTGCACCGGCTGGGCCAAGCCTACAACCTCCTTGTTGTAGAGCAGTTTTGCATAGAGAGCAGCCGCTCCGTGCCGTGTGGCTGTCTGAACGCTGTCCTCCGCTGCCCAGGAGCTGTTCAGGTGCTCCTGCCACTTGAGCATCACGTGGGTCTGAGAAGGCACCATCACTGTACATTATTCACACACAAGAGGCACATAGCTGCAAGAGAGAAAGAAAGAACAAAAGTAAGATACTGTTCTAGATGTATCTAGAGTTTCAATATGAGTCCAATACTTCCAAACAAATCAGAAAGTTGCCAATATGAACCCCCATAAAATGAGGCATGGCCATTGTACTCTTGAACAAGACTCTTAAAATGTGGTCACATTTAATATTGCTTGGTGAAATCCACTTATTTTCAAAAGGAATATGCATGATCAGTTTTGCATGTTTCGCGGATTGTCCAACAGAAAGCTGCCTAGTTTGAAAGTGACTTACGTGTGAGCACTGCTTCATGCATCATTACACTGTTGACAATAGACATTGGACCTTTTTTCCTGCAAAACTTTGTTGTGCTGCTAATGTGACAACACCTTTAACCCCAGGTTGCTTCAGGAAGACTGATGTTGTTCTAAGTTCATGATGCTCTAAGGCAAATGGCAGTAAAAGTTGTCAAGGTCAATCAAGGTCATTTTCCTGAGGCACGGTTTGATTGAACATGAGGAACATAATTGACATAAGCACAGCTTACTTGCCGCTGCAGATGACAACGATGGTCATGCATTATAGATTAATAAGCGATTAATCACTGACCCAACCCCCTCCACCTCCACATATTTGTGACACATTAATCAGAAGGTTTAGACTTCACCCTAATCTAGTTATTATGTGTAAAACTGATTACAGACTCCAGCGGCTGTAACTAGCCTACAAATAATGTAATGAGAGGTGATGTTAAGATGAAATGTTAAGATGAAAACAGCCTCAAATCCTCTCTGGGTCTCTCTCTGGGTCTCTTTCCAACCTGAGAGAAAGTTAGCATTCATCTGAAGATGTAACAATGAATATATCCCTTTGAGACTCAATTTGAGTATGTGATGTATTAGTTCAAACTATACCTGTATACTCCAAAGAAGATGGAGACATTTTTATTATTCCAGCATTCACTTTTTATTGCTGTCCTTTTAATTTTACATGTCAGGAATGTATGGAAGCTTGTTTCTGCCATGAAGTAAAAAATTAAAAAATTAAAAAAAAAAAAAAAAAAAAAAAAGGTAATTGCGACTTTTTATCTTACAATTCTGATTTTTTTTCTCAGAATTGCGAGATATAAACTCACAATTGCAAGATATAAAAGTCAGAATTGCGTGATATAAAGTCAGAATTGTGAGATATAAACTTATAATTGCGTGTTATAATGTCCAGTTGACGTTTTTTCTCAGAATTACGAGTTTATATCTCACAATTATGACTTTATAACTTGCAATTGCATGTTAAAAAGTCAGAATTGGAAGATATAAACAATTCTGAGAAAAAAAGTCAGAACTGCGGGTTTATATCATGCAATTCAGACTTTATAAGACGCAATTGCGAGTTTATATCACGCAATTCTGACTTTATAACTCGCAATTGTGAGTTTATATCTCGCAAATGTGAGAAAAAAAGTCAGAATTGTGAGATAAAGTCAGAATTGCATGATAAAAACTCAGAACTGCGAGGAAAAAAGTCAGAATTGCGACTTTATATCTTACAATTCTGACTTTATATCATGCAATTCTGACTTTATAACTCGCAATTGCAAGTTTAAATGAGATAAAAAGTCACAATTACCTTTTTAATTTTTTTATTTAGTGGCGGAAACAAGCTTCCATAGGAATGTACACAAAGTACAAATCAATCACATTGTAGCCTATTACGTGAGCATATAAATGCAACCTCGTGAGACTTCTTTCAAAAACATTAAAAAAAAAAAAAATCTTACTGACCCTAAACTTTCGAATGATAGCCTGATTATATTTATTAATTAGATTATTTATCTTTTACTTACCACACACTATATTAACTTGCACAACTTTTCCAATGCTGTGAAGAGGGATTACTTGCATTTTTGAGAATAAAAAGAGGAAATAAGGAAACTCCGGTGGTTAGGATGAGAGACGTACTCATGATATTTTATTTCTGTCTTGGAAAACATATGACTAGCTAACATATGAATATGAAACCTTACTTGATTATATTTGGAAATCAGTAGCTGTTCAATCAGTAATGACTGACATGATTAATCCAACACTTGGACAGCAGTATGACTCGGATCTAAAATGGAAATCCAGGTCAAAAAACCTGAATGACACCATCAGCCTGGGAATTGAGCAACCTGGACACCTGCCTCCATCTCTGCTTGAAAATTCTCACAACGGTGAACCCAGTGTCCTTTAATCACTTTGAGCAAGTTACCACCACCACCCCCAGTTGGTTAGTGTCCATGAGCAACATGACCCAGCACTTCCACGTCTGCCCAGTCTTACACCCCAGAATGTATTACACCCGGCAACCTCTACGGTTTCACTATGTATAAAAATAAAAAGGATGCTTCTCAAAGCTGCTTCACAGTTATGTGGGAGGCGGTGTGGGACCAAGTGTCACATTCCCCAGGAACTCTGACTAATCCTACAAAAACCATGACAACAACAAGTCCTTAATGTGGCGGACTACGAAAAGAGATGCCGAGCTTATCTCTGAGGTGTTTCCACTTTACAACAGACATATTGGCGTGAGTACAATGCTATGGGTGTAAATATAGACAATCTTAAGTTACAAGTTACTATTAATAATGAGAAAGAGGTAGTTATGCACCCAAATAGTAATTTTAGATCATGTTTAAAAATAGAGGCAGAGAACATGCAGTTTTAAACCAGTGTTGATCTGATAGCTCATGGGTGTCCTTTCCGAATTAAACTAGAGGACAAAATAGCTGTTGGGTCATTCCTTCTAAGAAGTTCAGATTCATGTTCAAATGTCTAAATGTGTTGGACATATAATATAATTAAATAGCCTAATTTTTTTTTAAAATATGAAAATCATATTGGTTAGTTTTCTTACACTACCGTTCAAAGGTTGGCGGTAAGATTTTTTTAATGTTTTTGAAAGAAGTCTCACCAAGTCTGCATTTACTTGATGAAAACTACAGTAATAATGTGAAATATTATTACAATTTAAAATAACTGTTTTCTATTTTCTTATATTTTAAAATGTAATTTATTCCTGTGATCAAAGCTGAATTTACAGCATCATTACTCCAGTCTTCAGTGTCACATGATCCTTCAGATATCATTCTAATATGCTGATTTGCCGCTCAAGAAACATTTCTTATTATTCTAAATGTTGAAAACAATTGTGCGGCTTAATATTGATTGATTTCTGATGATTCTAACCATCATTTAGAATTACTTTGGTTTGAGAAAAACAAAAATAACGTTTGACTAGATTAAGCATTTCTTTTCTTGGGAATATTGTTTTAATTGGCAATCAATCTACAGGCTTTTCTGTGTCCTCAATATCACTGTCCATCCTGTTAGTCTTTTGTAAAATCCCTTTAACTAAAAGCCAGTTCCTTAATAACATTATCTTCCTGGAAGTGACATCATTTCGGTGGGAAAACAACAGCACAAAAATTAGTATGCACCAGCAATGGATTTTATTATATTTATGTGTTGTTACTTTTTTGTGTAACTTTAAAAAATTTAATCCTGTTTGATAAAATTAGAGAAATCATTATGATATTATAAAAAAACTTAAAAGATGGTTAAAAATATCCACATTAACTATTAAAAATATCAAAATTAAATATTAACATTGACACCCTCATGCAAGCCAACTCTCAGTCCCTCACTAATTTTAACATCCTGTTCATTTTCTTTGTCTTTGTGTAAATAATCACATCTGACCAAAGCCTAATTATGAAAGTCAGTGACAACTTTTTATGTAAATACGCTCTTAAATTATTAGTTAATAAACACAAGAATATTCTTTTTTTTTTTTTTTTAAGTTACGTGTTCAAAAGAATGCTGCATAACAAGAATGATCCAGTAAAATGTGTATAATAAAAAATATCAATCTGGTGTCTTGTTTGTCTTAATGGTAATAATTCATGACAGATGCGTGTGTTGGAAATAAGCCCACAGTCAAATGATGGAAAGTCACAAAGGATGTTAACCGGAAAAAAAAAAAAAAAAAAAACAGCGCATGGAACCACAGGGTCATTCCCAGCCACAGAGGTGAAGGACTGAGCTTGAATCAGTCAGACAAACATAAAGATCCCCAGCCAAGAATTTCCACTGCCAAGTGCCTATCACTGTTGACCTTCTGTTGAAGTGAGACTGAAGTGGATTCAATTCAGCAAGTCAGAATTGTCTGGGGGGCTGATAGTCTGAACACCTGACTAATCCAGGGCAACTGCGACAACTAAAACTTCCGTCCAGTGTGATCACATTTCATCCAGAGGCCATCAATATATAGAACAAGAAAAGAAGATGGTGTACGCACACACAACTGTGGTGTTAAACTAAAAAGCTGAGCTTTGGGGTTTGCGTTGAGAGCCACATGTCTCCTGAACACCAGGGACGTAACCACCATAGACACTGAGGGGGACAAGTCCACCCCAATAATTAGAAATGGCCAAATTGTCCCCCCCAATATTTGAAATTTTTGCACTGCTCTGCTGCACTCCATTACGCAGCGCTCTGTTTGTTGTTAGAATGACAAAAAGGTTTAAAAGTTCAATTTTTATTCTGGTCTGCTCATCAATGTCAAAATGATTGAGATGGCCAATCAAATCAAAGTAGGCAGGGTTTACTGAAGTGTCAGTTTAATGTTGAAAGAGAGAGAGGCAAGACGTAAATAGCGAAACATTTAAAGGTGTAGTGTGTAAATTTTAGCAGCATCTAGCGGTGAGGTTGCAAATTGCAATATAGAGAAGCTATGGTGGCCAACACAGGACAAATATGTCATCGTCTGAGACAGCAGAGAGTAGCTAGTCAGTCAAAACGCTCTGTAGAGCAGTTTGTCCGTTTAGGGCTACTGTAGAAACATGGTGGCGCAAAATGGTGACTTAACATGTAAGGGGACCCGCGGTGTACGAGATAGAAATGGCTCATTCTAAGGTAATAAAAACATAACGGTTCATTTTGTAAGGTCTTTATACACCACTGAAAACATAGTCTGTCAATAGATCCTCCTAAAATGTACATATTGCACCTTTAATATGTCAAGTGTTTTGCGACAGAAATATTAAACGACAGACAGTAACATCCAGTGATGTAAACTACTCGACTTAATTCCCAAATAAGGCCGTTTTGAATTGAAAATATGCATTTACGTGATTTGTGTAATTCCTAACAGAAAGTTAAGAAACGTTTTACGTTTTCAACATATTAGGTATACAAATAAAATGTACATGTGCATATTTTAATGCAAATGTTAATTGCAAATAGTTCAAAATGATTATTTCCCATATAGAATTAGACCTAGAATTTCCTTCACTGTTCTGTTTCTTTATGCTTTATAAAAAATTGGTCCCCGTCCCTCCCCAAAGTGACGATCAGTACATGGGAACAGTAACCCTGGAGTAACCTGATGTTAAAGTTCCGTCATCATTTACACACGTTCATGTCGTTCCAAACTGACATGAAGTTCTTTCTTCTGTGAAAAGCAAACTAATATACTTTGCATAAAATAAATACAATGAAAGTAAATGGGGACTGGAGCCACCAAGCTCCAAAAATGACAAATAAAGCACCATAATATGAATCCATAAGACTTGTGCATTATATTCCAAGTTTTCTGCAGCCATCTGATAGTTTTATTTGGGAACAGATTAAAATTATTCGTTATTTACTACAAATTTCCATTCTGGCTACAAAATATATTTTGCATATGTGTACATTTAAATGAACTGACTTTACAAATGACATGCAAGAACCAGTTATTTTTTACTTCAAACCTGGCTCAAGTTGGAGTCATATGAATTAATTCTATGATATTTTCATCATGTGCACACACTATCATTGTATGGAAAAGATCAGTATTGACATTTTGCAAAATATTTCTGCTTGCATTCCACAAAGGACAGGAAAAAACATTAGGGTTAGGGCGAGTAAATGATGACAGTATTTTCATTTTGGGGTGAACTGTCCCTTTAAATGCATTTCTCGAAGGAACAATGGTGATAGTTTACGTGTCACCTGCTCTCTGCCGTAAAGACCAACTTGGACCAGCATAAATTTCTATGGTTTAGTGCATGTCTAGCTTGTGGACCAGTATAACCATATTGTTAAGCAAAAAACAATGCTGGTCAACCAATATTGTCTTTCTAATGAGGCTGGTTAACCAAGGAAGGCTTGCTTTGTTCAGCTAGTTAAAACCCATGTACAGACACCAGCATTCAGGCATCTAAAGCAACACATCCTGGTCTTTTACAACAGTGGTTTGAACATACAATCTATAACCCCAACACCACATCACCCCAAAGAATCTGCTATTTCTTAAGAATGGTGGACCAGAATGCATCAGATATGGTCTGTCAAACAATCCACTATCTAAACCCTTATCTTTAATAAAATACAACACATTATTAAAAAAAAAAACGTGACCACAATCAGATCAGTAACCACAGAAACATGAACTGTCACTTGGACAAGACTTATATTGTTGCATCAGCTGGGACTCAAAGCAACAACAGTGATAGATACAAAAATAGCTGACATATGACGAACTCAACTGTTTAAAGAGCTATACCACATCAATTACAGATACGACAACCCATTATCACATACTGTCGAATAAAATATAAAAAAGACAGTGTAAATAACGCTTACCAAACGATCCGATGTTCTCTCTTCCTTATGTCATTCACGCCCAGCAGATCAACCCACTGCCCCCTGCAAGGCTCTTTAAACCTGCTGTCTACCAGAAAGGACGTGAATGCTACGCTTTATTATGAACCATATCCTGTATATACTTTTACAAATAAACACTTCTGAATTAAATATAACTAAACGCCACCCGGCAAAGAGGAGTTACGCAATGCGAGGACGAAATGCCGGTTAATCTCGCGGTGGAGGGTGTTTATAGTAGGGTAGGTTGCCGCTCCGCAAGCTGTTGCCATGAAAAATAGCGGCGTTCGTTTTCAGGAATGCGCGTACAGCGGTGGATTTTACGCATACGGCGTAGTGTCGTGACGTCATGACGTTTATATCGTAAGGATCCGTTACGTCTAGCTTTTTTTGTTTTTGCGATATTTTTACCATTAATGTATCAGAGTTATTATCGTTAAGTAAAACTATTATAACGTTTTGTTTATTGAAATAGCGCTGAAATGATACATATAAATATTAGATGAAAAACTTTTCGTTTAGTTTAACTGGAAATAAAATAAAAAAAATGAAACAACAAAAAAACTAAAATAAAATATAAATATTAGATGAAAAACTTTTCGTTTAGTTTAACTGTAAATAAAATAAATAAAAAATAAAACAACAAAAAACTAACACTGAAATAAAAATGAATAGTAATATGTAAAAAATAATAATAAAAATGACAAAAGCTTATAACAAAAATTTTGACTGAAAAATTACCTAAAATTAAAACTGAAAGTATAAATTTAAAGCTAATTCAAAATATTAATAAAAACTACAATATTAGCCTATATAAATAACACTGTACTTTAATATTGTATTCATTTTTTTTTTTTTTCTTTTATTGGTAGTATTGTATCATTAAAATATTATTTTAAATTACAAAAAAAAAAAAAAAAAAATGAGCTGGGTAGAAAGCAGAACAGCATCCATCACTCCTCTTTCAAGCCAAGTTTGAACAACTTGAACAACTCTTGGCTATGCATGTGAGATCAAGCTGCAGCCCACAATTCAGACTCTCCAGGCTGTTAAAATGAGAACAGTCACGTGAAGGGAACAAAATACTTTTTCCATACTTTACCATTTTCACAATCAGTAGCAGCCTTTGCTATATGTTTCACCCGTTTCACTTGAAATGAGCCTCGCAACAGAAGGGGCCTCCAGTTGTGCTCGAGAAAGAGCACCGTCCTCCGCCATCATGCAGCGCACACACACCAGGGTCAGAAATTAATGAGGGCTTGGGGCAAAAAATGTCACCAAAATTGATAAAAATGCTTCCAAAAAACAAAGAAAGGTGCAAAAAAAATTGTCTATATAAGTTCTTGTTGTTAATATTTATAAGCAATAACACAAGAGCAAAAGTGCTTTTTTCCTGAATATAAGCATGTTTGCAAATGTGATTTTGATTTTATTCAACAATTCAATAAACAATAAGTTAATAGGCTGTTGACTAACATTTTAGACACAATATTGTCAATACTGTTTTTCTCTATTTTGCCAACGAAAATAGTTAGAGCCATTGCGCGTCTCTGAGCAGCATAGTTTCAGTTTTATTACAGAATGAATCAGTGTTTTTGAGCGAATCATTTTAATGAATGACTCAATGACTCACTCAGTCACTTCTGGGCTGCGTTCCACTCCAGTTTTAGACACACACTCACAACCTTCCCTAAGCACTTCCCCTCGGAGGAATACCTGCCGCCATTTTGAAGTGCATTCCACTTAATGAAGTGGACGAGGGAAGTTTATATGGACAGACCCACGCTCTCTCGATTTTGACCGTGGGAGCGGGTCTACTTCATATGTACACTTCAGGCAGCTCCATATACCACAATGCAACATGATTGTGACATCACCGCACATCGCATTTAATTTATCCCACCACAAACAACTCTATATTAATTTTTTTTTAATATTTAAAACAACCCAAACACACCTATAAACATATAAAATGCTACATTAAACAATTTCCTAAGGGAAAAAAAATAAATAATAAATCAACTCCATAGCAGATTCCAAGTGATCAAGGGCTTAGGACGTTCCAATTCAGACCATTGCAAGGGTTCCGCCAGTAGTGGGCACTCGTGCAACGTAAGCAATGACGTACTTCCAAGTCAACGAGACTGAGGGGAGTTAGTGAGGGAAGGGCATAAAAAAACGAACTGGAACACAGCCAGTCACTTCTGCTTTGTCCCTGAATGAATCAGCCTTTTAGAACAAATTGTTTGACTGAATGATTCAATGACTCACTCGTTAAGACAATGATTTGCTGCCACCTACTGGCAGCTTTAGCAGCATTTTATTTTAGCTGAGGGACAGAGATAGGGACGCAGAGTGAATGCCGTTTTTGTTTTCAGTCATGATTGTTACAATCAGTGTTGGGGGTAACGCATTACAAGTAACTTGAGTTACGTAATCAGATTACTTTTTCAAGTAACTAGTAAAGTAACGCATTACTTTTTCAATTTACAACAAAATATCCAAGTTACTTTTTCACATTTATTGACTGACAGCTCTTCTGTCCCCATGTTGAGAAATAAAGTGCAGAGGTGTTGTGTGCGCTGTGCAAACATGATTGTAGTTCTAGACTAAATGTGAACATGAATTTACTCATCTCACTTCCATGAAAACATTTAGTATTCCTCAAAATGAATAAAAACAGAGTGAAATGCAATCTCAGAATTTTACGCAAACCTGTAATAATTAACTATATTAAATTACACAAATTTAATACTTTATGTATTTAATATCACTTTATGTCTTTGCTGCAGTCCTTATTCATTTCACTTTTGGTGTGAAAGAACCTTAACATTTGCCAAAAATTTAACTTTTTTTGTTATTATTAAAAAACAAACAGCCCAGCCCAGGTGAGAAAAAGTACTGCAAAAGTAATGTAACATTACTTTTAATTAAAAAGTAACTAACGCAATTAGTTACTTTTTTAGGGAGTAACACAATATTGTAATAAATTACTTTTAAAAAGTAACTTTCCCAACACTGGTTACAATATTCCGTACTCCGACTGTTCCTTTGAAACGGGCCTCCGAATTGCAAAGGCCGCCTCTGGTCACATTAATATTGCTTAACTGCAAAACCTCCAACAAAAGCACACTGAAACCACAGCATTTTTTCAAAAAGAGTTTTTATTACAATTTGGAACAAATCAAAGTCTTCTCTCTTGTCTTAACTCTGAAACAATCGAGGACAGTGAAGTCACTTTCTTCTTCAACCTTCTAATCCTGGCACTCTGCAGTTTCAGTTGTTTCCTGTAGGCCGCAAGCTCGCCCTTGGCCAAGTTTAAATTGTTTGTCAGGGTCTCTGGCGATTCGGCCATGTAAGTGTGATCCAATGGATGACAAACTGTGTCTGATGGCACAGAAGGACGGCAGGGTAAATGGCTATATGAAATGTTACATCGTCCACCGGGATGAATCTCTGATGCCCCATTGCTTTCATCCACAATAACCCTCACAATCTCCTCCACAGCTTCAGCGTCTCTCAATACAACATCTCCACTCCTCTGGCTTCGTCTGGTGTGTTGTGACCGCTTCTGCAAGTGGTCAGGGAAGGAAAAGATGGTGGGAACAGCAGCTGTAGTAAGGCGCACTTGGCCCTTATTGTTTGTAAAGAAACAGTTATCTTCAAAATGGAGAGAACATAGGCGAGAAGAGGGAGTTGGCTTCCACTTGTCCCGTCTGATGTTCACCAGCCACTGCTCCAGCCTGCTGTTATCACCTAAAGGGAAACTGAACGAGATATAAAGATAAGCAGACAAATGGAAAAAGACAGTATATACATTCAAGACAGTATATATACATATGTATATAGTATATATATTCCGAATGGATCAATCGATTCACTGCAAGATTCAAAGAATCGATTCAAAAGAAGCATCGCTGGTCACAACTGTTGAAAATGTGATTAAATATGAGATATACTGCTGGGGGGGAAAGGGAAAAAAAAAGATATTCTGGGTTTTTTTTTTTTTTATCAAAGAATCGGTTTACTTGTTGCAAATAAGAACGTCACCCAGCGTAAAGTGTTTTTATATAAGTTGCAGCTTGTTGAATCAAACTCAACCAGAATGCCGATGATTTCCGACAATGTTCTCTGCGGATAACATTACTATTACTAGTATTATTATTATTAAATATTGGCAGAGAGAAATCATAAAGAAAAGTCAAATCATTCATAGTAAATCTAACTTACCGAAAAAATTGTACACTAGATCCTTGTGAGTGGCGATTTGTACAGTTTACAGCTGCGCACGACATCATATGAAGCTTCAAGTTCAAGGCAAAGACCAAACATCTAAAACTACAGAAATTTAAGTGAGTTGTGTCTGTGTTTACAACCAATGCATGCACAAGAAAGCAATCCTTGTTCTGGCGTTTGACAAACCAATCCTGCATTTCCGCCCACTACCGGACTGGAGTGTGGAGCGTCATAGTGGTTCAGTCTGTGGTGTGGTTGGATGTGGTTGAATGCAAAAGCACCATAAGTAGCCTATCATAAAAATCATCCATACGACTGCGCTCTATTACAAGTATTCTGATGGCACAGAATGACTTTGCGTGGGAAACACAATGAAGTTTAGTTTTATTTGTTAAATCACCCAGTTAAAGCCTTCCCTCTACCTACCACAGTTCTCCTGCCGTTATTTTATGCAACAGCGTCATCTAGTGATAGTTTGCATGCATTGCAGCGCCCCTGAGCGTATGAGGTTCTTGTGTTCCTTTCCAATATACACATTTATGAAGACAAAATCGGACAAAGATCGCAGAAAAGATCATTCAAAGAGTTTGACTTTCAAGAAAAGGTCTCATTAATATACAAAGCTTACTTTTAGATAGCACATGTACGTCTGCAAGATGTCTTTTATAGATCACTTAATCTGGAAAGCATCTGCTGTTTACAAACATCTGATAGACGTCTTTAAGATGTCAGTTTTACATACATTCTAAATCATAAACATCAGGAAACGTCCTATAGACGTATTGCAGATGAGCAAACACTCAAAAAAACAGGCTATGTCTTCCAGATGTAAACACGCACATCAAATGGACGTCTCCGAGATGTATGTGTGCTATCAAAACGTAATAAAATCAGATTATTTCAAGACAACATTTCTATCAAGTCAATGTTTTAATAAAATTTACGTTTCTAACAGCAAATTTCTGAAAGCGTCATAAATGATTTTCAAATTTCATTTAATATTTCATATGAATATGAAATATTAAATGCTATTAATAAATATTAATTTTATATTATATACTTAAAATTATATATATAATTATATATGTATACTTTTTAAATATTTTTAATTAAATATTTAATTATATATATAATTAAATATTTAATTTTTTTATATATATATAAATTAATTTAATATTTATTAGACTAATAGCATTAAACATTTCATATATATATATATATATATATATATATATATATTAAATATCTTATTAAACTTTTTAATACTTTGTGTTATTAAACTTTTTTTTTTTTACAACAATTAGTAAAAAACTATCATATATCTCATGTAAATTGAGATGATGAACTTAAACCCTCTAACCCAAAACATCTCGTCATACACGTTCACGTTAGGAACGCGTGGGGGTCACGGAGGTCATCTTTAAAAACCTTCAAACAAACAACTCCAGACTTCAGTGATGACATCAATTCCTGGATGGCAGCACGGCTCTAATTCCACTTCCACGCCGGATTTCTAAAACAGGGAAGGGGGGAGGCTGGCAAATAGACAACAACACCGGATTGAGGAAATTGACGAGGGCATACTATGTGCAAAACAAACTTGTTTAAAGCTGACAGCCATGCAGTCCGAGCTGTTTCATTCACTATCACTTCTAAGAAGAGGACAGCTCCTCCCTAGTGCACTAGACCCGAGCACAGCATCCAGCGTGGTGTTCGCCATCACTTCAAGTCATGCATTTATACGCGATCCCGGTGTTCTTGTTGATGGTGTTTGGAGATGCTGACGCGTGGGGTCCCGGTGGTAAATATGCCGTGAACTGCCCGGACAAATGCAACCCCACGCAGTGCGGCTCGACGCAGCGCTGCAGGCGCACGGTGCTGGATGACTGCGGATGCTGCCAGGTCTGTGCGGCGGGACGGGGAGAGCACTGCTACCGCACCGTGTCCGGGATGCACGGCGTCAAGTGCGGACCGGGACTCTTCTGTGACTTCTACAAGGATGAGGATGATTATGGAGATGAATATGGCATCTGTAAAGGTACAGTCTGCTGTGTGCACCTGCTCAGGCAGATGGGGTTGTGCATGGGAGATTCACATATTCGAAGTGATTTTGTAATCAGTTATGACTTAAGTATTAACACAACTGAAGTTAAAATCAAATGCAACTTTCAGAGCAAGAGAACATTTAAGAACATGTTTAAGAACATTTACTTAAATTAAGGTAATATGAAGACAGAGAAAAACACTGAATTATTACTTTTCTCTAACCAAAGAGATAAATCACAGATCATTTCTTTATATAAAGCAATTTACTGAATATAATATATACACACAAATACTTGGTATACTTATTACTTAGCATCCATAGATGTAATATATCTCATGTAAATGTAAGTTGTGTCTCCTGTGATCAATATAGTTTTTATAAAGGCTTTTTTTTTTTAAAAAAAAAAAAAAAAAAAAAAAAAAGAAGAATCATAAAGGAAGTTCAAAACAAGAAAATATGTGTATGCAAGAAAAAGAAATGTGTGTGTATATATATATATATATATATATATACATACATATATAAAGTTTTTTTTATAATGCCCTTTACAAATAAAATCATATTTGTATAATCATATTTATATATTTCAAATATATATATTTCAAATTCAGATTACACACAAAAAATTCTAAAACAGTTACAAAGTGCCAAAATGACAGTCAACAATGAAAAAAGTGGAAAGATTATATATTAGTGATAATATATATATTAGTGGTTTTTTTTGTTTGTTTGTTTGTGTTTTTTTGAGTTATTTGGGAATGTTTTGGGAGTCATTTAAGGAGCCAATATGTAATCGTTTTAAAAATTACAAAAAACATTTTTTTACAGTGTGAAAAAAGTGAAAAGTAGGTGTGTGTGTGTATATATATATATATTAGTATATTAGTGTTCAAGGCTGATTTTTTTTTTTTTTTTTAGAATATTCAAATATTTACCAAAACCCTCATGGTTATCTGAAGGTTTTGGGGTGGTCTCAGCAGGTTAAAGAACAGTTCAGCATACTAAAGAAAACTCACCCCAGAGTGTCTTTTCTGTGGAGTCCTTCTAGGGCCCCTCAAATTATTACTTAATGTATTATGTAAGAACAACGTGAGTTGGTGAATGAACACTTTGTATTAGGGGAACACACTCACTCAGCCCTTAAATAGAGCCTTACCACAAGTGTTAGATGTAAGTGAGCCTGTCTGATCCTTTTACACTTTACACAAACACTGGATCAGCAATGAGCAAATATCTTCAAAAAGAGAGTATTTACCAATGACAACTGGAAAAGTCATGGCAAATATTTACCTACAGATCCTGTAATGGCTAAATGTGTTTGTTTCTCTTATCAGACTGCATGTATGGAACTTACGGTATGGAATGTCGGAAAGCATGCAACTGTAAAGCAGGTGGACTGTGTGACAGAGAAACGGGAGCTTGTCTGTCCTTTAAATTCTTGGCTAAAATGGCCATGCTGAAATCTCATTCAAGTGAAGGTGAGTTTAGTGTTTATTTAACTGCACAAAATAATTTATTTTTAAAAAATTTTAAAAAATCACTTGAACTTTGAAGTGTCCTTTGATATAAAGTGAAATTGTGTAGAATATTATTATTATTTATAATTTTTTTTTATCATATGACAGGTAATGAATTGGGCTCGGGTGATACGAACACTGAAACCAGCAGCAATCGATCCTCCGCTCGCAATTTTCTCACCCCTCGCTGACAGCAACTCTCACTCTTCAGTTTAGTTAGTGTACATGTAGCATAATATATTAAAGGACCAAATGGATATATTTTAATATGTTTAAAATGGTCAAAGAAACGATATGTTTTATTCTGTATATTTTACAGATGTGTATGCAAGTTATGTATTTATTCCAAAGCATGTCACCATGAATTCACATGTCACTCGCTCACACACATACACACACACAAATAAATATGCAAATATCCATCAGAGTTTGAAACACACAAATGAGATGTCAAAATTGTGGTTGAACTGAATGAACACACACAAACAGTTGTACATTATGAATGTAATACAATAAACACGCAGCAGTGTTTATATAATCATATTTAAATACATACACATTCTAAGATTATATATAAGACTCAGATCCAAGACTGATCAGCATTAGCTATCAGTTATGACTTTAATATGGCATCACATATTTGATGGTTTCTGTGATTCTAAACAATTGTTTTTAATGTGGTATATTAAGGCCAAGGAGATTATTCTAAATTATGGACTGTATATTCTTCTAATTTGTGTGTAAATTATTCTCAGTGAATTTTTGCTTTAAAACCCTCTTGAAGGAGATATGAGTTCTTACTGCTTTATGTATGAGATTTAAAATAAAAACATGTCATTCTATGAGGAAAAAAGTCTCTTGATTTATTTTTCTATTTTTCTCTTTTTTTTTTTTTTTTGGTTACGTTTTTAAAGTGGAATCTCTTTTTAAAATATTTGTGTTATTTTTAAGTGTGAAAAAAATCACTTTTTTTTACCTTTATTAATTTTTAATTTTTTATACACACACACACACACACACACACACATATATATATATATATATATATATATATATAGGCCTGTAGGTATAAAAAAAATACAAATTTTATCAAATCAACTTCAATAATTAATGTGGTTCAGATAACATAATATTTTGAGTTTCTGTTGATTAAACCAATCGCCTTCATTGTATTAACTCAAATTTTTAATTTCAATGAACTCAAAATTTTAAGGCAACCAGGTAACTTACTTTTTTAAGTTATACACATACATGCATACATACAGTATACATGTGTTGACATGTATATGTTGACAACACTGAATTGAAAATTATAGCTTTATTTTATATTTAAAATACTAAAAAAAAAAAAAAAAAAAAAATTAGTAGGAAATTTAAAAGATTTTTAGCAAACTTTAAACAGAAAAAAGTAAAACAACTTTTTTTCATGATAGAATTGGCTCCTAACTTAAGGTCCCCCTGTGGTGAAAATCAAGTTTTTAATGTTGTTTATATGTTTATGTGTTGTTTTTAATATGCTTTAACACAAACCATGTGCAAATTCATAAGTCAACACCATTTCTGAGTATTTTCTCTTTAAAACGCCAGTGAACCAAAGACAGTCTCAAAAACATGGTTTGAAATGGCTGGTGTTTCTTACGTCACAAACTACCGTGTAACCAATCACATCAAAGTGTGATCATCAACGAGTGGATCTCTGAACTAGTGCGAGTGAGTGGAGGTGGGGCTAATTTGCATATTCATAGAACCGTGTATACTAAATGAGGCAAGGGTGTAAAATTCAAGCTATTTTAAGGCTTAAAGAATGGGGGGAAAAAAAAAAGTTTAAATATGTCATTTTGGTGATCAAAGACGAGTTTTAAGGGATAAAATGATTGACTAGGGGGACTTTTTTTACAGATTTAATTGTGTAATTAGACTTCACCCCCCCAAAAAAGTTACTGAAATATTTCAACTAATACAAAACCAAATACAAATATTCTACACCCTTAAAAATAAAACATAAACTTTGAAAATGTATGTAAAGTGCATTCAGATGCTTTGACCTTCTTTACAGAGGTTTCTGTATGAAAACTGCCCCGTGACCTGTCCTCATCCTGAGCAGTACAGCAGATGCGCTTCAACACAAGTTCTGAAAATACCCACCGCTGACTATTAATAACCATCAGATCCCTCACCTCGCAGAGTTCTCATATGAGGCTGTTTCCCAGCATCCCACTTGTTTGTTTCCTGTGTTTCCTGACACCTGTGAAAATGGCCTTACTTCCTGTTGTTGTTGTGTCTGCCTCTGGGACAGGATTCAAAAACGGCTGGAATTTCTCAACTGACACACGTCACCACAGGACAGGACGGGAAAAGAGGAATGTCACGCTTCCGTCATCGCAGCAGGTTAACAAAATATCAGCGCAGCACACTTCATGTCACTGAAACATAAACAGGTTTATTGGCGTGTCTCTGAATGAAATCAAAATTGTGTTACTTAGTGTTAATGGAATTCATAAACATGCATTGCATGAACACATCCCATAATTAATAAAATGTGGTGAGAAATCGAGTCCCCCCAGGAATCGCGTCTCCGTTAGGACCCCGAGTGATCCCATTGATTCAACCAAAGACTATAGAATAACACAAGACGCGTCACTCGTACTGTTTTGAATGGGAGAAAGTGCAACGCGCAATATGGCGGAATAAGTCCCGCCTTCTAAATGCAGCGGCCGTTAGAAGCTCCGGTTCCTATAGAAACAGTCAGACGCGCGCCTCCGAAATGAGACACAAGAGACGCGCATGCGCATTAGCTTGATCCAGCCTGAAGAATACCGTTTTTTGTCATGATTTGAGCGTTTAGAAACAAAATTTATGAGACAGTTGTTGTCAGATTTCATTAGAGATTTCAAATATGAAATTTAATCGAAAGCTTGGCAAACAGCTTTGGAGAATTTGATGTTTCCCCATTCAAAGAGATAGGAGCTGCACTTGAATGCCCGAGAGGCGTTTCAAAGATGGCCGCCGAGTGAAATGACTTGTCTTAAAGGGACTTTGATTCAACGGACTTTTAATGGGTAGTATTTTTAGCGCCTGATTACAATTCCTGAAAAATCACGTTATGATTTATATAGTTTAAAATGTGTTATAATGACCATTAATGTCTTTTAAATTACATGGTTCATATACTAGTAGTATATAACTGAAGCTATAGGTTAACTGTGAAATCAAGCATTTCTCGTTCTTACTGTTTTTTAGTTAGATTATGTACTAGCATAGCATACATCTACCCTATTAGCCTGCTAGCTTAGCTTATATAATATTAGGTATGTTTTTTTGCTTCCAGTATAGTTCCCAATTAAATGTTTCAAATTAATGATGTTTAGCAATTAATGTATTTAAAATGTATTATCTTATTATTATTATATATATACTATAGCCTACCACACTCCTATTTGTGGAAAATTACCATTAAATTACCTTTACAGAACATAATATGTTCCAACAATACTTATTACCCCCCCCCCCCCATTTTTAGGCATGGTTGTGTTTCCAGTTTGTTTTATTACGCAATACATAGGCATTTATTTCATATTTCAAGCATGTTAATTGTGCACAATGTAATAAACATCATACAAATAGGTTATAATTAGTCAAAACATCGCAATAACAACTTTTGATCAGGCATTACCGCCTTGGTTCTAACGGAGACCTTACTCCTGGAGGGGGACTCAATTTCTCATGACACCGGGCCTGAAATGTGTGCATTTAACTGTCATTTGGGTCATACAAGGAAATAGAACAACATATAAGCTCAAGTCATTTCCATCTAGGGTTTTTAATGGTCAAAAAGCTTAGCTTCCTGCCGAAGCTTATTTTTAGAGTCCAATTCGGGAGCATTTCTTGAGGATTTTCCTTCTTTTCATGCACTGTTTCCTCAACAGGCGCAACGATTCTTTCCTCTATAAGCCACAATGAGCTTTAGTATGAGACACCTTTGACTTCATGGCACTGCCTATGACTCTCAGTAAAACACACACACACACACTTTCCATAGACATAATGATTTTTATACTGTACAAACTGTATTTTCTTGACCCTTGACCCTAACCCTACCCCTAAACCTACCCATCACAGAAAATTTTATGCATTTTTACATTTTCAAAAAACATCATTCTGTATGATTTATAAACCATTTTCCTCTTGGGGACCAAAAAAATGTCCCTACAAAGTCAAAAATCACTGGTATTACTATCTTTGTGGGGACCAAATAACATAGGGTTTACCAGGACCACACACACACACACACACACACTTAATACACTATTTGCTCTTTTGCAACTTTAACCATCAAGATTTAGAGCAGATCTAACAAAGATAAATCAGGATGTTCAATAAAATCTACCTCAATCTAAAACTAAATTCTCTGATGTGTTAGACAGTGAACATCCTTTAGCACTTTTACACAATATTATGATATAAAACATAATTTACTGCAATACATTTCAACAAAATGTATCTGTTAACTGTTCAAACCTTTGGAGTCGTCAAGATTTTTTTATGTTTTTGAAAGAAGTCTCTTATGATAAGGCTGCATTTACTTGATCAAAAATACAGTAAAAACAGCAATATTGTGAAATATTATTATATTTTAAAATAACTGTTTTCTTTTTTAATATATTTTAAAATGTAATTTATTTTTTGTGATTTTCAGCATCATTACTCCAGTCTTCAGTGTCACATGATCCTTCAGAAATCATTATATGCTGATTTGCTGCTCAATTATTATTATTGTCAGTTTTTGATGCTTGATATTTTTGCGGAAACCATTATATTTTTTTTTCAGGATTCTTTGATGAATAGAAAGTTCAACTACAAACTTTTGAACGGTAGGGTATATGAATCTCATATGTGCTAGAAACGCCATGCTCTTTATCTGATAGGCTATATATATATACATATATTATTTATGTCGCATTTGATCAACCTGCTGAATAAAAGTATTAATCTTTTCCATTCTTTTTTTGATCGTACTTACCTCAAACTTTTTAATTGTAGTATATCACAATTTCCACAAAATTATTAAGCAGCAAAGACATTGATAATAACAAGAAATGTTTCTTGAGCAGCAAATCAGCATATTAGAATGATTTCTGAAGGATCATGTGACACTGAAGACTGGAGTAATGATGCTGAAAATTCAGCTTTGATCACAGGGATAAATTACATTTTTAAAATATATTAACAAAGAAAACAATTTTTTTCAATTTTTTAAATTGAAACAATATTACACTGTATTTTTGATTAAATAAATGCAGCCTTGGTGAGCATAAGAGACTTTTTTCAGAAACATAATTATTCCAAACTTTTGGCCGGAAATGTACAAGCGAGAAGAAGGAGAACTGTGGAGTTTTGCAAGCTAAACTGACGTCACTGACACTTAGTTATTTTTCATTATACTCTTCTGAATATGTGTGACCATGACCCGGTCAAGACACAAAACATGCTGATGGAGAGACAGACAACAAGAGAGAGAGAGTTGAAGAGGTCTCTGATAACACAGATCTGCTCCGTGCTTCACTCAGGCACGAATGCAGCGGTTCATCATTCCCCTGAGAACTGAGGAGCAGGAGTTCTGCGGCCAAACAAAGGCCTTGTTCGGAAAAACAGGAAGGAGTTGGTGAGAAATACCCTTTATCTGACTCCCCGAACACGTCAACATCGCCCTTCAGAAACAAAGGTGTACAAACACCTCGTAAATACGCCTGATTTACGGCAACGGGCCGTGTTGATATTTCGACGGCAACAGCTTGTTTATTAGCCTGGGCGAAGTGCATAATGGTAACCCGAATGAGTGTTAGGTCACGACCTTCGCAGAAATGAAGCGACGTCTGGGTCGTCCACTTCAACAACAATGAATCGGATGTCTAAATTTAGGAATAAATACGCAGGCGAGAAATTGATTAGATGTTTGGAATTCCACAGGCCTACAGAGTCGTGAAAACGCTCCAATAATGTCTCGAAGTGGCTTTGAAGCCGACAGCCAACATTTCTGCACACAAACTGGTCACGACTTTACACTGTTTGTGTAGGTGTTTAGGTTGACAATGTGTGTGAAATAAACCAATCCCTAATCTGTTAGAACTGATGGGTCAAGGTTTGGCTCTGTTAGCCCCCTGCTGGTAGTTTCTGTAACTACACCATCGGGACGCAAATGATTTTATTTTTTTTTATTTTTACATTGATGCCTAATCAATTGTAGCTTGTGCATTTTGATGAAATAACAATTTTTCATACAAATATTTCATCGTATTATAGTAGACCATTTTTCTTAGCGTCAAATGGAGTTACTGTTTAGAAGTTTGAGTTTTTAATGTTTTTGAAAGTAGTCTCTTTTGCTCACCAAGGCTGCATGCATTTATTTAAATAAAAATACAGTAAAAACAGTAATATTGTTAAATATGATTACAAATTAAAATTACAGTTTTCTATTTGAATATCTTTTTTAAAATGTAATTCATTCCTGTGATGGCAAAACTGAATTTTCAGCGTCACATGATCCTTCAGAAATCATTCTAATATGCTGATTTGCTGCTCAAGAAACATTTCTTATTATTATCAACGTTTACAACAGTTAGCTGTGCTGCTAAATATTTTTGTGAAAACTGAATTTTTCAGGATTCTTTGATAAATAGAAAGTTCAAAAGAACAGCATTTTGTGTCACAATTTTAATTTTTTTGTAACATAAATGTCTTTACTCTTACTATTGATCAACTATTGTTACAAAAAACAAACTTTTTTGAACGATAGTGTACATTTTTCCTACATTAAATAAAATGATCTTTAATGGTAGATTCTTTACCAATTAATACATAACTAAATAAGTAAAATGGCAGATTACTTTTAGCAATACTATTTCCCTTATTAATCTAATATTTATTAGGGGTGTAACGATATTCAAACCAAACCGAAAAACCGTGATGCACCACTCACGGTAAGTACCGCGATACTCTCATGGCGTACCGAACGCGCCCCGCCTAGGCCCACTGGATCTACACAACGAATACAGCGTTGTAGCCTAACCACCAATAATAGCAATAAGCTCTGCGTTTTGTTACTTTCGATAAAGAACAAAGTGTCATCTTTCAAATTCTGTCCATTTTATCACAAATTCCAAGCAAAAAATGCGTTTTGACGCTCTTTAATGTGGTGTGACAGATCACTGCACGGGCGAGTCATTTCAAATGACAGCGCGGCGTGCGAGCGAACGTGATCATCTCTTCCTCTTTAATACTACTAGTTACAGAATAAACATGAATGAACATCTGAAGGTATGTTGAAAGATACAGTACAACTTACTGAAACGTATAATATGTCATGTAATCGCTCAATCATCAGTAGGCTTGTTCGAGATGCATCGGTGCTGCGCAGACTGATCGGTGTATGACATCAAAGTACCGCGAGAGCGTTTCAAAAAAGAGTTCGCTCTCCAAACGCTCTCGCGGTACTTTGATGTCATACGCCGATGCATCTCGAACAAGAGGCTTGTTTGAGATGCGCCTAGCCTCGCCTGAAATTCAGCCGAGAGTAGGCGGCTGCAGTGAGGGGAGGAGTGAAAAAAGTGCAGGCAAGACAGACAGTCCTCTGTTCTCGTAGTGGACCAGAATCTACGAGATCAAAGGCGGATATCGCGGGATTCACACTCGTGCACTTTGTTGCTGATAAACTGGATGTAATTTAAGTTCTGTTGCTTTTATATGAAAATAAATACAATGAACAAGACACCCAAAGTAGGCCTACTTGTTATTTATTTCCATTCGAAAGGCATGTGTATCAATCATTTTTATTTTAATTACAGACATGTTTTTATATATTTTTATAAATATGACAACAATCACATAACCCATAGAGAGATCGCACTGTCAGAGAGTTTGGGAATATTCACACATAATTTATACACATAAAATCATGATATTAGAGTTTTAAAATCAAACATTTTGAAAGAGATCAATACATCACGGTTGTTTAAACCAATGAGCATTAAGGTGTGTCGTCAGCAAGTCGTTTCCCATCGTGCTTTTGGTTAGCGCAGTCGGTGGAGAGCAACTACGATCGACTGCAGAATCCGACACGTCCGCCTTGCCCTCGCGAGAGGTTTTTGACACACGTCGGCATGATTGTTGCGGCCCACCCTCGGACACATTTCTAACCGGCATGCATCTCGCGGTGGTCACTGGTGGTGATCGGTTCTGCGCAGATTTTGCTCATCTCAAACGAGCCTAAGCCTAGCGTTTCAACGGCGGAAAGACGTCAATAAAACAGCTTGTAAACACTGTCACCTAGCATTTACCTCAGGCGAGTCCACAGCTTGTTAGTTCGCCAGAGAAATGAACTCTTTCGCTAAATATATGCACTATATTAGCCTATATATTCATTATTTTTTACTTAACTTGTTAGTGATGTCTTGATTATTTAATGTAGCCTATGTTTAAAATCTGTCATGAAAATGTCAGCCACTGTGTAAATGATTATATTTCATCAAGGAATTGGAGTAAAAACACAATTTTATAATTAGATTTAGAAGTTAATGTAAAAACTGCCTTATGTGCAGTTTACATGTTTGCATACAATTTGTTATTTGAGTGTTGATTATTATATCTAAAAATAAATAGCAACTGAATTTAGGCTAATAGTTTGGGCTCTGTTGTTAACCTTTAGTAATGTGTAAGTAAGAGCTCCCTATATAGTTAGCATTAGCAAAGATCTTTTTTTTTTTTTTATCCTTAAGAAACTTATATTATAAATGAATTCATTTAAAGACAGAGACACAATTTGTTCAGTAAACCACTGTTTAATTAAGAAAAGCAATTTTGTTTAGTTTTCTCCCCCTGCTGTATACTGAACCGAACCGTGACTTCAAAACCGAGGTACCTACAGAACCGTCAGTTTTGTGTACCGTTACACCCCTAATATTTATGTTATTAATTATCAGGCAATTCTATTAAAATAACAATACTATTAGAAATAATAAAAAATAAAAATTTATTTCAAAAACTGTAATTTGTTTCAGTCAAACTGAATTGTTTTTCTTTCAGATCCCACCCTTAACTGCCTGAATATAATGTTATTCAAGAAAATATAATTATCAAATGTAACACATCTGTTTTTCAGTGATAAATATTCCAGGTTATTTTAACCTGCAGAGCTCATGTCTTTGGTATACAGATGTAATCAGTCAGTATAATGGTTGTACACTTTTCCTTTACATTTTCTGGCATTCCGTCACATAAAAGATGCAAATATTGATGTTTTCAATGCATGGCTGTTCATCACATAGTTTTTTGTTTTTATAAAAGACTCAGGCTTCTTATCACTGTTTGGGCAGATCAACGTATCACATCACAGAATAATGTAGATGATTTTTTTTTTTCTTGTCTCATCATGGGGTGTGTGAGTGAGGGAGGGATGAGCGTGCGAGCGGTGCCGATACCTCCTGTTGTTCTCACTACTGACTGTTATCTTACGGAAAGAAAACATTTCACAAACAAGTTGAAAGACACAAACAGCTCATTATGTCTGAGGAAATGATCTACAATTATTTACGATACATGCACTTTGTATTTTTAAGAAAATCATTGGTCATCGCAAGATTATAAAAAGAACTAATGAAAGCAAAATGGTGAAAAAAACTGTTAAAATGGAGACCATTTGCAGGACTTAAAGTGTACAGTATCTCATAAACATTAAGTGTTAACTAAAAGTCAGTTGACCTTAATTTAAAACAGTGAGGTAGTTCAAGGAGAAAACAACAATTAAACACTTATAGCAGTGAAAATATCAGCTAGCCATATCACAAGCAAGCAACAAGTGAACTGGAATAATAAACACTGAGAAAATTACAGTAACTCAAGAGTAAACTGTAATCTATTTAAAAAGATGTTTTATCTTCACTCTCACACAACCATACATGAGGAACACTTCAAAAGTTTGGTGTCTGTAATGTTTTTAAATATTTTTGAAAGTGGTTTCTTATGCTCATGCTGCATTTATTTGATCAAAAATATAGTAAAAACAGTAATATTGTGAAATATTATTACAATTTAAATGAACTGTTTTCTATTTATTCATATAGCATCATTAGGTATAGGTATAGATCCTTCTAACGTGCTGATTTGCTGCTCAAGTAACATGTATTGTGCTACTTAATATTCTTATGGAAACCTTGATACAATTTTAATGGTTCTTTGGTGAATAGAAAGGTTAAAAAACAGCATTTATTTGAAAATAAACATTTTGTAACATTATTAATGTCTTTACTGTCACTTTTGATTAATTTACAGTGTCCATGCTGAATTAAAAAAAAAACAAAAAAACCTCCTGAACCAGCTAATCAAGGTAGGCATACTAGAAATGTCCAAGCAGGTATGTTGAGGCAAGTTAGAGCTACATTATGCAGGACAGTGGTCCTCCAGGACTGAGTTTGGACAGTTCTGGCCACTGGGTGGCACTAATGTCTAAGAAATATGTTTATAATCTCATTCTTCACTATAACCTTTTCCCTCTCGAGTTCTGACAAATAGTAGACCAACCAACATGACCTTGCATAATATATTATTTATAATGATTAATAATTATTTGTTTAGTGTGCTGGAGAGAGAAGTAAAGAAAATGGTGTAAAGTTAATTTAATAAATTACATATTTTTGGTTAAGTATAAGTTCATATTGCAGCCCTGCTTTTGTTTGTTGTATGCATGTAAAGTCATTGCACAATTTAGGATGTTATGTATTTGTTTGTCTTACTTTTATTTTGAAATTGTCTTGTCACCTGTCCCTTTTTTACAATTCCCAGATAGAAGATGCAGACTCTTGCAAAAATTAGCTACTAGATTGTTTTTTGAAACACTTTTAAAAAACCCTAAAAATAAAGCAGTCATAAAACCAACAGAGGGTGATGACCCCTGACAGCACCTGTCAGAGCGAACAAACCCCTCCGCTTTGATACTCAAGTCCCACGCTTGTCCCAGCATGCCTGATCTGTCAGTGGATCGCTCCAACCTGACTCCAGATACTTTCTTAAGACACCTCAAAATCCCTGTAAATCCTGATTAGTTGAATTATTCACTGGAAATTAACTCTAAACTTTGATGTTAGAGCCCTTTATGCCAACTCAGGCACAATTTTCACACTTGTAGTCTGGAAATAAGCGTCAGGAACTGGCCGCTCACCTCAACTCAATAAATGGGCAAAAATCCAACAGACTTAAGCCATCTTTCTATCTCTGACACTTTAATGGAAAATATTGGATATTTTTACTTTGTTCTTTACTAATCTCATAATTTTGATTAAATTATTCCCAACTGGCAGTCGCATATGGTCTTAGCTGCAAATATTTAAATGCATCTGTAGCTTAAAGCGGATTTGAAAATTCTCCATGCTTCTCCTCTCTATTGGATGACTTCCAGTTTGTCGGAGATGGTAAAAAGGTGCTAAAAGGTGGCTGTACTTAAAAGAATATAATAGAGACTCAGTGTGGGTCTCTTTCAACTTGGACTAGAAATCAAAACACCAATAATGCCTTAGCAACTGCATAGCAACATACCAAAAGTACCTCAGAACAACTTAGCAACTGCATAGCAACTCCCTGACAACCACCTACATTAACCCTTTAGCATCATAGCAATGTCTTTAGCCCATTTTTCAGAAAGTTCTTCTCCTGGATTTAAATCAGTACTGAATTTAAATCAGATCCAGATCCAAAACTAGATCTAAAACAAATTCAAATCCAAGTACATAGAAATCCTTTGCTGTTGTTCTAGGGCAGGCGTATTCAATTAAAGAGGTCCGGTCTCTATATTTCCTTCCCAGCGGAGGTCTGGACAGTACTTTTTTGGAACAGTTAGGTTATACATTTCCATCGGGGCAGCCGTAGTACTTTGTACTTTGTAAAAGAAAAAATCCTACACAATCAAAATAGTCATCAGAGATGAGAATCATGGGCTCAGAGAGTCAAAGCAGTGTGAATTTTTTACCAATATTTACCAAAAAATTCCAAATTATAACATTGTAATTATAAAATTCTCTTAATATGCTGATTAATAATGTTAAATATGGAAAAAAACTAAACGTCTAAAGGAGCTACGTGTTAACTTGTCACAAACCTGGTTTAGTTTCTATCTGTAGATAGAAATAATTGTATTTGCTGCATTCTCGTTTTCTGCAGCGTTTTAGCAAAAGTATCTATTTTGCTGCTCACTGTGTTTCTGCTAGTGTTGTTAAAATAACCGCGTCATCTGCAGCTCTTAATGTGGTGCTTTACGTCTTTTGTGGGAGAGAGAAGCAATGCGCACGGAGTGGAAAGGGCTTGAATGAAGCATGTTTGGCTCTAGATAAAAATATTAGAGGATGTAGGGCCGAAAGGTCATTACCGCTCGTTGTTTTGATGCGGCGCTCTCGTTAATCTGCAGAAACTGTAAAATGGCGCAAATATGTCCAGTGGTCTGGAAGGAACCAAGCCAGGGTCTGGAACTGGACCACGGTCCGCAATTTGAATACTGCTGTTATAGGGTTTGAGACACTGGTGTCCCTCAAGGCTCTACATTTGGACCTTTTTTTTTTACTTTGAAATGCTATCTCACTTCATATTAAATGAATAAATCATTTCTATTTTGTCTTTTATGAAACGCTATCATTCGAAACCTCAGCAGAGATGGAGTCCATCTATTTCATATGTCAGGACATAAGAGAGCTTAGGAACTGTGGAATGTGTCAACACAGAAACTATCACCACACAAGCAGATTCCTCTCTACTCCCAGCTTGGGTAAACATGGAGGTTCATCTTGCAGGGACAAACATCTCTCAAGAGTTCCGTTCTCAGCAGTCTTTGCTCTACTGTTCCCCTGGAACAATTTATAAGGGTCTGCTGTGACCTCTGACCTGACTGGCTTTAACATTGTGAACGTGGGTGACCATCCCATCGCAAAGACAGTAAGGTTACTACCCTGGGGCTCAGAGTCTGTGAGAAATAGAGGACGAATCTTTGGACAGACACGCAAACGCAGGAAAACATTTGCACATGGGAAAAGAGACACGATTTGTGATGTTTACTGGTGGAACAGATGCTTATGGTTGTACATCAAAAGGTCAGCAAGGTCTCATGTTTATCATTCTAAAAGAAAATATCTGTTTTTTCAAGATACGTCTACGGAAACATCACACACTCAGAGTTGGACATCATGACCTCTGACTTGGGGTTTTTCTCTGTAAAATTATGTCTAAATGTCTGGGTGGCAAAAAATCTGAATTTAAGAAATGGGAAATTGAATTTGAATAAAAGGAGAAGAAATTTACTGATTTCTCAAAAAAGAGATTTCATTACACAAATATTTAAGACAAGTTTAACAACAAAACATAATTCATTTTTTGTAATTATATACCTATTTATTTGCTGATATGCTGAATACTGTTAAATGCTGCCACAAATTAATTTTAATTTATAATATATATTTAAAAAATATTTAAATTTTATAAATCAAAGTATATTTTAATTTTGATACCATCACAAATCGTCAACCATGTTATCAGTTTAAAAAAATAAAATATTAATAATAAATATGAAAAAATTAATATCTGAAATGTGAATATTTATATAATAATAATAAATAGTATTACTGTAATTGTTATATATAATAATACATTACATAATACTATATAACTATTATAATAAGTTAATATGAGTAAAATTATTATTATTGCTATATACAGTCAAACCAAAAATTATTCAGACACTAGATATTATTTTTTTACTAATGGGTGCAGGACACTATAGTTATAAAATAAAGTAAACTGTGACATATTATACCCCAAAATTCTTCATACAGTGGACTACCAGTAAAATTGATTAATATTTGGGACCAAAAATTATTCAGACACCTTGATCTGACCATGTTTTGCTTAAGTGTTATCTGATATAATTAAGATAATTTTTTTCTGACACAGTTCAACTCTGAGATCTTGTCATATTTTATTTCCATTTTTTAAACTATAGTGAGTAAACTGTAATAATGAATGAAATGTTCAAGGTCAAGGTGAATAAATTTTGGTTTGACTGTGTATATATATATATATATATATATATATATATAAAATAGAAAACTTGTGTAATTCATGTATGTTATGTATTACTCATGTTATGTATTACTAAAAACTTATATTAAATATGAATTCCTTGCTTAAGTTCACATTCAAATTCTAAATCCTGTTTGCTGCCTCAATTCAAATTCAGCAACTGAACTGGAATTTAAAAGGCATTCTTAATTTATTTCTGAATGGCGCACAACCCTGCTAAAGGCCTTACGCCAGCCCAGCTGTTGGTCTTTTATGCCTGACTGGTAGCAGGAAAGCATCTATTATTTTAGCGTCCAATTACAAAGACACATGCCCTGAACAAACATGCCATGTGTTTGCCTGCCCTCCCCCATCCGTCCACAAACACCGGGAGGAGACTGAACCTGACCAACTGTTCTGAACACAACACCCACCTCAATGATATGAGTCTGGTGAAGCCTCTCTCTGCAGGTCTGAACCATGCGGCTCCATTTATAGGGGGTGATGTGTTGGATAAAGCAGCTCAGTGGGCAGAAGAAACCCATTGGGTAGGAAGAGCAAACTTGTTAATGGCTTGATACTGTAGATGAATTAAAAGAAGTTCTTTTAGTCGACTCATTTGCTGTTAAGAGGCTAATTTTTTGGCTATATTTTTTAGCTTCCATAACATGGAAAAAAAGACTAGTGGAAAGAAAACATCCAAAATACACATTTAAGTGTTTGTTTTATTGCACTTTATCTATTTGGGAGTCAGAAATGCTTCAGTGTCACTTACAACTTTCCAGTTTTATTCCTATCTATATTTTATACAATTTGCCTGGTTTTATACAACATTTTATTCATAAAAACGTGGTGAAAATGTATTTTTTTCTGGCTGTTGACAGTATTTTCTGATTTATGGAGTGATAAAAGGAGTTTAAAACTTTGAAAAACTTTTATATCATCAAATTCAAACCAGAATTTGAATCAATTACCTGGGGAAGTATAGGGATATCTATTAGTTAAAATATTTTACCCTATTCATCTGTTTCACCTGTGTCTTGCTTTAAGATGCTCTGAGTGGTTTCTGGAAGGTTGCTGGTATGTAAATCTATGGGGGGGTTTTCCTTCAGTTTCGTCATAACACTGGAGGGCATCCCAAAGACTCCATGTCAAAGCTGAGTGGATCTTTAGCTATGTGTCTAATGAGAACAAATGGTGTTCAATAAATAATGAATCTTTGTGCCTCAAAAGTTCAAAAATTCAAACCTTCCATCATGATTCAGACTTTCCAGTGGTCGGTCACCACGGCAACAGTTTGATGATCCCAGTAAGCGCTGTGACCTCTGTCTCTCCTTGTGCATTGTGGTAAATGAAATATCAGCAGCTGTTGCACAGTGGGTCACGGCTGCCCAATGTAACCACAGTGATTAATTATGACACAGAGATCTGGAACCTCTTGAGCGGATGACACACTGTGCCAATGAAATGGGCGGAATTCCATCTGGATACAGAAAAAGATTAATAGTTTTAATTGTTCTAATCATGATAAAGATATTTATGCTTTTTTATTATACATTTAAGCCTATGCAGCTTAAATTGACCTGATCAGTGGTGTGAGTTTGCACAGTATTATTGCATTCAAATTTGAGGCATCTTCCCAGAATAAACAGCTCAAAATACTTTTAAGTTAGATTTTAAAGGGTTAGATGTTCATACCCAATGGGCCATAAAAGCAGGTCAGAGTGATAATTGCAACCAAATGTTTGTGAGTAGTCACAAAAGATTAATTTAACAAACCCACAAGTTAAGGTTATTTTTACTTCCTACTTTTTACTGACTGAAAAAATAAGGTTTTCCAGATGCCTAAATCTTTAATATGCCGTTTTTTTTCTGTTAAACAACAGCACAGCAAACTATAGTCTTATGTAAACATTCAACAACACTTAAAAATGCAAAATAATAGGAACCGTGCATCATTACAGACTGTACCAGGTTTCATTTATTTTAAAATGCCTAGTATGAGTCGGATTTATATTCAGATCCAAATTCGGATTCAAATCCACATTTAAATCTAGACCCAGATCCAAAACTATATTCAGATCCAGCTTCAGATCCCAAAAGAGATCCGATTAGATCCAGATTCATTTATTAGAATTCAAATTTATGTTCAGATTCAGATCTGAATTCAGATTCAAATCCACATATAAATCTAGAACTGGATCCAAAACTATGTTCAGATCCAGATACCGAATTCGGATTCAAATCCACATTTAAACCTAGACCCAGATCCAAAACTATATTCAGATCCCGCTTCAGATCCCAAAAGAGATCCGATTAGATCCAGATTCATTTATTAGAATTCAAATTTATGTTCAGATTCAGATCTGAATTCAGATTCAAATCCACATATAAATCTAGACCTGGATCCAAAACTATGTTCAGATCCAGATACCGAATTCAGATTCAAATCCACATTTAAATCTATACTGGGATCGAAAACTATGTTCAGATCTAGATTCAGATTCAAATCCACATTTAAATCTATACTGGGATCGAAAACTATATTCAGATCTAGATTCAGATTCAAATCCACATTTAAATCTATACTGGGATCGAAAACTATGTTCAGATCTAGATTCAGATTCAAATCCACATTTAAATCTAGACACAGATCCAAAACTATATTCAGATTCAGATCCAAATTCAGAATAAGATTGAGATCCAGATTCAGAACACAAACGAGATCCCATTAGATCCAGATTCATTTATTAGAATTCAGATTCAATTAAAGTATATTCAAAGGCCTGGCATGAGTCAGATTGGACATGGTACATACAGTATGCAATTGCTGCTCTGTAAAGATGATGGGCTGAAAGACTGTCTTATACACTTTTAGAGTGCCAGGCATTAGTCTCGAAGCAGTGAAAGAAAACTTAATAACTCATGCCAGCAATAATAAAGTCTGCAAGAGCCGTCAATCCTCCCTCTATACCTCACACATACGACTCTCTCCTCCAGCCTGAATCTATCCACTTGAAACTGTGCAGCAATCTTGTCGAAAGGACCTCAGAGAAGACACTACGATTTAAGCAACCATCTCAAACAAGAGAAAAGCATCCTATCCTGATATACAGAAGCAGCTTTTTGGAGAAAAAATATCTAGAACCAAAGACTTTTCACTTTTATGTGCCTGTATTGTACATAAAATTGATCAAAAGAATCAGACAAGAGCATCAACCAACATTCAACTTCCGGTTGACCACATCATATAATTTCAGTCTCATGTTACCTCCAATCTTACATGCACACAGTCTGTCCACACAATATCTGGCCAGCACATGTAATTTAAAGATAATCCTCTTTCTCACACGACACTTGATTTAACCTCGCTTTGACATTTTCTCATTTACAGCACAGCACCAACATTGTTTTCCCACCTTGGATTACAGTGGCACTTCCTCTTGCATACATTTAATGCCAAAGTCATTTTTTAGTTTAAATGGTTGTGAAGCCCCACCCCGTTGCCACATTGTGTTTGATGGTTTGATAAGAAAGTCATGAAAAGCGATCTTCAGGAATGCAGTAGTGTCTGATGTTAGACGTCTTTTTGAAATGTCACTACAAAGATCAAGCCACAGTTCAGCTGGAATACTAAAGAGTCTCATTTAGTCATAATACTGCAGGGAAATTTCTATAGTTTAATTGAACCAAAGCAATTTAGAGTCAGGTTTGATCAGTCAAAATAAAAGTCTGATTGAGCCAAAATACTACAGAGTTTTAATCAAAGAACTGCTTGCTTAAAGGGTGAAAAAACATGCCTAGGTCAAATGTAAGATTTTTTTGAACTGTGATATTATTTTCAAGACAATAAAGCACATTTTAAAGGCAAATGTTCATTATCATAATGGTGGTTTTCATTAGATTCCAGACATTATAGACATTACTATAATGTAGAATATTTTACGTATAAAATAAAATGTAAATAAAATGTTTTTAATTAAGCAAAACCTCCCCTTCAGCAAAAAAGGTTACTTCACCCAAAAATGAAAATTCTGTAATTAATTACCCACTCTCAATGTCTCTGTTAAGGGGTATGCTGGATGATTACTGCCGGGTAATGATATCAGAGTAAAAAGGTTAGTGGAACGTTATAATAACGTAAGAGAATGTTAGATTAACATTAGAATAACATTCTACAAACCAAAAACTAACATTCTGGGAACGTTAAGAAAACTTTCCTGGCTAACCAAAAACAAGCCTTAACAAAATAACGTTCAATAATCCAAAAACTAACATTCTGTGAATGTTATAGTAACATTCTGGGAACGTTAAATTAACGTTAGAATAATGTTCTATAAACCAAAAACTAACATTCTGGAAACATACTGGGAACCAAAAACTGTTGTGGGAACCAAAAATTGTTATCTGGGAGAAAGCTCTCATATTTGATTAAAAAGATATTAATTTGTATTCTGAAGATGAACGTTAGAATAACGTTAGAATAACATTCTACAAACCAAAAACTAACGTTCTGGGAAAGTTATAGTAATGTTCTGGGAACGTTATAGTAACGTTTTGGGAAAGTTAGATTAACATTAGAATAACGTTCTACAAACCAAAAATTAACCTTATATAATAACGTTAAATGAACGTTAGATTAACGTTAGATTAACGTTCTTTAAACCAAAAACTAACGTTCTGGGAACGTTAAGAAAACTTTCCTGGCTAACCAAAAACAAACCTTAACAAAATAATGTTCTGGGAATCAAAAACTAACATTCTGTGAACATTATAGTAACGTTCTGGGAACATTAGATTAACGTTAGTATAACGTTCTACAAACAAAAAACTAATGTTATAATAACGTTAAGGGAACGTTAGATTAACCTTAGAATAATATTCTATAAACCAAAAACTAATGTTCTGGAAACCAAAAAATGTTATCTGGGAGAAAGCTCTCATATTTTATTAAAAAGATCTTCATGTATTTTGAATATGAAAGTTATATTAACATTAGAATAACGTTCTACAAACCAAAAACTAATGTTATAATAACGTAAAGGGAACGTAAGATTAACGTTATTCTAACAGTCTACAAACCAAAAACTAACGTTCTGGGAACATTATAGTAACGTTTTGGGAATGTTAGATTAATGTTAAGGGAACGTTAGATTAACATTAGAATAGCTTTCTATAAACCAAACCTAACATTCTGGGAACCAAAAAATTGTTATCTCATATAAAAATTATCTCATATAAAGTTCTTGATTTGTGTTCCGAAGATGAACATTAGATTAACGTTAGAATAACGTTCTACAAACCAAAAACTAACATTATAGTAACATTCTGGGAATGTTAGATTAACGTTAGAATAACGTTCTACAAACCAAAAACTAACATTATAATAATGCTAAGGTAATGTTAAATTAACGTTAGAATAACGTTCTATAATCCAAAAACTAGCCTTCTGGGAACATTATAGTAACTTTCTGGGAACTTTAGATTAACGTTAGAATAACGTTCTAAAAGAAAACTTTCCTGGCTAACCAAAACAAATCATAAAAAATAACATTCTGGGGACCAAAAATTGTTATCTGGGCGAAAGCTCTCATATTTAATTAAAAAGATCTTCATTTGTGTTTCGAAGATGAACAAATGTCTTACGGCTTTGGAATGACATGAGGGTGAGTAATTAAAGACAGAATTTTCATTTTTAGGTGAACTAACCCTTTAAGAGTGAGGTCATTGTGTGAGGTGATTGACAGCTGTGTGTGACAAAGGACTATTTTGACACTCATTCAGCCTCTAATTTCCTGAAACACGCTGTCTTTTTTGGACTGGACTTTTGTGTTGGAAAAAACTATAACAACCCCCCCCCCCATCCCCCCACAGATCAAGTTATAAACCCCAGTAAAATACCGATAAATTCATTGTGGGATAAGGTATATACTCACGTGAGAAACATGTTCCCTGATGATAATTGATATATCATGTCGTGTATTAGGGAAACTTCGCGAATGAATCGCTCTTTTGAGTCGGTTCTTTTCAATGAATCGGCCAAACGGTTCAAACGGTCTTTGAAACAAGTGTGAATCATTCGGAAACTCACACGCTGAATAATTTGAGGGGAAGTCTGTAAAAAAAAAAAAAGAAAAAGAAAAAAGAAAAAAAGAAAAGCTTAATTCAGATCGCAGATAACAAACAGATCACTGGATTAAGTGGATATTCACATACATCCATTACAATTAAAATCCATTAACTAAACCTGCAAATCCATCCCATCGCTTGCCAGCGATGTAGAAAGTCACCTGCGTGAGCCGCTTGTGAACGACTCTGTACTGCAGGTGCGGAATTTTTTTAGACCAAAAGCGTTGGAAAACACTAACAATACTAATATAAAAAAGACATTACCATCTCGCATTTAGGGTGCCAAACGGGGCAGTGAGGAGGATGACTGTCACTGTGAGTCTGTATGCAATCTGAACCGATCAGGGAGTTTGTGTGTGAGGTGTTCGGATCTTTCCTCCTCTCACACTTCCTCAAACAAGCTCACGCTCTCTCGCTCTCCCTCCCTCTGAGGTCGCAGTCATCCTGTCTGTGTGTATCGGCAAGGCTCATGTAGTGTATGTGACTGTATGTTAAGGGGCTGAACTCAAAGCCCCCCTTGGCCGTCCTGACTGAGAGCAAAGGGAGGCTGTCGATTTCCCCCAGAGACCCCGATGCAGATGGTGTGAGCAGTGAGGGGAAAAGTTTATGACAGCTCTGCTGTTTTCGGTTCACGGCTGCCCCATGGAGCTTTTTGATTTTACCGATGCAGCTAACGACTTTTTACCAGGCTGTTTGACTCAGTAATGCACTTGTATCGGACAGAGTCACGTTCGGGATTGAGTCTTGGATCACAGTGAATCCACGTTCTGTATTTGTTTCGGTTTTATTGGATTTTTTTCACTTCACTTCTGTGGACGTTTTCTGGATAGCAGTTTTTAAGGTAATAATAGTCTGTTTACAGTCATTTGGATGCTGCTAATGACAAGTTGGCTGTGTGAATGTGCTTATTTTCTGTCGTGAGACGCGTGTATGTTTTGCTAAGATGTAGAGGTCATCCAGCACCAGAGTATGGTGTATATTTATTTCTGCCATAGGTACAGAAACACAGAATGAACTACAATCAGTGTGTAGTGTATCGCTTTTTATTTATATCTATATGGGTTGGCGTGAAATATCAAGCAGTGACAGTAACAGCGTCTTGCTGTGTGACATCCTGAAACTAAACAAGTTTCAAACAAGTGTTGCATAATATTTTATTACTTAAAACCGTTTTGTGTGAATGTATGTATGTGTGTGTGTGTGTGTGTATATATATATATATATATGACATATAAGAAATATTTTTATTTTTAAGAAATACTACATTTTTGTAGTCTTGAATGACATATATAGGCTATATATAAATCTAAAATCTTGAAATGAAAAAAAGTTAATGGACATGTTATTTTGTTATTTGTCAAATATCCATATCTCATTGTTTGATAAAGCTAGTTTCAAATTTCTACAGCTGTTGTCTACATGATTTGATAATTTGATGAAGGAGGAGTGTTAAAATAGCTCGGATGTTCTCCGTTTCCAGCATTTACATTTTAGCTTTGTCTGAAACACTTGTGTTGGGCATCCAGAGGTTGGAGTTCTCAGTTTTACATACTTTGTTTCAGATCTTCTTTCTTTTAGGGAGAAATAAAAATAGACTCAAATGAATGTTGACATACAGTAACAGTAGAGGTAAATAAATGTGAAAAGCATTAGCGTGGGTTATTTCGGCTGGGAAGATTTGAATGCAGACTTTGGCCAATCTGAGCATATTGTAAAGACCTCTTCTAAAACTCTAAGAGATCACTGGGGTGTTTTTATCAAACTCTCAGAAAAAAATGGTACAAAAGCTGTCACTGGAATGGTACACTTGAAAAAGGTTATAATATGTGTCATTAAGGTACTAATATGTACACTTTTGATACCAACATGTACCTTTGAGATACTAATATGCACTCTTTAGGCACAAAGGTGACAGTGACAGCTTTTTTTCTTCTTCTGAGATTGCAGGAGGAAAATTGGCATTTAAGCCATTTACTCTTGATTTATTGTTGTTGCTATCTAAAACAATTGGGAAATTAAAGAGCTCTCATTTGTGGTATTTAATTTCAATGGACAGAGAAGCATCTCTCATTTTGTGTACTAATAAACTGTTCACACTGAATTAAGTCAGTATCTGCAGTCAGTTTGAGGTTCATGTTGAGTTAGAGGAGGTGTGGAGGAGAGCGGCAGAGGGGGAGAGGTAGATGGAGATGCAGATAGAAACTAATGAAAGGAAAAGGCAGGAATGAACAACAATCTGTCAGCTCACTGACACTGTAGGAGATGATGATATCTGGAAGAGAAGGGGACATACAGTTCTGCAATAATTCAGAAACAGAATGGGTAATGCTGATCGTATCTGTGTGTTTAATTATTTAATTTCTTTATCTAGGAGAAACTATTGAGATTTTAAAGACATCTCATTTGTGATTTTTCTTTTCTATGGGTAACATCACATTCAAAACATCACATACTGTACCGGAGGTCCTAACCCTCTTCCAATCTCCTAACCTTATTACGACACATTATGGTGCTTTAACGTTGATGGAAGAACGTTATTTGCCAGTAAGGAGATAGCGGAGGAGAGAGCGACATAACTGTGGCTATTTAGAGGACTGATCTCCTTTCATTTTCCCCATCAAACCCTGCATGACCCAACGCTGTGATTGTGTTTGTGATGCGAGCATGTCTGTCTCTGTCTCGTTCAGGCATTCACTGCAAACTCATCTGGTGTTTGGGAGCTACCAAAGTCAGAGAGGCAAATTCGTAAAAACAGTTGCATCGCTTTTGCAGCTATTTAGCTTTTCCAGTCTTACTCACTAACAATATTTATTTAAAAAATGTTTGTGTAGATTTGCTAGCAATCATGGCAGCAGTAATTCATCAGTTAATGATGAAATGATGGAGAAGAGTGTTGTAGCCAAGTGCTCATTTGCCATTTTTAAAGGGTTAGTTCACCCAAAAATGGAAATTCTGTCATCATTTACTCACCCTCATGTCGTTCCAAATCCACAAGACTTTTGTTCATCTTTGGAACACAAATTAAGATGTTTTTAATGAAATCTGAGAGATTTCTGTCCCTCCATTGAAAGTCAACTCTGACGGTTCAAAATGTTTATTAAGAGATCGTAAAAAATGAATAGAACAGTTTAATATAGGTCTTCTGAAGAGACATGATCATTTTATATGATTAACAGATTTAATTTAGGCTTGTATTCACATATAAACGCTGATAAGCGAACATACATAGAGCATTCAAATTTGGTAAACGAGCGAGAACCAATGAGGTTCATTCTAGCGTGTCACATCAGCACGTTTGTGCTCCTGCAAGAACCAATGAGGTTTGTTCTCGCACGTTAAGCAAGTAGAGTAAAGCAAGTAAAATCTCTCAGATTTCTTTAAGAATGTCTTCAATATCTTTATGTTCCAAAGATAAACAAAGTCCTATAGGTTTGGAACAACATAATTGATGACAGAAATTTCATTTTTGGGTGATCTCTTTTGGAGACGCTAACTGTCTTGAATTATGGTCTGCAAAGTTCTAGGTTTGACAAAAGTTTCTCACCTAGTTGTGAAAGCAGTAAAGGTCTAGAGCAGGGGTGGGGGACGTTGATCCTGGAGGGCCATTGTCCTGCAGAGTTTAGCAGAGTTTAGTGTTATTAAACACACCTGAAGCTAATCAAGGTCTTCAGGATTACTAAAGTTACAGGCAGGTGAGTGTTTTTTTCGGGGTTGGAGCTAAACTCTGCAGGACAATGGCCATCCAGGATCATCGTTCCCCACCCCTGGTCTAGAGACTAAGAATATGGTTAACTAACTTGTCCAAACAGTCTGAATCTCAAACAAAAAGAGGCAGTCAGGCGGCCCATTGAACTGCCAAATCAGAGCCAATTCCATCCCAATCTGAAGGTGGCTGCAGTATCATCATCATCACAATCCTCAAATTAACAATTGGTTTCCAGAATTTCTGTTTTTAGCAACTCTTTTTTCCCTTATTCGTATGAACAAAGTCAGTGAGATGCCTCCGAGGCCAACACCCATTGACTTAAAAACCACTTCTGCTAAAATTTCCCCAAATGACTCAGACAGTCATATGCCTAGATGTGTGGTTTTTTACAGATGTAAGGAGTATTCCTCAAGGGGAGTTTATTTTAATAACTATGTGGCATTATGTTAGTTAGAACCTGATTTGTGGCAATGAGACAGATATTTATATATGACCTTTTTAAATTTCTCATTAAAGTTCACCAACCTTGAAAATTCTGTCATCATGTACTCAGTCTAATGTTTAAAAAATTTTATCTACTCTGTGGAACACAAAAGTTATGCAGAATGAAATTGCTCTTTCCACTTCAATGAAAATGGATGGGGACGGGGGCCATCAAGTTCCTAAAAAGTTGAATTAACCATACTGACTACTTTTACGGTACTTTCATGGTATGGTAGTTTTTTGTCCTTTTTGGAGCTTGACGGCTCCAGTCCCCATCCACTTTCATTGTACATAACAGCAGCCCAGAGTAAAGTGTGAGTAAATGATGATAAAATTTTCATTTTGGGATGAAATTTTGATATACACTCCCTAGTAAAAAAAAAAAAAAAAAAAAAAAAAACTATACCAAAATCTATTTAAAATACATTTATTTCATACTAAGTATACTTCAAATCCATTAACATTTATTGACATATCACTTAAGACTTACTGATATAAAATTTTAAATGAGCCTTGGCCCACAGGACACAGCGGCGCTTCTGGACCATGTTCACATATGGCTTCCTTTTTATATGAAAGAGCTTTAGTTGGCATCTGCAGATGGCACGGCGGATTGTGTTTACTGACAGTGGTTTCTGGAAGTATTCCTGGGCCCATTTAGTAATGTCATTGACACAATCATGCCGATGAGTGATGCAGTGTTATCTGAGGGCCCAAAGACCACGGGCATAGATTTCTCCAGTTTCTCTGAATCTTTTTATGATGTTATGCACTATAGATGATGAGATTTGCAAAACCTTTGCAATTTGACATTGAGGAACATTGTTTTTAAAGTATTCCACAATCTTTTTACACACTCTTTCACAGATTGTTCTCCCAGCTGAATCTTTTCAAAATTTCTTGCTTTTTCAGCCATTTGTTGCCCCCGTACCAACTTTTTTGAGACCTGTAGCAGGCATCAAATTTTAAATGAGCTCATTTAGTGGATAAAAGTGTACAATTTCTCCCTTTAAACATTTGTTATGTTATCTATGTTCTATTGTGAAAAAAATATTGGCTCATGTAATTTGAAAGTCTTTTAGTTTTCATTTTATTCAAATTTAAAAAAACGTCCCAACATTTCCGGAATTCGGGTTGTAGAATAGAAACAGGAAGTGGAACTATTTCTACTTTTGCTAAATCTTTTAGAACAGGTGAAAGGAAAAAGCATGCCCTTATGACATCATACTCACTTGATTCATATGTCATATGTGTCAGTCAAACAGCAGTGACTGTCGAACTCTGGTCATGCACACTGGCAGAAAGACGTATCTCACACCCCTCTGTGATTTTGGCAGGTTCTCTCCGTATCAACACACTTGTAGCACTGAAGAATAAACCCTCTAAATATGAGGATTCTTCAGCAGACACATATTCTTATAATCTGATATTCTTATGCCAGTTAATATTGAAAAAAAAAAAAAAAGCTGTTTTAAAAAATACATTTTTTTTCAATGTCTTTTAGTACTGAATTAATATGCTTTTTCCCACTGAGATCATTGCAATGCATTCTGAGATTGCTTAATCCATAAAGGATACATGCAATGAATTTCTTTCCTTTCATTTTCTGTGCTAAAATCTTGTTATGCAACCTTACACGCAAGGTCATTACGTGGCTAAAATGCGTAATTCTTTCTCCTCTCTACTTTCTGTATGTCTTTTCAAACATCAATATCTCTAATGTTCTCTGGTACCAGGGCTTTGTGTTTCACGGTCAGTTGGGCTGAATGTGGCCGTCAGCATTAGCAGACAGCATTAGCTGTAGACAGAAGTGACCAGCAGCTGTCAGACTGAAGCACAGACAGGCAGACAGACAGACAGATGGCTGGGATAAAGCCTACGACGTGCCTGTTTTAGACCACTCACTTAGATACACAAAGAACTGGCCGACATAAAGAATGCATGACCACTCAAGGGATTTACTGCCCTTTGGGGCAACTGAAAATGCCAGATTAATGGCATCTTTTCCATCTTAACGCTCTTTTAATAACCAATGTTTTGTGGGGGTATCTTAGTGGTCCTGGTTTAGCAGAAGCAATGGCTGTTAGTTGAAGTTTTCTTCACCGGCGATCAAAGCCCTAGTTGATGAATCTAGTGCAGGTGCACTGAACTTTTAGCTAAGACCAATGGGTGCTAGGAGGTTGCTAGTGTTTTTTTTAGTTGATATTCAAGTATCTATAATACACTTCCTTTTATACACTACTGTTCACACATTTGGGGTTGCTACCGGATATTTTTCACGCTGCAAACTGCTACAGTGAATGCTATCCAGCTATTAAAATGTTGTGAGCAGCAAGCTCATTGGTTCATATCGCATTTGCAGCCAATCAGCTTGTGCCAAGTAGTTAACGCTGTTATCATCAGTAGTTTTACGACAGAACTAGGCATATATATATAACACAAATATTGATTGCCATTTGAACTAGATTTGATCTTTTACTTTTTAGTACTTAATTACATTTTCATATTGCATCCATTTACTATCTTGCTTAAACATTTTCATTGATCTAATTGCAGTGCATTCTGAAATCTGCATAAGACACATGAGATGCTGCCTTAGAATTTAGCAAAATTCAGATATCTCATCTGGAACAGCGATCCAGCGTATGCTTATAATGCCTAAAATGATTGTCTAGGTGGCCAGATCTCTCTCTCTCTTTTTTCTTCAAACAGAGCTTATGATGAGCTGGAGAAAGTGGTTCCCAGTAATAAAAGGGCCAAACAAAACCGTGTTAAACACTGAGGCCTGCTCTGTGTGCTCAGCCCTGTCACATTCCCATGTGCAGAGTAAACATGCTTAGCAAGCAAAGAGTTCTAAGCGTGAGCAGATGCTACACTCAGCTAACAGATACAGGAGAGAGATCTCAAATTAGTCCAAAATGTGGCAGATCACAATTCATAAACATACATTACATAGTATACATTAGGATAAACTTTTCTTTTACAGGTAGTAGTGTTGTCAAAAGTACTAAGTCGTTACTGAAATTTTAAAAATGTGACACTTTGAGCACTGTTGAGCGGATTCGTAAACACCTCTGATTGGCCATTGTGTTCATGCACTCAACAGATACGTCTGTGATTGGCTACAATGATCAACGCACGGGAGCGTTTGAATTTGAAAACATCATAAAAGCGGGAGCGTTTGAAAGCAGGCATCTTATCAATGGACTGGTCCGCTGATAGATGCCTGCTTTTCAAACACTGCCGTGTGTATCTGTGTAAGCACTCAGTGAAGAGCGTCATTGATGTCTATTTACAACATGTTTTTGAAGCGTTGTTGATCATTGTAGCCAATCACAGACATATATGTTGAGCGCGTGAACACAATGGCCAATCAGAGGTGTTTACGAATCCATTCAACAGCGCTCAAAGTGTCACATTTTTAAAATTTCAGTATCGACTTGGTACTGAAGTCGGTACTTCTGACAACACTAACAGGTAGTTTTCACTTTCATTGTGATGTCTTTAAGAGGATCTTGCTGAGCAAGTTAATTAAAGTTGAAATATTTATAGCTAGACAAATAAATAAAGACAACATCCGGCTTAATATCTTGAACGTCAAACTGATATTTCACTCAAAATGTTAGCAAAGATATTAATGAACGTACCATAGTCAGAAGATTCAAACACATGAAAATTACCTTTAGTTTCAAAAGAAGTCAAAATAAATGAAGAGAATCAAAGAGATTGTTGTCCAGGCAGGATTAGATTTGTCACAGGATGCCCAAGTTAGCCTCAAAACAACAGGTAATTGGCTTCATCAGTTTTTCTTATGTGAGAAAAACATATGTGCAATTTCAGATGGGATTAAAATCACAAACTATTTACCTGACATCATCACTGGAAACTAGTCCTGTCTGCTTTAGTTTCCAAGTTCTTGCAGGAAAAGTCTTGTCAAGTAATCCATTATATCTTACTGAGATGTCTATTACAGAAAACTGCACAGGATGTTTTCTTCATCCGTATGCCAGGGAACACTAGCCAAGCATTGATATAAATGTCAAAGCCTCTATTAGACATAATACCACAGATCAGAACATAATGCTGGGATCTTTGTGTTCTTCATTGATTGATGTTGGCAGACATACACATATGATCTTTTCTGTCCACTGTAATGAAAGCCAGTGGTTTTTGCTGTGAGTAAATGTCCATTGTTTACTTGTTCTAAATGGATGGCTTAAAATGTTTATTTGTTCTCAGAGATTGATCAGGAGCGATTAATAAATTGTGTGCAGTCACTGGCTGAAGATTCACCGCAGTGAATGACTGGATCTGCATGTTAATGTTACACTTTCACAGTCACGCTGCAGTTTCTGCAGAGAACAGTGAGGAGATTTTACTTAATAGCAAAAACACAGTTGTTCTGGTCATAGAACGTCATTGTTAATCTAAGTCATGTTTTAGCAGATGCTTTTATTTGAAGCTACTTGCAGTACTGTACACCTGCCATACTTCGTTTTCTTCATTGGTTGTTTAACAAAAGTCAGACTCAGATGAAAAAAGCGTCAATGTCTCTGAAAAAATAAGTTAAACTTTAATTGTTGATTGTTGAAAATGAGAAAATACGCATTGGTTTTCAAAAGGGTGATCTTACAATTTTCTGGAAGTGTTTAAGAGGATCTGCATGGAAATCTTGGACCTTGCAGTTAGTTAGCAGATTTTGAGAAGAGCAAAGCCAGGAACAAGAAAGAATTTCAGGAAATTTACATGTTAGGCATTTGCATTTTGCATGCAAATGACTCACAATATGATGGTTTATTAACCAAGTTCGGGAGGAACACGTTCAAATGATCTATCTAATCATCACGTCATTCCAACCAGCAGTCAGCAATCAACATGTTTACCCAATCAGCATGAGTGGAGACCTATATATATTAGGGGTGCAACGGTTCTCGGTAAAAAATCGAACCGTACCGTTCTTCACTAATGGTTCGGCATGCGCTTGCACCGCGGTTCATCTCGAATGACGACACATCTATAGGCTAGTATGGTTTGTTGAAAATAGCAACGTGTAAAACAGACAGACAGAGTTCGGATAATGTATGCTTCAGTCGATGAATATGCATTCCAGGTTCCCAAAACATTACAACAGCGATGATCAAAAAGCGTGGACAAAACTGTCACTCTTTGTAAACTTGGTTCACTGCAAGTGCCCTATGCTCGGATATGACCAGTCATTTACGCCGTCATCACCTGGGTGCTGATGGCGCATGTGCAGATGAGATAGCGCACGTTGCTATCTGTGTTTAAACTAAACTCATTAAAGCCTTGCTAATTTAAACGTTCAAGAGCAAGACGCGAAAGAGAACTCACGCACGCTGTGAGAGGATTTGTGTGCAAAAACCGAGTTCTCTTTCAAGACTTGCGTTTAAATGGACAGATTCACAAAAAAATTATGTCAACATGCTGTCTTGGCAAGTATCCTAACAAACATAGTCGGTTATGTCTTGAGTGAACGTATAACAGTCGAAAAAAGACAACGCATGTGTAACAGTATATGTACTGGATCGTGCATTATGTCTTAAAGGGAAAGAAGCCTAATATTCCTGCTGTCTGTGTTTTTAATGTTAATCAAACAACAAATGACAAAGAAATCACTCACTGCTCTTGACTGAATAGCTTTTGTAACTAAATAATGATTAATCTTTATTTAATTTATACAGTTAAAATAATATGCAGTGTTATTTTATATTTGATTATTTTATTCATTTTCTGTACCTGAAAACTACTGTTAGATACCTGAAAAACCTGAAAAGCACTGTTTATTTTATTTGAATCTTTTCTCTATTGTATTGATTTGTACTGTTGCTTGTAGTTAATAGTCCTTTTTTCCCCTGACCATAGCACATACTGAACCGTACCAAAACCGTGAGCCTTAAAACCGTGATACATACCGAACCATGAGTAATTTGATCCTTTGCACCCCTAATATATATATATATATATATATATATATGCAATCGACTCACCTATGTTTCTGGACAGTTTTCAGCATCCCTCCACCACCTCAGCATCCATCTCCTCACACTTGCCTGGTTACTTTCCTAACTAGAAATATGGGGGGAGTACTCTGGGTTCAGGCCAAAATACCGAGCTTGGAGCCCTCTTCTCGGACAGCACACCAGATACGCATACTACTTTACTCTATCTGATTATTTGTAAGTGTGAACTCATGAAATGCTATTTTGGTGGAAATGTTGTAGGTTCCTGCTAAATAATTATAATCATTTAGGGAAGTGAGGGATTTTTTGTATTTACACTACTGTTTTCATAAAAAAATACCACAGTTTGTTGTAAAGTAACCATATGTAATCTTGTTAATTTGGAGCCATTGGTTTTTACCTATTGTTTGGTTTTCGTGTATAGTCTTAACTACAAATAACACTGTTAAACGAACTATGAATTTTCATTAGTTTGGAGATCAGTGTGTTCTGGTCAGAGCCTTCAGAGCCAGAGTCTTGTGAGAGACTGTCTAACCATCTTCTCCTTTCCATAAGCATGGGATTTGGTTCCCTCTGGAGATTTTCTTCTATGCATGTTCCTGTTAATAGACATTGTTCTCATATTCTCACAGCAGACACAGACAAACATGTACACAGTCCCAAGGTCAAAGAGTGTGAGATATTCAGTGTAGGATTCCAGAATTGTAAATTAAAGAAATAAACAAACAGCCGTAGACTGCTGTATCAGAGTGGTATAAGGGAGAAGATTTTATATATATATATATATATATATATATATATAATATATGTTCAGTAAACAAGCTATCAAAAAAATTGGCCCTGTTAACTGCATTTTCTTGTGAGCGGGCAGTTTCCTGTATGTATATATATATATATATATATATATATATGTGTATATATACAGGAAACTGCCCGCTCACAAGAAAATGCAGTTAACAGGGCCAATTTTTTTGATAGCTTGTTTACTGAACCTGCATGCTCTTTAGTAGAGTTGTCAAAAGTACCGACTCCGGTACCAATCGGTACTGAAATTTTAAAAATGTGACTCTTTGAGTGCGGTTGAGCGGATTCGTGAACACCTCTGATTGGCCATTGTCTTGACGCGCTCATCGGATATGTCTTGATCATTGAAGCCAATTACAGACATATCTGATGAGTGCGTGAACACAATGGCCAGTCAGAGGTGTTTACGAATCTGCTCAACAGTGCTCAAAGCATCACATTTTCAAAATTTCAGTACCAACGTAGTACTGAAGTCGTACATTTGACAATTAGTTCATTTAGGCATCACATTATAATGTACGTTATGAAAAACATTTTAAAATTGAACAATGTTTTTAAATAATATGCATGTTTTACATATAATAAATGTATCTTTTACACATCTTAGTGAGCACTAGAGGATGGTAATGGTCATCTAAATTTAAAAATAGGGCAAATAATCATGCACAATTAATTAAATGTCCAATTTGGTACCATCACCCAAAATTAGTGATAATTTTTTTTTGGGGGGGGGGGGAAATATTAGTCCATATTGTGTATATATTGGCTGATAATAATAAAATAAATACAGTATATGGTACAGATATGGTACAGGTACATATATACAGTGGTGGTCAGAATTATTGGCACCCTTGGTAAATATGATCAAAGATGACTATAAAAATAAATCTGCATTGTTTATCCTTTTGATCTTTAATTCATAAAATTAGCAAAAATCTAACCTTTCATTGAAGGAAAAGAATTGAAAGTGGGGAGAATATCACATTATGAAATAAATGTTTGTCTCCAAAACACGTTGGCCACAATTATTGGCACCCTTTTATTCAATACTTTGTGCAACCTCCTTTTGCCAAGATAACAGCTCTGAGTCTTCACCTATAATGCCTGATGAGTTTGGAGAACACCTGACAAGAGATCAGAGACCATTCCTCCATGCAGAATCTCTACAGATCCTTTAGATCCTTCTCTCCAGTTCACTCCACTCATTTTCTATAGGGTTCAGGTCAGGGGACTGGGATGGCCATGGCAGAAGCTTCATTTTGTGCTCAGTGACACATTTTTTTGTGTTGGTTTTGATGTTTGTTTTGGATCATTGTCCTGATGGAAGATGGCCCATTATTGGATTTCTAGCAGAAGCAGTCAGGTTTAGATTTTTTATCTGTTGGTATTTGATAGAATCCATGATACCATGTATCTGAACAAGATGCCCAGGACCTCCAGCAAAAAAATAGGCCCACAACATTAAAGATCCAGCAGTATATTTAACCGTGGGCATGGGGTACTTTTTATCCATGTGTGCACCAAACCCATCTGGTGGGTTTGCTGCCAAAAAGCTCTTTTTTTAGTTTCATCTGACCATAGAAGCTGGTCCCGTTTGAAGTTCGTCTTGTCTGACAACTGAATATGCTGGAGATTGTTTCTAGATGAGAGCAGAGGATTTTTCTTGTAACGCTCCCGAACAACTTGTGGGGATGTAGGTGCTGTTTGATCATTTTTTTTTTAGGCTTTCTGAGACTCAAGACTCAATTAATCTCTGCAATTCTCCAGCTGTGATCCTTGGAGAGTCTTTGACCACTCAAACTTTCCTCCTTACCGTGCATTAGGACGATTTAGACACACGTCCTCTTCCAGGCAGATTTGTAACATCTTTAGTTGATTGGAACTTCTTAATTATTGCCCTGATAGTGGAAATGGGGATTTTCAATGCTTTAGCTATTTTCTTACAGCCACTTTCTATTTTGTGAAGCTCAACAATCTTTTGCTGCACATCAGAACTATATTCTTTGGTTTTTCTCATTGTGATGAATGATTAAGGGAATTTGGCCTTTGGCCAGGAAGTCATGGCTGGACAATTTCATGTTCATGGTCACCCTCGTGTGCTAAAAAATTGTAAATATGAATGGGAATATACTTCAGAGATATTTTACTCATAAAAAATTCTAGGGGTGCCAATAATTGTGGCCAACGTGTTTTGGAGAAAAACATTTATTTCATAATGTGATTTTCCCCCCACTTTCAATTCTTTTCCTTCAATGAAAGGTTAGATTTTTTATGCTAATTTTATGAATTAAATATCAAAAGGATAAACAATGCAGATTTATTTTTATAGCCATCTTTGATCATATTTACCAAGGGTGCCAATAATTCTGACCAGCACTGTATATTCCTTATGAATTCACATCTATTCATCATTGTTTTGCTTATTTTGAATTTTTAAACTAGAAAAAAACTGGAGATCTGATAAAAAAATAGTATTAATAATGCACTTCTATTCAGCAGACTGCAGGGGATATTTAATTCATGAAGCTCATCAATAAACTCCTTTATGCCAGACAGAGAGGCTGTGCGGGAGGACACGTCTGTCTCCGTCATCAGAAGACCAATCATCCACCCACATAAGTACACACACACACACACTCATTCACACATAGACACGCGCCACACTTGATGCCCATCTTGTCACCTCCTCTATTATCTTGTTATCCTATTAGCCTCATCAGTTGTTTGATATGATAATTGAGGAAAAGAGAAGGGCTTTACTAAATTGTACAAAAGGAAATTATGCAAACCCCAAAATTGAGTGTCGCTCGTCTGGCAGAGACATCAGATTTCATTCACCTCTCTAATGTGTATGTTTCCATGATTACACACATGAGGATGTGTTATGTAGGCTTTTCATCATGTTGCTTTTGTACAAAGCAAACAGAAAACTATATTTTACATTTTCTGTGGAAAATTTGAGTGGTGCTTACACAAGCTAAACTCACTGCAAAGTGGCTAGTGTGTTGTGAGTGGTTGCCAGGATGTTGTTATGCGGTTTCTAGGGTGTTCTGGATGGTTGCTAGGTGATTATTCACCAAGCACCACTAATAAGACCAACAATCAAATATTTTTTTTAATTATATTTGGCATCAGCACATCCAGGCCGTTATTTTTGTTTGAGAGAGGGATAAAAAGTTGTTTCTGTAATATGTAATAGATTTTTTGTCTCTGATTATTGTGGTAAGAGTCTGTGTTTGAAGTTTTGAATGTTCCCAGCATCCCTGTCACAGCTGTTGGGTCTTCAGAGAGGAGTTTATAGATAGGAAACTTCAGTGACGCCCCACACAGACAGCAGACAGCACTAATATATCACAGAGCCATAGACTTGGCATAGTGACAGAGTTTTACTCTTCTGCGCTGCATGCTGTGCTGTATTCAGAGTCTCATTCAAACCAGGTGCATTAGAAAAGTCAAATCTCAAAAACATTATTGTAGAAACTCTTCAGACCTACCAATAAATGGCATCTATATAGACTGGCCCTATTGTATAGGAGGCAGGTAACAAAAATCGTTGGTTATGTATGTATTTGTGTAAGGATATTTTCTGAATGAAATTCTGACTGCATTTAAAAAAAAATAGTATGTAAAACATTGTACAATCATAAGACTTTTCAAACTATAGTATGCTACACTGTTGTCACATTACCTCATTACATTGCATGTTTCATATGATACATCATGCAGATATCATCATGGAAATAAACATGTTTATTAAGCATTTATTTTAAGGGTTAGTTCACCCAAAAATGAAAATTCTGCCATTAATTACTCACCCTCATGTCGTTCCACACCCGTAAGACCTTCGTTCATCTTCAGAACACAAATTAAGATATTTTTGATAAAATCCGATGGCTCAATGAGGCCTCCATTGCCAGCAAGATAATTAACACTTTCAAATGCCCAGAAAGCTACTAAAGACATATTTAAAACAGTTCATGTGACTACAGTGGTTCAACCTTAATGTTATGAAGCGACAAGAATACTTTTTGTACACCAAAAAAACAAAATAATGACTTTATTCAACAATATCTAGTGATGGGCGATTTCAAAACACTGCTTCATGAAGCTTCGAAGCTTTATGAATCTTTTGTTTCGAATCAGTGGTTCGGAGCGCGTATCAAACTGCCAAAGTCACGTGAACCATTGAAATTTCGAAACGTTTTGAAACACTTATGACGTAACGAGGCCTCGTTTACTGAAATCACGTGACTTTGGCAGTTTGATACATGCTCAGATAATGAAGTGAGAGTTTGCTAAATCAATGCGTAGTCAGTTATATCATTTTGATTAATTATTACAAAAACACTTTTTTTGGACAACCTAGGGCCGCTCATTGGAAATGCATTCTTTCTTCTACACACATTTTTCGCAAAACTCCAAAAGCGTACCTATAGTACATACAATTCACAGCAGCACTGCAATTCTAATACATTTTGACATTTGCATCACATAACCACCTTCATATGTACATTTTTTTCTGATGTAGTAAACTTGCTCGGTAGCTCACCTGGTACAGAATCGCACTTGCAATCCGAAACGCCTGGGTAAGAGTCCTATGAAACATGAGTCACAATAAAACAGCTCAAAAACTTGAAGAAGCAAACTAAAATGGGATGATTGATTCAGTAAATATGTTGTTATCTCACATTTGCTTTGGTTTACTCTATTAGTTAGATTAAGGATACGATTTAGTATAGGTTGTATGCAGTGTTGGGGGTAATATAATACAAGTAACTTGAGTTACAAATGTCACAAAATGTGCAAGAAGCAGCGTAATATCATTTTGCTGAAATGTCTCCACAGGCACGTTTTCCCAATGTGTTGTTTTTGGAATAATGCACACAAATGAAAAAGATGCATTATGGAAATAAATAAATCATGTTGACCTAAACTCTTGGCAGTCACATTGGATAATAATTCAAGAAAAAAAATTGTGACTGATAATACTTGGAAATGGAAAGTCAATTGTCAATTGTACATTACATTCTGGCATACAGTATTCCAAGCAATGTGTGCTCAAGTTGTGTGCTGTTTACTTTGGCAAATGTAGTGTCACCTGGATATTCCATGCATATAGAAAATTTGCATACTGCTCATAGTTTACATACTGGGTGCTGCAGAAATAATAGGAGTAGTGTGACTATATACGATTCCAACAGAGCTTTAGTGTGTTTATATGTATGTGTGTGTGATGGCAGTATATCAGAGCCATCAGCAGGGTCTCTCTCAGCTCTACAGCCCCGCACTTGCTAAGCAGATGACGGTAGTCGAGCAGACTGCTAAGGCAGCACATCTGGAGTTCATCGTAACCCACACACACCGCCACCTCTGTGCATATGATAACGTGGCAGTGCTGCTTTTCTCACTGTGAAATTGTTTTTACTTCTGGAGACATCACTATACAGCATTATAACTTTATAGTCCAGCTACTTTCTCACAAGATAAATTTACACAAAATACAACTAAAAAACTAGAATCCATGCTAATTTATGCCAATTTTATGCCAACACTCTTAAAGTGCCCCTATTATGCTATTTTAAAGGTTCTGTAAAATAGATTTACAGAGTCTGAAAACTGTTAATTCGAAGATTCAGTCTCTCTAAACTTCTTCTTTCCGAGAGCCTACTCTGCTCTGATTGGTCAGATTGGCCCAGTCTGTTGTGATTGGTCTACCGCTTACAGCCCGTCAGAAATGAAACGGCCATTACCATATGGGAGTTCCAGCTCCTGAGGCTTCCTCAGCTCTTGATAAACAGTGATACGAACAATGGCATCGGTTTTTCCGTATCAATTCCAGCACGAGTCCTCATCCTTTTGAAATGCATGCAAAGTGGATTTGCAGCTCTAAAAAAAAAGAGTATTCTCGACATGTCGACGACACGAACCAAACTCTTCCAGGCCTCAGCTACAACTACAGCGTTTGAGGGCGGGTCAAAGTAGACGTTGTTCACAGGCAGCCAATGAAGGCCATAGGCTGGCATTATGCTAATTTTTTACATTGTTTATAACAGGAAGTGAGACTGGAATATCTGACGACTCGTTTCGGCAGTTCAGAATCGATTCTTTCTTTTAGGAGACGATAACTTTATTTGTCTTTGATCTTTAAAACTTTGCAGACCTTTTACAAACAGCTATATTACACACTGCATGAAAGGTGATATTCGGAAAAGCATAATAAAGGCACTTTAAAATTCTCTTAAAGGGGACCTATTATGCCCCTTTTCACAAGATGTTCCCACACGTCATTTTTGTGTGTGTCCCTTTAAATGCAAATGAGCTGCTGCTCCCGGCCCCCTTTCTAGAAGAGGGCGGAGCTTTAACAGCTCAGTCTTCGGATACTCAACAATAACAAAACTGGAGAATCTCACACAGACAAAATGTCAGAAATTGTCAGTAACAGTGTTCAGAAGTTACAACTTTTAGAATGCATCTAGATGTTTCTGAATGGTTAGTAGATAAATTTATGTAGTTGTTGTGGAGTTAAGCTTATTCAACTCATCGACTAGCATGTATGTTAATCTTTTGTGCAAGTCCAGCGTTGAACTGACCCTTGTTGCAGTCTGGTGTTCTGACGAATAATGCTACCTATCAGATTGTGCTACCGACACTATATTTGCATTGTGCTACCTACTGTTTTAATGGGAAATCTGAGCGAGTAGTAACACAAATCGCCACATCGGCGTAAAATGATCTGCGCAAATATATAACACTTAACCGACTTTCTTCGGCATATTTTATTCATTAATGAAATTCAACCACAGTGTCCTCAGTGGCTCAGATGCCGGGAATCTACGGAGACTCTTATGTTCAGTGGTACATCCAATAACAGAACATTTGTAATGTTTTTGGCGCAGACATTGTACATCTCCAGCTGCTACAGCGAGTAAATAGAAATGGCGGACTGCTGCAGCTCTGTCATGGCGGATCTATGCTAATAGGGCAGATCGTCAGCAGTCATGAGCGGGGTTTCCCCCTACTTTTAAGAGTAGGGGGAAATCTGGAACCGTGCGTTTGAAGAGACTGTTTATGGTTTATGGGGATTATAAAAAAAGGAGTGGGTGGTTTTTAACCATTATAGGCTCGTTGTTTACAGACACTGTGGACACACATCGATGTTTAAACACCTTATAAAGGTGAATTTGCATTTTATTTGCATCTATGGATCCATGAAGAATCTTTAACATCGGTCCTTTTCTCTGGACAAAAGATCATTTAGGTTTTTAATAAGTTCTTCACACTAAGAATAAAAGGTTTTTTTTTTTTTTTTTTTTTTTTTTTTAAACTGTTTAGTAAACAGTTCTTTTGTCAACCCAGAATGGTTCTTTTATGGCTTTGCTTCGAAAGCCCCTTTTTGTAGTTCTAAGAATGAACAAACAAAGCAATGATTTCTGGGATATAAACCTATGAATTGCTTACTAACAGTTGTTGAGTTGTTAAGTAGTGAAACGTACACCATTTCAGCTTCCTGCTGAAGAAAAACAGTGTGTGCATGTCCCTATTTGAACCATTTGTGGGTCTCTGGTGCCGTCAGCATTGAGAAACACCATCATCTGAGTTCATTTCCGAAGCTGTTTGAGGAAATTAGATGCAGGGGCGGTTTTTCAAAATCCTGTCTGGGGCTCAACATGTTCTGGCTCTGCCACTGTCTGAATCATTAATGAGGCTGAGAGCAAGAGAAAATAAGCCTTGACCTCTAAATATGACACGAACAAGAGGATTACTTCTGTTACCCCCCTTTTTTTTCCCTTTGCATGTGTTATTTTACATGTCTATTTTTCTCTGCATAAAGCATAGCGGTTCTTCAGCAGATACAGCATGTTGACCTCAAAATCAGATAATACATTCAGAAGTAATCTTCTCAGGGTTATGAAAGATATAGTGAAGATTATGACTCCAGTAGTTAGCATCTTGATTCTGAATCTGACATTAGCATGTTGCTAAGCTTAGCTACTGTTCAAATGTTTGGGGTTAGTAAGAAGTTTTTTTTTTGACAGACTTTAAAGTGTATATATACTTGTGGTCCACATCTATACTGTAGTTTCTTTTGTAACACACACAGAATTGATTCTAATGTTAGCATGTTGCTAAGCTAATGTTTTGATACTCTAATAAACAAAACTTACACATAAATATTGGGTGAAATTGTTAGTTTTTAATTAAATTAGCAATTTCTAAATGAAAATTGTTTCTACACCATTTTTTCCAGTACTTTAACACATTTTATCACGTTTACTGTAAACCAATTCTAGACAATCCTGCAGATTGTTTTGCATATTTTGTCTTGTTCAGCACAACTTTACTGCGTAATTGTCACGGTTCTGTTTAGTTAGTTTCATTGTCATGGACTTTTAATTTGTCACTCTCAGTCTCATGTGTTTCCTTTGTCTAGTTTCCCGCCACTTATGAGTTGTTATGGTTACTGATATGATTTGCCATCACCTTCAGCTGTGTCACCGTTAATCTCCTCATTTACCTGTGTATTTTAGTTCCTGCCTGAGTTCAGTTCATTGTCCGGTATTGTCGATATTACGTGTGTTTGCTGTTGCCATTCTGCCTGTCTTGGATATTAAACTTCGTTGTATTGTACTATAATCTTCTGCCTTCATCTGAATCCCTGCAAGCACGTTACAGTAATGTTTTGAATAGTCAAAAGTGCACATACAATGCTTAAAATGCTTTCTATGTAGATAGGAACATTTGTGTTTGGTACAACAACACATAAGAGATTTGGAAGCTAAAGACAGACTCTGGTCATACTGAGGAAAAGACCAAATGTGATGAATGTTTCCTCAGTTTTAAGTCCAGTGCCACTCTTTGATTTAAATGGGAGAAAAAACAAACTTACTCAAAGGAAAAGGTTTCCCACACACACTAGCACACACACAAACGGCAAGCATCACACATGTGCTGAGGCAGTGAGTAACAAATCTACAGTGACGGCCGTGACATGATAGTGATATCTCGATGGGCACAAACATGAAGATTCTAGCTTGGCAGCACCTTCCGCCCCTCCTTCTCTGAAGGATTTCATTTAAAATCATAAACACTCACATAAAACACCCTTTTATGATTTCATGCCTTCATGTCTGGTTGTCAGACAGTCACTTAAATGAACGTCAGGTGTTTGGCTGACTGCCCTGTTTTGCAGATATGTGATTCCCAGACTTGTCTCCCTTTGCTGAAGCACTTGTGGTGGACAGATACACACTTATAATTCCAGCTCCCAGCAAAAGCAGCAACTGTTTAGATGTTGAATTTTTAATGCTTTGTTCCTGGAACGCGTCCCCTGGCTCTGTGTGCGGCACCGATTTTAATCTCTTGAGCAGAATGTTGTTGTGGGAAGGTCTGGTGATCTCGTAGACTCATGAAAAGGCACAGTCTTATTCCAACTGCTAACAGCATATGGGTTTTCTTTTGGGAAGGTGAGAGAGAAGAGCAAGGGGAGTGAGTGGTGGAGGAGATCAGTTAAAAGTGCACTGGAGGTCACTTCCTTCCTGCTGAACTCAGATTTGCTGAGCTTTTGATTATTTCCATCGCTACATGAACTCGTAAAGCAAAGACTTGCAAAGATCTTGTTATCATTGTGAAAGTTAATGTCGGTAGGTCGTAACATAAAGCGAGTAGGGTCAGAAGTCAGACTGCGACATGAATGATTGGCTAAAAAGGTTAAATAGAGGGGTGAGTATTAGAGATGCACTGATACTAAATTTCTCTGCCAATACCGATAGCCGATTATTCAGAATGATATCGGCTGATGCCGATACCGATACTGATAGTTTGGTTTTTCTTAAGGAAATAAAATCTCTCCCAAATAATGTTGCAAACTATACAGGGAACCCTCTCATTTGGTACACTACAATATTAGTGGTTACAATTAACAACAGAGGTATTATATTCAGCTGCTGTTTATTTTCAGATATAATAATTACACTCAAATAAAAACTGAAATGTTTGTATAAAACTTAGTATCACATATGATAGTTTTCATATGCACTTGTTGTCTTCATGGCAAATTTACACAATAATTAACAGTAAATAAGCTCCTCTCTAGTGTTTTTTTATATATATATATATATATATATATATATATGTAGATAGCTAAGGAACTGTGAACATTGGAAAACATTCCTGAGGTAAATGTGACATATTGTTCACAAGCTGTTTTATTGACGTCTTTCCGCTGTTGAAACACAAATAAAGTGATTACAAGAGACATGATACATTCCGGTAAGTTGAACAATATATTTCATAGCTTTTATCGGCTGATACATCTCTAGTGAGTATACAGGTGCTGGTCATATAATTAGAATATCATCAAAAAGTTGATTTATTTCACTAATTCCATTCAAAAAGTGAAACTTGTATATTATATTCATTCATTACACACAGACTGATATATTTCAAATGTTTATTTCTTTTAATTTTGATGATTATAACTGACAACTAAGGAAAATCCCAAATTCAGTATCTCAGAAAATTAGAATAGTACTTAAGACCAATACAAAGAAAGGATTTTTAGAAATCTTGGCCAACTGAAAAGTATGAACATGAAAAGTATGAGCATGTACAGCACTCAATACTTAGTTGGGGCTCCTTTTGCCTGAATTACTGCAGCAATGCGGCGTGGCATGGAGTCGATCAGTCTGTGGCACTGCTCAGGTGTTATAAGAGCCCAGGTTGCTCTGATAGTGGCCTTCAGCTCTTCTGCATTGTTGGGTCTGGCATATCGCATCTTCCTCTTCACAATACCCCATAGATTTTCTATGGGGTTAAGGTCAGGCGAGTTTGCTGGCCAATTAAGAACAGGGATACCATGGTCCTTAAACCAGGTACTGGTAGCTTTGGCACTGTGTGCAGGTGCCAAGTCCTGTTGGAAAATGAAATCTGCATCTCCATAAAGTTGGTCAGCAGCAGGAAGCATGAAGTGCTCTAAAACTTCCTGGTATACGGCTGCGTTGACCTTGGACCTTAGAAAACACAGTGGACCAACACCAGCAGATGACATGGCACCCCAAACCATCACTGACTGTGGAAACTTTACACTGGACCTCAAGCAACGTGGATTGTGTGCCTCTCCTCTCTTCCTCCAGACTCTGGGACCCTGATTTCCAAAGGAAATGCAAAATTTACTTTCATCAGAGAACATAACTTTGGACCACTCAGCAGCAGTCCAGTCCTTTTTGTCTTTAGCCCAGGCGAGACGCTTCTGACGCTGTCTGTTGTTCAAGAGTGGCTTGACACAAGGAATGCGACAGCTGAAACCCATGTCTTGCATACGTCTGTGCGTAGTGGTTCTTGAAGCACTGACTCCAGCTGCAGTCCACTCTTTGTGAATCTCCCCCACATTTTTGAATGGGTTTTGTTTCAAAATCCTCTCCAGGGTGTGGTTATCCCTATTGCTTGTACACTTTTTTCTACCACATATTTTCCTTCCCTTCGCCTCTCTATTAATGTGCTTGGACACAGAGCTCTGTGAACAGCCAGCCTCTTTTGCAATGACCTTTTGTGTCTTGCCCTCCTTGTGCAAGGTGTCAATGGTCGTCTTTTGGACAACTGTCAAGTCAGCAGTCTTCCCCATGATTGTGTAGCCTACAGAACTAGACTGAGAGACCATTTAAAGGCCTTTGCAGGTGTTTTGAGTTAATTAGCTGATTAGAGTGTGGCACCAGGTGTCTTCAATATTGAACCTTTTCACAATATTCTAATTTTCTGAGATACTGAATTTGGGATTTTCCTTAGTTGTCAGTTATAATCATCAAAATTAAAAGAAATAAACATTTGAAATATATCAGTCTGTGTGTAATGAATGAATATAATATACAAGTTTCACTTTTTGAATGGAATTAGTGAAATAAATCAACTTTTTGATGATATTCTAATTATATGACCAGCACCTGTAGATGGAATACCTAAATTCTACATTAAGAATTAGTTCACTTTCAAATGAACATTACCCCAAGCTTTACTCACCCTCAAGCCATCCTGGGTGTATATGACTTTCTTCTTTCTGATGAACACAATCAGAGATATATTAATAAATATCCTGACGCATCTGAGCTTTATAATGGCAGTGAACGATACCATCCACATCCATCTATCATCCATTATAAATGTCTCCACATGGCTCCGGGGGGTTAATAAAGGCCTTCTGAAGCGAAGCAATGCGTTTGTGTAAAAAAAAAAAAAATCAATATTTAACAAGTTATGAAGTAAAATATCTAGTTTCCGCCAGACCGCCTTTTGTATTTTACTTACGAAGAAAGTGTAAAACTCTTGCAGTTCAAAAAGCTTATGCTACGTCCTACGCCTTCTGTATTCAACTTACGGAAAAAGCTTAACTGAAGCAACCCCAGTTCCGTTTTTTTTTTCGTAATTTGAAGATGGAAGGCGGTCTGGTGGAAGTTAGATATTTTACTTCATAACTTGTTAAATTTGGATATTTTTTTTACACAAACGCATTGCTTCACTTCAGAAGGCCTTTATTAACCCTCCGGAGCCATGTGGAGTATGTTTATGATGGATGGATGTGGATGGAGACACTTTCTTCAGCTCATACTCGTTGATCCCGCTCACTGCCATTATAAAGCTCGGATGCGTCAGGATATTTATTAATATTTCTCTGACTGTGTTCATCAGAAAGAAGAAAGTCATATTCACCTAGGATGGCTTGAGGGTGAGTAAAGCTTGGAGTAATTTTCATTTCAAGGTGAACTAATCCTTTAAGCCAATATGAACATGTCAACATACCTTTTTGATAAAAAGGTTGATATTCTATATCAATGAGTAAGTCCATCAGAATCCCTCACACAATATGTATTTTTTATTATTTATAACATTTTTTTTTTTACTATTTATTTAAAACAATTATATTAAAAAATATTATTTTTATTAACTTTTATTTATTTATTTTTGCACATACACTACCATTCAAAAGAGTCAGTAAGATTTTTTACTTTACTTTTATTCAACAAGGATGCATTAAATTGGTCATGTGATAGTAAAGACATTTATTATGTTACAAAAGATTTCTGTTTCAAATAAATGCTGATCTTTCTATTCATCAAAGAATCCTGAAAACAATTTATCACGCTGTAAAAAATTATTTTCATGATTTGTTATCATACATTTTTTTTTGTCAAATCAACTTAGATAATTAATGTAGTTCAGATAACATCATATTTTGAGTTTCTGTTGATTAAACCAATCACCTTCATTGTATTAACTCAAATTTTTAATTTCAATGAACTCAAAATTTTAAGACAACCAGGTAACTTACTTTAAGTTAAACCAACAATTCCTTTTTACAGTGCAGGAATAGGTTACATTTTAAAATATATTAAAATAGAAATCAGTTATTTTAAATTGTAATAATATTCCACAAATTAACTGTTTTACTGTATTTTTGATCAAATAAATGCAGCCGTGTTGAGCGTAATATAATATTCACTTTAATTTTCTAATAATATTTACTATGTATAAAGTTGATTTGGATAAAAGCATCTGCCAAATGCATAAATATTATATAAATATATAATATTATAAATATAATAAATACATCTCAATTATTATTTATTATTAGTAGTATAATATTTTCTTATTCTAGTAATTTTTTTTTATAATTATAATATTTACTTTATTATATTTACTTTAATATACTTTAGTTTTAATAATACTTTACTGTATTATAAAGATATTACTGATTATATATTCAATTTCTGACATTTTGTCTGCGTGAGATTCTCCAGTTTTGTTGTTGTTGAGAATGCGAAGCGCGAGCTGTTAAAGCTCCGCCCTCTTTTGGAAAGGGGGCCAGGAGCAGCAGCTCATTTGCATTTAAAAGGACACACCCAAATAGGGGCAAATTTGACAAGCTATAATAAATGATCTGTGGGGTGTATATATATATATATATATATATATATATATAGAGAGAGAGAGAGAGAGAGAGAGAGAGAGACAGACATAACTAAAAGTACTGCAAGTAGAGACTTTGAGTATGTTAAAGATCTAGTCGCTGAATTTCGCTGAAGTCAACAATGTTCATGCCATTGAATTTTCATATCTGAAATCTCTTATATCTGAACAAACATATTTTGGCTGCCATAAATGAGCAATTCCTTAGAAGACAAACTAATGTTTTGTGAGTATTTGCGTATCTTGACAAATGCAAATGCATAGCAGAGCAACGATACCGTCCTTCTTTGTATTAATACCAGAATACCTGCCTGAGATGTTAGTCATGTGACTTTTATCACGCTTTTATTTGTATCATATGCTAAAACGAACCCATCTCGCCATCTGTCTCTGGTACAGGGAAGGTCTGTCGGTTTGGTCATGGAAGAGCAGGCTGGCAGCGCAGGCAACAGCCCCCAGCGCGGCCGCGGATCGGCCAGGCAGGACGTTCTCCGATGTGGTTGGCTCCGGAAGCAAGGAGGTTTCGTGAAGACCTGGCACACGCGTTGGTTCGTCCTCCGAGGAGACCAGCTGCACTACTACAAGGACGAGGATGAGACCAAGGCTTTGGTGAGAAATTTCTTTCTCTTTAGCTCACAGTTGACAGGCTACGTCTTTACATACAAACACACGCAGATGTGCACATTACATTGTTTACACTCTACACATTTTAGCCAGTTCATTCACACGCAAATATCACGACATTCTCCAAGTTCAAATCTCATGCCAAGACCCAAACAAGAGAGGTGAAGAAAGAGTGACCTGCTTTTTACCTCTCATCAACCTCTCCTGAATGATGACTTGTCACGGTTCCTCATCCAACAATGGAGATTTTTATCCTCGAGGTCATGCAGCTGGTTTTGAGTAGGTGGACAAAAGTTTTTACTGTGGAATCAGGCGGGAATTTGAGAAGGTTCCATAAATCTCTCTTAAAACCGTCCCGTCTTGTGCCTCGACAGAGAGGAAGACAGGCTCTTTGCCCACAGGAATATTAAAGATTTATACCTTCACGTCTGCGTTTTAAAGTTTGTCTCCTCTATATCTTTGAAAGTTCCATGTTCAGCTTTAATTTTCATGTTTAATGCTCTGGTAGAGCTTGTTGCAGGTTTCCTCAGCAGTCAGATATTGGATTTCAAGGGTAGGCAGCATCTTCATTCAGGGTTTCGTTGACAAAACTATCAAAGGACACTGAATACGCCTTTTAAAGGAAACGAGATTCTTTGAAGTTCTTCAGATGAGCATATTTGAGGTTGTTAAAATACTTAAGAAAGGATAGATGCTGTGAAGCTCTTCTAGAATCCACTGGCAAATATTTACACAAATATGAGAAAGTCTTTTATCAAAATACTAATGTGTGTTCTACTTTGAGTAGTTCTTTTGAAAATAAACCTTGCAATGGCATTTTTTTTTTTTTTTTTTTTACAAATAGTGCAATAAGTATTATAAGTAAATATTCTAATAAATAATACAATGTAACAAGTGATTTATTTATCATAATATTTTATAATATTTACTGTAATGTTCTAATAATATTATGTATATTGTTATAATATTATGAATATTATGAAGCAAATATAATAACTCTTTAACATGGTAATCATGTATTGTATGCTTTAAAATGATAATATATTCATTATAATATTTACTTTAATAAACTTTGGTATTTTTAATATTTTATTGTGGTATAAAGAATTTGCCAATGGATTTATCATAATATTTAGATTTACATTTATCATAATATAATAATATATTTATATTTTGCAATTGTATAAAGTAAACATTTGATAATAACTATAATATAATGACTATAAATAAATTTCAATAATTAATTATTATTATTATTATTATTATTATTATATTTTCTTTATAATCATCATATTTGCTTTATAATTATAATATCTGCATTATATTTAATTTAATAAACTTTAGTGTTAATAATACTTTACTTTAGTATAAATATTCTAAGGTGGGGTTTATTTATCATCATATTTACTTTCACATTTATCATATTTACTTTAAACTTTCATAAAGTAAACATTTTCTAATATTTACTTTTTTCTATATTCTAATTTTCTAATAATATTCAATGTATAACTTTATAATATTATGAAGTAAATATAATAAATTAATTAATTATTTAATAATATAATTAATATTATATATTTGTTATAATAATGATATTTCATTTATTATTAAAATATTTTCATTATGATATTTATTTTTATAATATTATATAGTAAATATTATAATAAAAAAAATCCCTCTGTAATATCTTTTAGAGCAATTTTAGTAAAGGATTTGATTTATTTACGTTTAGTGGAAGCTGAGTTTCTGTGAATTGAGTTTTGTGTGAATTGACTTGTTTGTCTGTAATCTATTTATACGACATCTCATTGTAAATAAGCCGCCATTCAGTCCCTAAAGCGTTTTGTGGGTCAAGTGTACAAATATTTCTGTCAAACAAGTTGAATTAATGATTGATTCTCATTCATGGGTTTTCTATGGGTTAATCCCCACTATGTTTGGACTAGTGCTTTGGATCATGCATTGTGTTTCAGTGTTTACATCTTTGCACGCGTGTGTATGAGGGAGAAAGCAATAAGAGGTCAGGTGAGCTCAGACTTGCTTTGCCATGACAAAGCAAGTGCATTAATGTGAATCATAAATCAAACCCATGTGCCTAGAGATGGACTGTGTACAAAACTGATTCATAAGCCCTCTGATGACCTGATCAAAACATCAAAACTGAGGATATACTCATGCTTTTGATCTTTTTTTTTTCTTAGAGGCACTGCTGAGTATTTGAAGAGCGAATGGAAAGGCAGACATGAGTCAGTGACTGTTATGACAGGCTGTTGTTGACACAATAACCAGACATTCAACCATGAAAGAGCAGCTTTTGTTTTTTCTTTGCATATTTTTTAATCATTGCCATAAAGTCTTCCATATGCACAGAAATAGTCAAAATAGTTCCATGTATGAGTGCTGGTCTCAGAGGTCTCTATGGCAACGGCTTGCAGTTTCACAGAGAAAACCACTGACACCACACCAGACAGAAGATCCAAATCATGTTTTGACTGTCTTCATGCTGAGGGAGAGAAGAAGATCTGCTGTGTATTCTGCACCCGTCTAATGAGAAACACACAATTGTTTCCTGTTTAACAAAACAGACTTTCTTAAACTTCTATCTATCTATCTATCTATCTATCTATCTATCTATCTATCTATCTATCTATCTATCTATCTATCTATCGTTCTATCGTTCTATCGTTCTATCTATCGTTCTGTCTATCTATTATCTGTCTGTCTGTCTGTCTGTCTATCGGTCTATCTATCGTTCTATCTATCTATCTATCTATCTGTCTGTCTGTCTGTCTGTCTATCGATCTATCGATCGTTCAATCTATCGTTCAGTCTATCTATCTATCATCTATCTGTCTGTCTGTCTATTAATCTATCTATCTATCTATCTATCTATCTGTCTGTCTGTCTATCGTTCAATCTATCTATCGTTCAATCTATCGATCGTTCAATCTATCTATCGATCGTTCAATCAATCTATCTATCGTTCTATTTGTCTATCTGTCTGTGTCTATCTATCATTCTATCTATCTGTCTGTCTATCGTTCTATCTATCTATCTATCTATCTATCGATCTATCTATCTATCTATTTATTTGTCTGTCTGTCTGATTGTCTATCTATTGTTCAATCTGTCTGTCTATCTGTCTGTCTGTCTGTCTGTCTGTCTATCATTCAATCTATCTATCGTTCAATCTATCTATCTATCTATCTGTCTGTCTGTCTGTTGTTCAATCTATCTATCGTTCAATCTATCGATCGTTCTATCTATCGATCATTCTGTCTGTCTGTCTGTCTATCGATCATTCAATCTATCTATCGATCATTCAATCTATCTATCGTTCTATCTATCTATCTATCTGATTGTCTATCGTTCAATCTGTGTATCTGTCTGTCTGTCTATCTATCTATCTATCTATCTACCTGTCTGTCTGTCTGTCTGTCTATCATTCAATCTATATATCGTTCAATCTATCTATCGTTCAATCTATCTATCATCTATCTGTCTGTCTATTAATCAATCTATCTATCTATCTATCTGTCTGTCTGTCTGTCTGTCGTTCAATCTATCGATCGTTCAAACTATCGATCGTTCCATCTATCTTTCTGTCTGTCTATCGATCGTTCAATCTATCTATCGTTCTATCTATCTATCTATCTATCTATCTATCTATCTATCTATCTGTCTGTCTGTCACTTTTATGGGTTTTTATTATGTTTTATAATGCATTTATTTTTTAAAAGTGTTTACAATTATTTCTGAAAAGACATGGATTACCGTTTGTATTATATTGCTTTGAAAATGCTTATAATGCAAAAAGTGTTTCCCAAGATAGCTCTTTAAAATGTACTGTGAAACAGGAAGAAAACACAATGGCCTGTAACACTGAAACAGTGTAGTTATCTAACTTCTGCATTAGACTATTTTTAAATGATTATATTTAGTCTTTTGGTTGCTTTCACAAGAACCAGCTTTACTTCGGTGCAGCTTATTGACAAAATCAAACAGTAAGGAAAATAATCCTGTTTGATATCAGTGGCTTCAAAGCCTATAAATAATCTGAGTATGCGCAAACTTTTAAAGTCAGGGCTGCTTTTGATCTTATAAATGCAGTCATTTTGTGAAAGTCGGTAAAAAGTTTTTATGTAAGAAGTGTAATAACAGATTCGCCTTATAAGACCTTGCTCGTTCTTTGCTTCTCCGAGCATGTCTTTCTAAGATAGCAAGAAAAATGACACTAAAAATTTGAAAGTTCCTAAAAAAAAAAAAAAATCAGTCTGTCTTTCCATGGTGAACCTCTTTTTGAAATTCACAAAGAAAGTCTTTTGACATATTTCAGCATATTTCTTGTCGTTTAAAAAAAAAAAACATGACATTGAACAACTGAAAGTATGCATCACAAACAAGTTGAATACCATTTAAACACATTTAAATATTCATAAGCATTACAGCATGTGATTTTCATTGGCCAAGATTTAGCCTAACCCTTTCAAACATATTCTGTCTCTGTCCATCTCTCCAGCCGACACACCGAAGGTTAGGCTTTCAGAAAAAGGGAGCTAGACGGCAAACGGAAAGAACAACCGTCAGCCCACAATGCATCTGTTGTTCTGCTCTGTTTTATGAATGAGATCCCTTATGCACTTCAAAACGTGGAATATTATGGAGCCTGCCAGGGAAGACAATACAAGACCTCTCAGTGAAGTGAACACAAATGTATATTTTCAAGGGCTTGTGTCCACCTATAATGTGTGAGAAGTGTAGAATGCTATTTTTCCCTCCGAAGTCTACTTATAATGTTTGTCAAAGTTTCTTACACTGAAAACAGTCATAATTTAGTTCTCTCTGACCCTTATAAACGGCGGTTTTTGTTACCTTTAAGACTGGGCGGCCTAGTTGGTGAATACTCAATAGGTATGATATGTAAACATGGGCGGTCATAAGCTAATATGCTTACACTACCATTCAAAAGTTTGGGGTCAGTAATTTTTCTCGCTCTTTTTTTTTTTTTTGAAATTAATGTTTACTCATCATGACTGCAAAAGTGACAGTAAAGACAAAGATTTCTGTTTCAGTGCTATACAGATTTCACCTGAAATTACTTTATATAAATTTTATTAAAAGAAGTTGACCCTGAAAGTCAACTGGGGAGAGAGTGTTATGAATGTTACAGTACACATCTACATAGAATTATTTCCAAAGAGCTGTTTTTCTTGATATGGCCCTTTTAAGGAAAACACAAATGGTATATTTAGATCCTGTGTGTTTCTCTCTTTTCCACACATAAAGGTGACCAGCGAACCAAAGACAAGTGAATTAATCACAACTATCTCACCTACAACATGCTCCGTGTTACTTTTATTTTCTCTACAGCACAAACAACCAGCTGAGTTTGTTTTAGAGATGGAAAACTTGTCTGTAAGTAGGGCACACGGAGACTGTTTGTGCTATTTGCACAGAGCCCATAATCTCCCCGAACTGTCATGCAGCAAACAGAAAGATGCACCCGCAACACCTTCGGAACCAAAAAAAGAACAAGAGAAAAAACCCCCGTCATGATACCAAAGTTATATCATGCATCCAAGACCACAGATACTGTCAGAATAAATCTCAAAAATCATCTGTTTGTAGTTGAAGAGGGAAGTGAAGTGTAATTAAGACGTCCCACAATGCAACATAGCCACAAGAGGTGATGAAGCACTATCATTAAAGTGGCTATTAATTGGCATCTTCATTCAAAGCGATGGCTCCATTAGTTACCTGCCTCATTAGCTTAATTGCTGTCTCTCATTCCGGTGCATGAACATCTGCCCCCTAATGTTGCCCAAGGAGACGTGGCCTCGTGACACACACATACACACAGTGACAGGATCATATTCTTGGAGTATGTGCCTGTTTCTGGCCATATATAGTTATTTAAGTTGATATAGAGAGGGTCTTTGTACACTTGCGTCAACAGCGTGAAGTTAGGCACGCGGGGTTCTTTGCAACAGTCTGGGGTCATGTGCGTCTGTCACGTTCGGAATGCACAGTGCAGCTACTGGAAGGGTCAGAGGTCATCTACTGGCATGCAGAGAGGGGCACTAGTGGGCAGGGAACCAACGCATGTGGATTCATTTTACGCACTCAAGTACAGATAGATGTTCATAAAGTGTTTTGTCCAGCTGTATGGTTTGCATAATCATTGTAATTCAGCTGGAAGTAGAATAATTGGACATGTTGTGATGACACTGGGGTCGGAATGCTGTTTAGGATCAGTGAAACTCTTAAAATAAATCTGCCATTTTTTTTATTTATTTTTTTTAATTTTAAATCTATATTTTATTTTTAAATCTATTTTTTATTTTATTTTTAAATCTATTTTTATTTTACTTTATTTTTAATCTATTTTTATTTTATTTTTGGGACTTTTGTCTGATATAAAACACAGACCATTAAATTAGTAGGAATTTATAAAAAAAATATTTTTTCATTACTTATTTTTTGCCTCCGTCATGAAAATTTGGTGGCAAATGTGACAAAATGTAATAGTATATTTGGTTAATTTGAATAATTAATGTTTTTTTTGATTCAGTAATCTTCTTGACTCATTATTTTTATATTATCTGCCAAAAATATGTTTTTATTTGTTATTTTTAATCATTCAGTTCTTGCAAAGTTGCAAAATTTATTGTATTAATGTTTGATATTTGTTTATATTTTATATTTATTTTTTATAAAAAGGAATTTTGTTGCATATCTGGCAAAATATTTTTTTATTTTATTTTATTTCATTTCATTACATTATTTTTTATTTTATTTTATTTTATTTTATTTTATTTTTGTCCTTCAAATTTATTAACAAGTATTTATGTGAGATTTATTTCTACCCCAGTGTAAAAGTAGTCATATTAAAGATAAGGTATAATGTTTTTCATAAACATTTTTTGTTGTACTGGTTGAAACTCTCTTCACATCCTGACAGCAATCAATAATAGAAGTGGTCTAAATATTAAAAATTGTACATATATCTTCTGTGGAAGTCTCAAGACCAACAAATGTTCATATAATCAGTGGCAAACATGGCGTAATTATGAGATGGCGAGTTGTTCACGTTCTTGGACTCAGAATTATGTGTTTTATGGCAGCACTATCAACGCTGAAATGAATCTGCAGCAGTCAGGTGGCACAAGTCAGAGCTCTTTAGTTGTTTACGTTAATTATTACTGTGATGTTATGTGCTTTGAGACAAGGTAGTGTAACTCCATCTTTCGTGACGCTTTGCAGACTCTGCTCTGGCTGTGCACGTTCATGTGTTTTGAAGGAGGCGTGGCTTTGGAGAGCGCTCTGAAGGGAGGGTGGGATCTTATGCTAACCTCTCCGAAATTACCTACCCTACCTTTAACTATACCCTACAGTGCTAAACTTGTCTTGAACACACAAGTATTCAGTGTGCAATCAAATCCCTGATTATATGCACAACAGCGCCTGTCTTCATGAGCTTTTTCGCTGATGTGTCCTAAATGACCTGCTGAGCCACTGTTTCCTCTTGTACTTCCTGTTTCACTGTACTAAGAGACATCAGAGGTCGTTTGGGGAGCGGAGCATCTTTCAGTGCTCACTAAATGAAGTCGGGAATTAGTTACAAAGTAGGATGAAAAACAATGGAGACAATAATCTGTTCACAAGGGATGTTTAAAGAGAACAGGCAGTGTCAGCTAATATTAATCTTAGGTATAAAAGGAGGGTGTGTAGACGCCTGAAATATTAGTTTATACAGGGACGAGCCATTAACTTTGAGCAAAATCAGAAGGGAATTTGCTTTCTTAGAGAAATAGTGCTGATCTACATACTTGTAGCAGTTTTTTGATGTGAATATGGGTAAGGTCATGGATCATTATTTTTGCTAATCGATATTGTGACTCATAATGCTTCACCTTTAAATATGAGCTGATCAGCAGTTTTACTCTAAGGGTGTGTTCACACTTGTAGTTCAGTTCTTTTGGTTCTTTTGGTCCGTATACATTTAGTTATAGTTTGCTTAGTGTTTACACTGTCATTTTTAACACTAAAAATTAAAGCTACAAAACCAAAAGCCATAAGGATAAGGTCACAACCTGATTAAACAGCTTTTATGATGTATATTTTGTGACAGAACTTTCCGAACATCTATAAACAATGTTGTGTGCTAAATGCGCTTGTTGTATGCATGTACATATGGTGGTATTTTTACCATGAGTTTCGACGCCTTTACCAAACTTTAATGGGCAACATAGCTTTTATGATGAGAATGAGATGAGACCCTTTTAGGGTCGCATCTTGTGAAATCATGTCCTGTTTTTGGTTTGTGTAGATATCTTTGGTCCATGTTGCATTCATATTTCAGTCAAACTGCACCAGAGTTCATTTGGAAGCGTGTTTGGTGCGCACCACTTACTCGAATGAACCGCACTAACAAAGCAATCGCACAAGAATTTATTTTAATCGAACCAAACAATGCGTGAACACACCCTGAAACACTTTAATCTTGTTCTGTGTCCTTGAATACTTGTCAGACCAGGACTTTGCCAAATCTAGGAGACATCCAGACAGATTGAAGGTTTATGCAAGTTTCTCTCTCAATCTTTCCTTTTATTCTCTTCTGTAATGTGCTGTGGATTTGTGACAGGTGATCTCTCATTATCCGGTATATCATCTGTAGTTAAGAACAGAATCTTGCATTTCAGTCCAGTCTGAATATCTTCTCTCTCTCTCTCTCTCTCTCTCTCTCTCTCTCTCTCTCTCTCTCTCTCTCTCTCTCTCTCTCTCTCTCTTAAGCATCAGATATAAGAGTAATTAGTATTCTGAGCAGACTGAGGTTCTGGCTGTAACTTTTATGTCTTATTTCTGTAATCTTCTTTATGTCCTCTGTGCTCACTCTCCCTAAATCTTTTGTCGCCATCCATCCTCCAGTGAACAAAATGTGTGGCACTATAACTTTACAGCACGGTGTATAATCACCATAAAAAATATACTCTCATCTGATTAGGCCGTAAAACATCAGTAAACACAAAAGTTTGTTAAAAAGAAATATTTCGGCTGCATAAATGCACCCATATTGCTGTCTTTAGAAGATAATTTGTACAAATATTGCACAAAATATCATACTTGTCGCCGTCCAATATCGCTCTATATCAGCACGGCTGTGGCCTCGTGCCTATGGCCAAATCACAGCTGTGCCGATACAGAGCAATATCGCCAGTGGAAAATTCCTGAAGGACTGGCCGAGATGAAGCTGTTCTCTGCGGGTACACGAGTGCTGAATGGCTGCTGACGGCCTCGAGCTCACATCTCCGAAAACGTCTAAACAAATTTTCAAATAGGCGCTATGTTTACATATAAATCGCATATTTGAGGTCTAAATAACTATGTTCTCTCCTAAAAAATCTTAAAACTATATTCCGTGACACAATAACAGTAGTATCTGTAAAAATATGGTGGGTTTGCTCGTCCGCTATGGCACTGGCTGTAAGAATGCTGAAAGTGGAGTGATTCAAATGGTGAAATGGTTCCCGTGGTGATAATTTGTGCAAACATTGCACAGTAATGCACACAATATCACACTTGTAGTCGTGCAATATCGCTCTATATCAGCACGGCTGGAAAGGCGTCTCAGCCAATCAGATTCGAGAACCAGAACGAACTGTTGTATAAACTGCAACATTCCATAAAAAATATAAAATCACTTCCCCCTCCTACTTGCCTTAGCATCTCATCTCTTCTCTGATGACGTGTTTACTGGCGTGAGGGCGGGACAACTTGTCACTCACATAAGATCACAGTAACCATCCAATAAATTCACAACCATCCAATAAATTCAATCAATTCCCCATGTACAAAATAAAGTCCCGCCCTACATTTTTTCTTGTTCGAGAAGCTGTTTCACTCGTATGTACGTCACAATAGGGAGTAAAAAACTATCACAACTTCTGTTTCATGCTGACTTTAAAGGATTAGTTCACTTTTAAATAAAAAAAAAAAAATTACCCCAAGCTTTACTCACCCTCAAGCCATCCTAGGTGTATATGATTTTCTTCTTTTTGATGAACACAATTGGAGAAATATTAATAAATATCCTGACGCATTTGAGCTTTATAATGGCAGTGAACAGGGTTCAGGAGTATGAGCTGAAGAAAGTGCGGAGCCGTGTGGAGTACACGTTTATGATGGATGGATGTGGATGGAAGCACTTTCTTCAGCTCATACTCATGAACCCTGTTCACTGCCATTATAAAGCTTGGATGCGTCAGGGTATTCAGTCAGTCATATTCACCTAGGATGGCTTGAGGCTGAGTAAAGCTTGGGGTAATTTTCATTTCAAAGTGAACTAATCTTTAAGAGACTACATGTGACTTTGCGGTTCACTTTACTTGTCTATAGCTTTAAAAAACTTTGAGAGAGTTTACTTTCCTTCTTATTTAAGGTTCTTAGGTCCTATTAGTTAGTGATCGACCGATATTGATTTTTTAGAACCTATACCGATACCGATAATTTGTGTGTTTATGTGCCCGATAACCGATATGCAGAACCGATATTTATTTACTCTTATACTTCTGTTTTTGACACGATTACAACACCACTGAACTGAACAAACTGTTTTATTTATAACAATCACTCCCTCCTTGCATAGAAAACAAAACAAATCTTATTTATACACCAATAAATAGTGGGGTCAAAGTGCAAAAAATAAAAAAGTGCACTGTTACTAAACTGTTTTTGTTGAAAATTAGTAGTCTTTCATGTTAATTTTAATCTTCATATTACAAAAATAATTTTATTTATAAAAAGCATCAGCAGCAACACTAATGTTAACAATAAGCAAAATAAATGTAGAATGTCTAATGTTTTCAAATGGAGAAAATACAGACAGGACTCATCAACTTTGCAGAAATGTAATACTTCATTTTAAACAACAGTTTTAGTAGATTTATAAGCTGTTTAATAGGCTAAAGAGTGAAGAATAATTGGCTGGATAATGTTAAATAACTGAATAATATTCTCTGGAATATTGGAATATAACAAAAAACATCGTATTTTATTGCATTTCTCAACTGGTATGTTAAATCAGAATTATTAATAATGTTTTTGTCATTCTAGATTATGAAATATCTGCTGACAAAGCGCTGTTTATCTATGCATTTACACAGAACTATACTCAAACTGCGATCACTCGCGGACATAATTAATTTCCGTAGAGTTGTGTTTACTTGGATGTTTATTAGCGAATTAATGGTTATATAGTAAATGCATATATAATTACGGTGTTTTAAACAAGTGAATCTTGTTAAAAGTTACATGCGGTGGCCGTGCTGGAGAATTTCCTGAGCATCAACCCGCTCAGTGAACAGCAAAATGCAGACGACTTCACGAGAATAATGATGAGCATGTACAACAGAGAGAGAATTAAATTCAGCGCTTTTATTTCCAGCATGTGCTCATTCATGGCTGTATTATTTAATTCATGCAAAGTTACATCTTTATTGGGACAGGATTTGACGGATTATCGTGACTCCGTGAGCTTGTCTCCATTTCTTAGAGACAAGCTGCATAAACTAGCTACATTTCAGGCAGTTATGTAACACATCTAATTTGTGCATTAATTGCTGTTATGTTAAATAAAGTTTACTAATTACAGCAAAGCAGGTAAGTATACTTTACCTGTGCACGCCGTTGTCTTGTCTCCCTTCAGATGCGCTGTAATGGCGATCCTGTGCGCAATTCTCAAAACATCCACAAGATGGCGGCGTTTATCGGTAAATCCGATATTACAAAACCGATATCCGATTATGGTAAAATGCTTAAATATCGGGGAAAATATCGGTAAATCGATATATCGGTCGATCTCTACTATTAGTGGCAGTAAACAATAGTGGAACACCAGCATTAGAAGCAATTAGCATCCGGTGCTCAGGCATAAAGCTCTGGACAAAGGAATTATCTCCATTGCATTTGTTGTCCTACTTAGATCATTTGCATTTTATCTGTGAGCTAAGCTGGCTAATTGGCCCTAGAAAGCACTTAGTGACTGATGTGATTAGAAACTACTCTACATCACAATCTAATAATCTTCAATGAGTTTGCTTTCCCAGGACAAATCATATCAGAATGTCAAGCAAGAGTGCAAACACACAGCTTCCTATAGCAGCTCAGTGCTGCTCTGTGGTCAGTAATTGGAAAAACAATACTGCACAACCACTGCAGGACTCTTTTCCTCTTTTTCAGGTGTATTGGAAGCTGACAAACATGTCTAAAACTAAAAGTAAAACCATAAACAAAACATTTTTGTTACTTTAAATAAAATAAATGTTAAAGGATTAGTTCACCCAAAAATGAAAATTCTGTCATTAATTACTCACCCTCATGTCGTTCCACAGCCGTAAGACCTTTGTTCATTTTCGCAACACAAATTAAGATATTTTTGATAATGGCTCCAGCAAGACAATTAACACTTTCAATGCCCAGAAAGCTACTAAAAACATACTTAAAACAGTCCATGTGACTACAGTGGTTTAATCTTTTGTTTCGAATCAGTGGTTCGGAGCGAGTATCAATCTGCCAAAGACACGATTTCAGTAAACGAGGCTTCGTTACGTCATAAGTGTTTCGAAATTTCAATGGTTCACCACTGGGGGGCGTGACTTTGGCAGTTTGATACACGCTCCAAACTACTGATTCGAAACAAAAGATTTGTAAAGCTTCGAAGCTTCATGAAGCAGTGTTTTGAAATCGCCCATCACTAGATATTTTTGAATAAAATCGTTATTTTGTTCTTTTGGCGTGCAAAAAGTATTCTCGTCGCTTCATAACATTAAGGTTGAACCACTGTAGTCACATGAACTGTTTTAAATATGTTTTTAGTAGCTTTCTGGGCATTGAAAGTGTAAATTGTCTTGCTGGCAATGCAGGCCTCACTGAGCCATCGGATTTTATCAAAAATATCTTAATTTGTGTTCCGAAGATGAACGAAGGTCTTACGGGTGTGGAACGACATGAGGGTGAGTAATTAATGACAGAATTTTCATTTTTGGGTGAACTAACCCTTTAAAGGGGCTAGATGTAGAATTTAGAAACTCGTGTTACTAGCGACACCGGTGGCCATTAAGTGAACTGCAGCCTGCTCACACTCATGCACACATAACGTACAAGAGACTGAACGTGATTCAGTGCTCCGATATACTCACAGCGAAGTTCTTTTCCATTCTTTGCTTAGAAGTAAAAAGAAGTTGGAAATACCCTTGCAGCGATATACTGTTAACGAACATCCGGACGCCGTCCGAGCTGCTGAGAGCGCCTTTTAGATGAATACATAAATATGTGCTGCGCGCTTTCCTCTCAATAACAAAATAAACACAACAAAAATGACAGCGGTGAGAAAGCAGCAGTTAAGAAAGCATCGGATCATAGCGATGTGGATATGTTTGCACAAGCTCTGCAATTCACTAGAGACTATAGACTATATAGATCTCAGTATGTTGGACTATAGTTTGAATTAATCACTTTTCTTTGCATGACACTTTGACGTTACAGTACAGAATGTCTCTTTCGACATCATCCTGAACATTGTATAAGCATTCATTTCATGTGTCTTTGAACAGAAGACAGGCTCTCAGGAGCGCTCGTAAACGTCACATCTTTTGATTTTCCCAGCACATAGAAATCAGGCTTTCAAAGGCAACCTAGAAAGTCGGGAAAGTTCTTGTTTTTTAAGTTTCATTACAAGCTGTTCACGCATTGACAAAAAAGCAATTAATACATGAAAATTCTTACATATAGCCCCTTTAACTGAAATAAAATACAGAAATCTCTCAGATTTCATTAAAAATATCTTCGTTTTGTTTCAAAGATGAACAAAGCTTATGGGTTTGGAACTACATGAGGGTGAGTAATGAACGTTAGTCGAGTTTCTTGTGAAGAGCTCTGTTATATGTGGTTGTTTTGGTTGGCTTGTTGTTTTGACATGAGGCAGCACACTATGTTTGGATGGAACAGAGATCTTTTTTAGAGGAAAGGAAAAGGTGAAGGTAGCCAATCTAATTAACCCTGAGGGATACTGTTGTACAAACTGCAGTTTTTGACTCTGAGCTATGAAAAGATCAGATTAAACTGAGCAGAGATGTGCTCAGAGTGAATTTGTACCTCCTCACTGAACACAACACAACAAAACAATGAACATGAAGATGAAAGACCTCTCAGCTCTGAGATGGTGTGTAGCATGATTCCCTCAATGTTACAGGTTGTGAATGCAGGATTTTCTTACCAAATCTCAATCCTGCAGCAAAAAGGGATTTCAAAGTGATTCATGTGGCCTCTTACGTCTCTCGTATTATTCATGATTTGTCATTGGTATGCTTGGCTAGCTGGCAATTTGACATTTTGCCTCAGTGCCATTACTGTTTGAGATTAGAGTTCTGAAATATATATTAAAAAAAAATGAGGTAGATGAGTCATATTGTTTCTGCAGCCTAAATGAACATTGATTTTTGGATCCAATAAATAACAAGCCTCTTTTGTTTTGGATGCTGGTACCCTGGTTTCTGTGTTTTTAAAAATAAGTATGTGTTTATTAAACTACGATAGTGTTAAAAATCGTGCGATACACAATGCAAAGGCGGCCCTCAGTGGCCCTTTTCTTTCGAATTTCTCACAGGCCTCTAGGGCCGTGTGTCAAACAGGCCCAGCAAGTTTCGTTCTGATCGGCCTCCGGTAACCTTGTCTGATAGCTGCTCAAGCTTCATTAGCCAATGGTGGACATGTTTTTTTAGATGCGTCAATGTCCTCATAGACAATCATGACACCTCGGACAAAGACACTGCATGCCAATTTTAAAGTCAATCGGACTAATGGTGAAGTAGTTATAGCCGTTTTCATGTTTTTTTGCTGTTATAGCGCCATCAAGTGGCCAGTCGCCGCGACCTTTTTCACGCGACCACAAAATGAGCACTTGCATAGGTGTGCTGAGTTTGGTGAAAATATCTAATGGTTTCTACAAAAATATGAAGCAGCACAACTGTTTTTAACATAATAATAAGACACAATAAGAAATGTTTCTTGAGCAGCAAATCAGCATATTAGAATGATTTCTGAAGGATCATGTGACACTGAAGTACTGATGACACTGGAGTAATGATGCTGAAAATTCAACTTTGCCATTGCAGGAATAAATTAAATTTTAATATATTAAAATAAAAAACAGTTATTTTAAATTGTAATAATATTTCACAATACTACTGAATTTGACTTTGATCAAATACAGTAAATGCAGCCTTGGTGAGTATAAGAGACTTCTTTCAAAAAACATTAATTTTGCTTTCAGCTTGAACAACTTTTCTCACACAAACACACACATACACAGACTATGTGGCCTATATATCTCTGTTTCCAGATACTGTATATAGAGCATCTCACAGGGGAAAACTGCACATTGGTCAGGATGTAGGTAATGGAAAGTTGAGGTTAATCACATTTCTGAACTGCTGCAGTCTGGTTGTGGGCAGACCCCCCTATCTACAGGTACACCAGACGCCAAACCTGATTTTTATCAGGTCTGCCATTGTGGGCATTTATAATATTACTGCCAGTAATAGGTTTAGTCTCCTCAGTGGCACAGAACAAATTTCAACAAACAGAGAAACACATTTGGCATGCAACTCAGTTGTGACCAATCAAAATGGCTAGATGGATGCTGTCCATTTCAGAATTAGTTTTTGATTTAAACTCCTGGCAAACTAACTAATTTCCCACCTGTTTTCTGACAACCACAAACTGCGGTGAGGGTAATGATGTTTACCTGCGGCTACTCTGTGGAAGATTTTATTTTTAATAGTTCATTAAGTGGCATATATTTGAGTTGAAAGTTGTCAGGATGGTAATGGTTCTGCAAATTGACTTTGTGAGGCTGGTCGCTCTGAATGTTTTTGATTCATTTAAAAGAACCAGTTCATAAGAGTAATTCGTTCAGAATCGTATTACATTGTTGCGCTGTATGTTTTGTAATTCGTTCGGGAATCATAGGCTACTACACTGGTCGTGCTTTCTGTTTTTGATTCACTACAAAGAACCAGCTCATAAGAGTTATTTGTTGAGAATCGCATTTCCCTGGTTGGACTATATGTTTTTGATTCACTAACAAGAGTCGGTTCTAAGGAGCAATTCGTTCTGAATCAAACTACACTGTTGTGCTGTATGTTTTTGATTCATTAAAAAGAGCCGGTTCATTAGAGCAGTTCCTTCAGAATCATACTACACTGTTGCACTGTATCTTTTTGATTCAATAAAAAGAGTCAGTTCATAAGAGTCATTTGTTCAGAATCATACTACACTGTTACGCTGTATATTTTTGATTCTCTAAAAAGAGCCAGTTCATAAGAGTAATTTCTTCAGAATCATACTATACACTGTTGCGCTGTATGTTTTTGATTCACTAAAAAGAGTCGGTTCATAAGAGTAATTAATTCAGGATCATACTACTGTTGCAATAAAGAGCCAGTTCATAAGAGCAATTCATTCAGAATCATATTACACTGTTGTGCTGTATGTTTTTGATTCACTAAAAAGAGCCGGTTCATAAGAGTTATTTGTTCAGAATCATACTATACTGTTGCGCTGTATGTTTTTGATTCACTAAAAAGAGCCGGTTCATAAGAGTATTCCTTCAGAATCATATTACACTGTTGCACTGTATCTTTTTGATTCAATAAAAAGAGTCAGTTCATAAGAGTCATTTGTTCAGAATCATACTACACTGTTACGCTGTATATTTTTGATTCTCTAAAAAGAGCCAGTTCATAAGAGTAATTTCTTCAGAATCATACTACACTGTTGCACTGTATGTTTTTGATTCACTAAAAAGAGCCAGTTCATAAGAGTCATTTGTTCAGAATCATACTATACACTGTTGCGCTGTATGTTTTTGATTCACTAAAAAGAGTCGGTTCATAAGAGCAATTCATTCAGAATCATATTACACTGTTGTGCTGTATGTTTTTGATTCACTAAAAAGAGCCGGTTCATAAGAGTTATTTGTTCAGAATCATACTATACTGTTGCGCTGTATGTTTTTGATTCACTAAAAAGAGCCAGTTCATAAGAGTCGCTTGTTCAGAATCATACTACACTGTTACGCTGTATGTTTTTGATTCTCTAAAAAGAGCCGGTTCATAAGAGTATTCCTTCAGAATCATATTACACTATTGTGCTGTATGTTTTTGATTCACTAAAAAGAGCCGGTTCATAAGAGTCGCTTGTTCAGAATCATACTACACTGTTGTCTGTATGTTTTTGATTCACTAAAAAGAGTCGGTTCATAAGAGTAATTAATTCAGGATCATACTGCTGTTGCAATGTATGTTTTTGATTCACTAAAAAGAGCTGTTTCATAAGAGCAATTCATTCAGAATCATATTACACTATTGCGCTGTACGTTTTTGATTCACTAAAAAGAGCCGGCTCATTAGAGTTATTTGTTCAGAATCATACTACACTGTTGCACTGTATGTTTTTGATTCACTAAAAAAGAGCTGGTTCATAAGAACCATGTGGTTTGGGATTGTACTACATTGCGCTGTATGTTTCTGGTTCACTAAAAAGAACGGGCTCACTGAGTCATTCGTTCTGTAATCAACTATACAGATAGTGCTGTAGATTCTGTAGCAGTGCAGTGGCGCTTTTAGTACAGAGTTTGGTCTGCATCGGCAGAAAAACTAATGGATGGATAGACGAACACTACTCGTGTAATATAACTCTACTTCAAATGTTTTAAATATTAGATTGCTGTTATTATTAACATTAAATCTGTCTACACATATAGGAGTATATTACATGCAAACTATGTTAGAGGCAAAAAGCATCTGTATTAATAAAAAAAAGTCAAGCGTAATTTCAGGCTAAATCATTCTCAGTCCATGGATGTCCTGACATTTTCTGCGAGCAAAAGAGAAATGTACTTGCATTGTAAACAGCTGATTTCACCTGTATACAGGCACATTTGTTGCACTCGTACTCGCTGCAGGCAAAAGACTGCATATTAAAAAGCAGAAAGAAAGAAAGGAGAGTGAATGAGGCTTCTAAGTGTGAAAAAGTGCTGCAGGACAAACAGGGGCCACTAATGAACAAGACGTGAGGGCAACCCTCTGAGGAAAAGTCAAGGTTAAACGTTCAAATGTGCACCTAATGGGACCATTCCACAGCAAATGGCTTTCCCTTAATTAATTCCATGGGACCGTTTAGGACTTCGGGCCTAAGTACTGGATTGTTTTATTTCCTCCTGTTCCCTTTGGTCCTCCACCATCAATCTCTGCTGGTTGATAAACAAATGGAGCAGCTCTTCTGATCAGATCTGGAACTGGATTTTTGTCTCTCTATGGGGGATTCCCACATACCCACTGGCTTTGTGTAATGCAAGTTTCTGAGAAGCTAACTTCATTTTGGCACCAGGGGGACTGAAATCTAATTAAAGATAAACACTAGTGACATAACAAATCATTTTTTTGCTTTGTTCTGCTTTATTTTTATTTTTTTTCTCAAGCAGGAAGGGAAATTCCTGAGATGATATTAAGCTAACCTCTGCCTCGGCTCAGCGTATCATGGGTTTCTGGGGCGATGGACCCGATGTCTCATTTCCTCTTCCCACAGTTTCCATTCCTGTGCTGTCCAGATCACCCAGACGGCCCGTGGTAGTCTCTTTGATCTGTCTTTGCAGTATATTTCTGGTTGGTTGTGTCAAAGTATGAACCGTTGTGGTCTGGCTTGAGGTGTTAATGAGGACGTAATAAAACAGCCAGGTCTCCAGAAGTCAGAGGTCAGCTGGGAGATGAACTGCTGTCCCAAAGCAATGACCATGGGTATCCAAGGGGTGAAGGTTTGACTAGTAGGATTTGTAACTACACCATTCTGTGGGCAAAAAAAAAGAAGTCTTTCCATTGATGGCCATTCAAAAGTAGCGGTGTATTCTGATTAATTTAATGTATTTAATAATTTATTTATTCTTTTAAAATATTTTTTTATTATTATTTATTAAATAATGTATATAAATATATTAAAACATTATATATATATATATATATTTTTTTTTTTTTTTTTTTTTTTTTTTTCTCAGTTATTTATATTTTTTAAAATATACAAATATAAAATCATTTTACTTAAATAGGCATTGGTCATAGGGATAAGAAAGATATCACAACTATATGTATTGGTTGGTACTGGACAGTGTTGGGGAAAGTTACTTTTGAAAGTAATGCATTACAATATTGCGTTACTCCCTAAAAAAATAACTAATTGCATTACTTAGTTACTTTATATGGAAAGTAATGCGTTACATTACTTTTGCGTTACTTTTGTGTTATTGTTTGTTTGTTTTTATAACAACAAAAAGGTTCTATTTTTTGCAAATGTAAAGGCCCATTTACACCAAAAGTGAAATGAATAAGCCTCAGGCTGAAGGAAATGCAAAAAAAAAACAAAACCAAAAAAAAAAATGAAGTAATGCGTTACTTTACTAGTTACTTGAAAAAGTAATCTGATTACGTAACTCGCGTTACTTGTAATGCATTACCACCAACACTGGGTATTTTATATTTAATTGTGAATGGTCATTTCCTCTTTTTCCTTTTTCATTTTTGGCATATTCTGACCTAAAGGTAATTTTTAATTATTTAAAAACACTGTTAAATGTAATCTCTTTTTTGCAGTTCTATATATATATATATATATATATATATTTATATATATATAATATTTTTTTTTTTTTTTTTTAAGTTTTTATTTATTTTATTTAAACATCATCTATTTAATAGCTATTGGCCTTAACAAAAGCAATTTGAAGAGTGAACAATATTTAACAAACAGTGTCAGGTTTAGGCATGTGACGGTATCAGATTTTCATGTTGCGATAATTGCTAAAGCTTTTATCATGGTATACGGTATTATCACAATATTAAAATAATTTGCAAAAAAAGTGTTGTCATACTATAAAAGGTTTAATAACTGTTTGTTCATGTTAGCTCAGCTCCATTAAATAATACAGTTACAACTTTTGATTTTAATTATGTGTTATTAAATGTTGAAATTAACATTAACTAAGATTAATAAATGCTTTAGAAGTATTTTTCATGGTCAGTTTATGTTAACTAATGAATTAACTAATGTTAACTAATGAAGCCTTATTGTAAAGTGTGAATAAACAGAATCAGAACATACGCAAACAAAACCTAGGGCATGCTGTAGTCCAGATTAAAATATAAAAATGTTTAAATTTGAAAATAAATATATTTCTGCTGTTCCGTCAGCGCCATCTGCTGTCAGAGAGTGAATATGCATTTTCATTCAGCGCGTCTCCTTCACTTGTTCTGCCATGCGCTGCTCACGCGTGTTGGGCTTGTTTACATCAGTGCGTGCCTCTTTGACGCAGCATACAGTGGTTTTGTGCATTTTAAACGGTTGATAGGTAAAGTATTCTTAAAATGCATTCTAAAAATCTGAGTAATTCGTAATAAATAATTATTGACAGTATTTTGAATTGCCCACGATAACAATATCGTGCAATATTCATTATCGTGATATATCGTATTCCCGTATACCGGCACATGTCTAGTCAGGTTTAATAGACAACTTGATTAGGAATTAGACTAAACTATTTGTCCATAGTTTCAGACGCCATTCACACAGAATGTGTTTTTTTTTTTAGGTTAAAGATGCGTTTTTTAAAAGTTGAACTTATTTTAACTAGAAGCGCCGCGTTTTTTAGAAGAATGCTGTGTTATGCGCAAAACCCTGCAAAAGACACAAGACGCGAGCGGTCAAACACATCAGTCTAGCATAGGTTCACAAAAACAATGGAAAAGTAGCACGGTGGAATAGAACAATGTGTTCTTACAGTGGTAAACAAAAATATACAACAAACTGCTCTAAATATAAAAATAAATTGCTTATTTAAACAAAATAAGTAATTTTTGGCCAAATGTAGATCAAAATAGTACGGTGAAAATGTAGGTTTTATATGAAAGTTGGCATGCATGAGTAATCCCAGGATGCTTTGGTGTGTATATATATATATATATATATATATATATATACACACACATCATGATCATTGTTGTTGTTCACCGAAGCAAATATTAATTCTTTCATGTCTCTTAGTGTAGAGTAAGCAAGGAAGTGTGACAAGGAGACGAATGGTTCCACTGCTCTGGAATGGGCTGGGGTTTTGTTCCCGGCCTTTTGATGATGTGTCTTTCCATGTTTTCCACATGGAAGCCCTCTGGGGGCAACAAAAATGCCTTATAATTGAAAGGCCCATGTCTTTAGCAACCCACCCTCAAGCCTCCAGTTCTAAAACAGGAACCACTGCCCACATCAAACTGGTGACCTGCCTCATTGTGGGTTGAAATTTGTGCTATCTTCAGGAGCTCCACCAATGTTCCTCATGGGGGCGGCAGGTAGAGTTTCCGCCGCTTAAGAAGTTCGAGTTCAACTTCATCAGGAATGTACTGTCAGCAGGATCCCGCTTTCAGATCTCGTAAAGGTTTATGTTTTAACAGAAGCAAGTCACTGCACCACATGTAGAGAGACTTTAAAACCCCGGGGGGAAGAGGTCATTGTGTAATGATCGTCATATGTGGCTGCTTTTTACTTATTTCACTCGTATTACCATGACAGGCAGCATTTACATCCAGGAACCCTACAATCTAGACCAAGTATTTTTATAAGGTCTTGTTTACTGAGTCTTACATCATAGTAAACCGATCCTAATGGTTTAAAGACTCCATGAAGTCTAGAAAAAGACAACTGGCTTGTGACATTTATGGACACTGCTGCATGTTTATGATTTCTTTTTGAAAACCCAAAGACTTGCTGACTCATTATTAATGCAGACCTCATATTTACAGTCAGGAATCTGAACATATAAATATTATACTATTTAGACATACACTACCATTCAAAATTTGGGTTTTTTGAAAGAAGTCTCTTTTGCTTACCAAGGCTGCATGTGTTTGATCAAAAAATACAGTAAAAACAATAATATTTTTAAATATTATTACAACTTGAAATAACTGTTTTCTTTTTGAACATATTTTAAAATGTAATTTATTCCTGTGATGATCAAAGCTGAATTTTCAGCATCATTACGCCTGTCTTCAGTGTCACATGATCCTTCAGGAATAATTCTAATATGCTGATTTGCTGCTCAACAAACATTTCTTATTATGATAATGTTGAAAAGTTATGCTGCCTAATATTTTTCGGACACTGAGATACTTTTTTTCAGGATTCTTTCTATAGAAAAGTCAAAAGAACAGCATTTATTAGACATATAAATCTTTTGTAACATTATAAATTGCTTTTGCTTTTTGTAACCGAAGCTGTAGTGCAGAGATTTGAATAATGTATCAGCCGCTATGTTAAGTATCCCTCTTAAATCTCTGCATCCTAAATGTTCTCAGTGTTTCCAGGCATGTCGAGATACTGGATACTAAACATATGCACTGATATTTGATAAGGATGTAACTGAGCTATGTTTTCTCTCTCTCTTCCAATGAAAACGTGCCTTTTTAAGCCCCACTGTAGCACAGATATGAAATACTCTCTCAAAGGTGACTACTTTAGACCTCTGCAGTTGTTACCCTGCATACCGTAAATAACCCCAGTGTGCTAGTGCGTACTGTAATGCTACTATAAAGATCTATATGAAAACATCGCTCAACATGTGTTGTGTTAATGGCATTCATTGTGCCGTCTGACCATGTGTGACTGTCAGTCATTTGTATCTCGATTCTGTAATTTAATTAGAAGGATGAAGTAACACCTGGCAGTAAAATGGTGGGAAATTCCCATTAGGCATTTAGATGGTTATTTAGGGTACAAAATAATAATCATGTCCATTTTTTGGATATACCGTAGATCCCCATATGCTGTATGAGACCCCTTCTTAAAAAATCTGTGAAGACTAATTTGTACTATAAAAAATAAAGCATCTTACATCTCATGACTCGGCTATGCCTGTTAAACCTTTGACTACAAGTACTGCACATGTTGAAATATAGTATCGTGGATGATCAAGGTACTCTATGCATACAGAAAAATGTGCATTCTGTGCACATTAGAAAGAAAATGACAAACAGTGAAATGCAAACCAATAGAGAAGAAAACATTGCTAGAGGGAGGGCGAGATGCCAGGAGGATAAAGAGACAGACACATGAGAGCAATGGGGAAATCAGGCTGCTTTACTAGTCCTCTGGTGGTGGTAATATGGCCCGTGTAGTGCACTGATGTTAGGTCTATTTAAAGCACCAGTTCATCCAGCGTGTCAAACACTGATCTATAATGCCACAGCAGTCGCAGTGCTGCTTAGGATCCGATTTCTGCTTAATAACAAGAGCTTTGTCGACTCTAATGCCGCCTGCGCTCTGTCATACAGACCCCCAAGAGATCCATCTGTAACCTCTGAACTGGCAGTACTGCTGATTTCTGGCTTCTGGCTCCAACTAATGCCCAGATGATGAGATGGTTTCCAGCACGGAAACTTCTCATCCCTTTGCCTTTCACTCTGGGCACATCTGGACTTAATGTTAGCTTTTAACAAAATATATTTATGTGTGTGTGTGCGCGTATATATAAAATATATAAAATATATTAAAAAAAACTATATATATATATATATAGTTTTTTTATATATATATATATATATATATATATTAAATTATTAAATTTAATGTTAGCTTTTAACAAAATATATTTATGTGTGTGTGTGCGTATATATATATATATATATATATATATAAAAAAAAATATATATTATATATATATTAAATTATTAAATTTAATGTTATCCTTTAACAAAATATATTTGTGTGTGTGCATATATATAAATAAAAAAATAAAAAATAATAAAAAATATATATATGTATATTATATTATATTATTAAATTTAATGTTAGCTTTTAACAAAATATATTTATGTGTGTGTGTGTGTGCGTATATATATATATATATATATAATATTTATTATTAAATTTAATGTTAGCTTTTAACTAAATATATTTATGTGTGTGCGTATATATAGATAAAAAAATTATATATATATATATATATATATAAATAAAATTGTTAAATATATACTAAATTAGAAATATAAATAAAAACATTTTTATTTTATAAAAAAGTGAAACTAAACAGTAATGTTTCACTTTTTTATAAAATAAAAATGTTTTTATTTATATTTTTAATTTAATATATATTTAATAATGGATTATATATAAATATATATATATATATATAATCATTATTATTCTATTATATTAAATATTACATTTGATATATGTACACTACTGGTCAAATTTTGGAATAATTGTGTTTTTTTATGTTTTTGAAAGAAGTCTCTTATGCACCAAGGCTGCATTATTTAATGTTTTTTTACTAGCATTCTTTTTTTTATTTGAATATATTTTAAAATGTAATTTTATTAATTTAATGGAAAAGCTGAATTTTCAACAGCGATTACATATTTATTTATTTTATGTATTTTATATAAAATATATTAAGTTTTTAAAAAAAATGTATTTTTTATCTTATTAGTTTTTAATTCTGTATATTAAATCAAACTTAATCAAAATCTAAATCAAAATGTATAATTGAAAAGTAAGTCTCAAGAATGGAAGGAATTTTTCACATTTTCAATTTTTTTTCAGTCCAACAATTCTATTCTCCAATGCATCTGAGCCTTTTCCTTATTGTGATTCATTTTTCTTGTATGTCTTGCTTTCCTCAGCAGTTTGTGTCTGACTATTTTTTTTTTTTTTTGGCTTTTTGGTTCCTCTAGGGCACCATTTTCCTACCTGGCAACAGAGTCACCGAACATCCCAGCAATGGGGAGGAAAGTGGAAAGTTCCTATTTGAAGTCATCCCAGGTAAGGAGAAACCGTTTCTTTTTTTCTTTTTCTTTTTTTACCATGCCTGTTTTTGCACTACAGACTTCCTTTAGCTTTCATGATGGGACCCCAATGACCTCATTCGCTGAGAAGAGGTCTTCAAAGACATTCATCAGAGATAATGAGAACAGATCAACACTGGGCACCTCGCTGACAAACACAGCTGAATCCTGCTCCAGACACATGCAACAAATCACAGGAAATCTGTGTCATTTCTGTTGAACAGTCTCTTGTATTTGCTAACAATGTTATTTTATAAATCTTCTAGGCAGATAGCTAATAGATCCATCTTTATAAAAGTTTAGGGGTTATTAGTTTTTTTCCCCAAATGCAGTTTAGTGATGAATGATGCTGGATCTGGCACCTACTGTAATTAGTTTACAGATCACACTCGTCTTTCTCACTTCGGGCTCTGGTTGTGTTTGGAAAGGGTTCAGATAAAACACAGATGTCCCTCTCGTGCGGTGGATGATGAATCACTGAGGACAGATGAGTGCTTGAGGAGCAACAGAACTGCAGCGATACTTCCTGTTGAGTTCTGGGGAACGCTCTGATAACATACACACCTGAGTTTGAATGTAAATAAATTACTTAAACAGAAATCTGCTTTCTAATAGCTGGAAATGTGATAACACGCACATTCAACAGCACTTACAAACTCAGAAGTTACTGGTTTGAATCAGTCTGCTATTAAATGCAATGACAATGTTTTAGGTAGTGTTGTAGTCAAGACCACCTAAACCGAGACCACGTCGAGACCAATACCAGTATGTGTCGAGACCAAGACAAGACCAAGACTTTGGGGGGTTGAGACCAAGACAAGACCAAGACCAAGGCAAGTCGAGACCGAGTCAAGACTAGACTAGCACTCCTCAAATTTATCTGAAAGTTCCACATTTACTTCCTGAGAAATGTCTTATTTTTAATCAATAATTACAATTAGAATAATAAGACACTATATAGAGCTTTTACCAATCAATTAAAATCACTAACAACAAAATTCATCTTTACACTGAATTGCATAAATAATGTTGAGATTAATGTTTTAAAAATAAAATTTTGTTTATGGAACATTTGTAAAAAAAAAAAAAAAAAAAAATCAACATCACGTTTGCAATTGTGCTCATATTTGTGAAAACAGCCCTCTTTCTTGTGATATTGCTTAATTATATCAAATGTTATAATATAATTTTCAATATCTTATACAAGTACTTTATTGCAATCATATCTTGAATTTTGTGGGCATTTGTATTAATTTTGGTGACATTTTTGACACAATCCCTTGTTGATTTCTGACCTGGCACAACATTAACAAAATAAATAAAATTAGAAATAAGTTATTGATTGCATTTGAAGCAGGATGTTTTACATCCAATCAAATTAATGATGCTAACAAAGACAATTAATGCAATGACAACTTAGTGATATCCCCACAGCTGTGGTCTTGACCGGTCTTGGAATAAAATCCCGAGTCCTTTTAGTCTGAGACCAAGACAAGACCGAGACCAAATGCGGCTGAGACCAAGACAAGACCAAGACCTTCAAAAAATGGTCTTAAGACCGGTCTCGAGTACTACAACGCTAGTTTTAGGTATTAGGATTGCATATGGTGCCTTTATATTTTACAATGAATACCTGTTTATTTCATTAAGTGATAACATACCAAACTACTTGCACTACCAAAATGTGCTTTTTCATCTTTTTTCATCCTAAGTGGCTTGTCTATAAAACATGGCCAAAAACTTGCATATTCGTAGATTGTGCACAGGTTCTTTGTAAACCTGAACAAGTTGGGCTAACTCAAAAAATTTGAGGTAATCAGTTACATCAATTTTTTTGAGTTATGATGTTCCCAATTTTAAGTAAGCAGAACAATCAAGTTTTGAGTTTGTAGTACTCACGCATGTTAATTGCTCCTAACTAGCTAACTCGTACGTTTTGATAGCAATTAACATTAAAGTTCTTGCAAAACAAATTAATTATTTACTTCACTGTAAACCCTAAGTTGTCAGAACTCAAACAAGTTGAATGAGATTTTTTTTAAGTTAAGAAACTCAAAGTTTAAAATTTTTTTATACTCATACATTTTTATTGTTCTTAACTTGAAATATTTGAGTACACTAATTTACACATTTTACACGTTAACATATTTAAAATTGTTCACAATATATGGTTAATTTAACCAAGTAACAGGTTTTTACATTATAATTTTTTACAGATTAATAGGATTTGGCAGACTACGAAGGAAATAAAATAAAATAAAATAAAATAAAATAAAATAAAAATAATGTTGTGCATGGATAAATCATTTATAACAAATACTGCAATATTCCATTATAAAAAAAAGAAAAGAAAAGAATTAAAGAGAATTACAAGAAGTAAATTTTGATTTCATGGTGACTTTAAGTCTAAGGGCCCTATCATACAGGCGTGATGCAAGTGTTTTTTGCTAGTTTCAGCCCGATGCAGTTATCATTTTCACGTTCTGCGCCACGTTGTTTAAATAGCAAGTGCATTTGTGCCCATTTGTGCGCCCATGGGTGTGCCGGTCTGAAAATGAGGTGTGTTCAGGGGCATTGTTGGCATGTTGCTGTTATACCATTATACCAGGCAACTGAAATACCATTTCATTGACCAACTGAAACCTGGTCTAAAGTCAATGGCGCAATATTTTTTTGTTATTTAAAGAGCGTGTTAGTAATATGCGCCTATAGGCGGGTGCACAGCGCGTGTACACTCTGCTTATTACACACACAGGGACGCGCAGCAGCACACAAACATGCCAAATCATAAAAATAAAAGAATTACAATGTAAAAGATTATTATTGTGTGCATAAAGATAAAAATGCTTTGGTGGAATCTGGCTTGTCCCGTAGATGGTCTGCTTGTGCGCGAGGTTAAAGCGCTTGAGCAGACCAGCCCTTGGTAGAGAAGCGTTCAGTTTTTCCGCTTGCAAATTTCACCATGTAAATAGAGAATCCGCCATGGCGTGAGCACAACTGGCTTTTAAAGGGAATGGGAGACGAGACTCTGATTGGTTTATTGCACGTTATGCCCAAAACACACCCATTACTCATTAAGAGAATAAGGACAACCCTTTTAGACCATGCACCAGGTGCGCCAACCATTTTTCCTGTCGTTAAACTAGCAAAAGTGGATTCGGACACGCCCTAAGTGCACTTGCGGCGTGCGATTTAGACCATCCCCTTATAACGTTAAAATAGGGCTCTTAGTGATGAAATAGAGGAGCATTTAGCATGTTTTTACATTGTTTCCAGACATGGTGTGCATCTGATTTCTACCGTGATGTTCACATTACCTTCTGCACTAGAATGAACCGTGTCTGTTGTCATCTTTGTTTGATGAAGCACGTGAGCACACTGTGTCTTTGTTTCGCAGACTTGTGACCTTGTAGAAGGCCAAAAGTTAGTTTTGGATCTTTGTAATTGTACTTTGAGAAGCATTGCAGAGCCTTGGACCTTAATCTACAGTGACACTGTGGCATTTACATGAATAAGGCCTTTTTGCGGAGTAGATTAATATGACACATCACTTGCTACTGACCCTGTCATCACGTTCTTCTTATTAGTGAAGGAGGTAAATGCCACGGTGTATCTTTCACCAATATCATCACAATCCCACGCACCAGCCGGGCTACTGCAGTTGAGATAAATGGAAATGCTAACGGATAGCTCCAGGTATTACAGGCTTCTTTGGCCTGCGTGTAGAAATCCATCCTGTCCTGTGTATCCCCAGCAGAGAGCCGTGAGAGTGTGTGCACTGTGCCAGAAAACAGCAGAAACAGAGATTTATAGCATGTTTTCAGCTCTTTGGAAACGCAGCACGTCTCCAACTGTCCTGCCAGCGGACTGTGAAAAACCCGAGCCATTGTTCAGCATGTCAGTCTTAGATGAAGGCGTTTAGGAGTGATTCCATGCTTACGTGCACTTTTCCATACAGTAGCGTTTTATCATCTTTATCCCGTTTATTCCATTGTTCATCTCAGCAGTATTTTGGAATATTTTAAGCATGGTTTTTTGCTGCATAGGCCATGAAATCACTTGTCCTTGAAAAAGGCTTTTTGGAAGTAATGTTGTAAAGCTCAGTTCATAAAAGAGGGTTGTTAAAAGTGCATTTAATTTCCTCTCGTCTTTCATAAATACAGATGGGAGTGTTTTGTGTGGGGATAACATGGACTGAATTTCAATTCAGTTCTCTTGCCGTCTATTAATTTGGTTTTTTTATCATGTAATTTGGACTTAAAACATTTTTAACAGCTGGATAATTGTGCATGTTTTTTGTTAGGGATGCAGTGATATTAAAATTATGGGCAAAAGCAAGAATCCATCCCTTATGGAAAGAAAATATATTTCCCTATATATGAATGATCAATATATTACATGATTTAACAGTATATTTGAAAATATTCAGAAAAATATATTGCGTAAATATATTACAATATATTGAATAATACATAAGGAATTGCCGCTTTTCATATATTGAAAAATATGTGATAATATATTTACTAATATATCATAATGTATGTAATTTTATATTCAATAATATACTTCATAATATATAGATTTATATGTGCTCAGATATGGTACTGCATGCATAATATATTGCAGATATATTTACTCATGCAGTATAAACACATATATGGTAAAATATATTATGTAACACATTTCTTATATTTTATAATTATTTACATTTTAAATGTTTCATATTTTCAAGTTAGTTAACAAAAGCACACCAGCATGTACTAAAGTTTCTACCAAAGAGACTATCACTGTGCTATAGCGTGCACAGCCGTTACTTTTTAAATAAAGTTATTATAGTCTTAATGGTGTTCAGCCAATCATCAGTCTAACCTCAGGCTCTACTCTTCAGCACAATGGTAACCCCAAAAACTCACACATACCAGAAAACCTTTTAAATTCCAAAATAATACAACTTTAAACACTAACAGATCTCCCCCTATATCAATATTGAGCAAAACACACGAAATAGCACTTAATTTTAACATTTACTCTCCTTTAACAGTCAGAAGCAAAGCATGCTGGGAACTAGAAGTCTGTTGTAACCACTGATTGTAACTCATTCCATGAATGTGTGTATATATGTGTGTACAATACATTCACATTTATATGGGAACATATATGTGCAATACATGTACACAATAAAGGATAAAACTTTATGAATGTAATGCTATTTTTGTCTTCATTTATAAATATTTTATATGCATCAATATATAGCCATACATGGTCAATGCATATAATGCAGTATTATGTAACATATCGCATTATATTTTGCAGTATATTCCCATATATTTTTGTTCCATAAGGGATACTATTTCGTCTATAAAAATAAAAGACACTAAAAACTAAAGCCAATAGATTTTGTCAAAGTCAAATCAATGTTGTTATGCTTAAAGAGGTCCTTGATTATGATTTCACTTTTTTAACTTTAGTAGTGTGTAATGTTGCTGTTTGAGCATAAACAACATCTGCAAAGTTACGACGCTCAAAGTTCAATGCAAAGGGAAATTTTCTTTTACAGAAAATGCTTTTTAGGGACTACAACGAGCTTCTTCCTGGGTTGGTGACATCAAAAACCCCTAAATTTACATAAATCCTGCCCCCGAGAACACGCAACAAAGGAGGTGAGGCCATGTTGGGTGCTTTAGAGAAGAGGAAGAGTTGTTGTAGTAGAGTGTTGTTACCATGCCTTCATTTTATGCTGGACTGCTTCACAAACGAGGGTCAATTCAACGCTGGATTTGCACAAAAGATTAACAGGACGGCACATGCTAGTCGATGAGTTGAATCAGCTCCACAGCAACTACATAAATTTATCCACTAACCATTCAGAAACGTCCAGATGCATTCTAAAAGTTGTAACTTCTTCCTGAGTCTCTCCATCAGTGTCTGACTCCGGTTTGAACAATGTAAGGCTGAACACCATTACTGACAATTGTCATTTTGGCTGCGTGAGATTCTCCAGCTTTGTTGTTGTTGAGCAACCGAAGCACAAGCTGTTAAAGCTCCGCCCTCTTCTGGAAAGCGCCTGGGAGCAGCAGCTCATTTGCATTTAAAGGGACACACACAAAAATGCCATGTTTTTGCTCACACCCAAATAGGGGCAAATTTGACAAGCTATAATAAATGATCTGTGAGGTATTTTGAGCTGAAACTTCACAGACACATTCTGGGGCCACCAGATACTTATATTACATCTTGTAAAAGATGCATTATAGGTCCCCTTTAAACATTTGTCATAATCTTTAGCGCTATTCCTTTCAGTTAGCAGTAGACGACAGCAAGATTAATCTAAAATATAAAAATAGACAGAACATTTATAATAAATATCTGCTGATAAATATTTAGGCATTATCACATGAGCAAGAGCAATGTTGTTCTGAATATTTTATATCTTAGGCTGATAAGTGATATTGTTTTTATACAAAAGGTCAATAAACAAGTTAATATTGAGAAACGTACATTTTACACACAATATCGTAATACTTTGACTATTTTTGTGCTGCGCTAACAGAAATAGCTCGCATCTCCAAGCAACTATTCCTAAATGAATCACCAATTTTGATTGAATCATTTCAGTGAACGATTTAATGACTCACTCAAAGATGGTCACTCGTTTCATTCTTGAATGAATCAGTGTTTTGAACAAATTTGCTAAAGGATTCAATGACTTGCTCATGAAAATAGTCACTTCTTTTGTTCTTGAACGAATTATGCTGCATCCGATATCGAATACTTTCCTACTGTTTAGTATGCGAAATACAGCACGTCAACAGAGTAGTATGTCCAAGTACATAGTATTTGAAAAACAGTAGGCGAAATGTACCTACTGAGATTCTAAAGTGCGCATTCGATGCACACTTTACTATCCCATGAGGCCACGGGAAAGGATTTGTAAATGGTGGTGAAGCGACGCGACTGACGTCATAGGTCACATGACACTGACAACATGGCGGATTTAGTACATCTGAATTTAATTGATACTACATACATTCATACCATATAGAGCATACTTTCTTTCAAACTTAAGTTTAAAACCAAATGTAGTACCTACTATACAGTGTGCGATTTCAGACGCAGCATTAGTGTTTTTGAATGAAATGGTTCAGAAAATGATTCAGTGACTCACTCATAAATTAGCGTTTATATTATAATTTCACATGAGCTTGAGACTCACTGATTCACATACAGAGTCAGCACACATTCTTGGATTCATTTTTGAGCGATACAGCAGCGCTTATCAACATAAATGACATTATCTGTCAGTCAGGTCGAAATGTTAATTTCGAAGGTTCCACAGTGTAGTGTTAGGATTCCTTTCCAATTTCACAGGCCTGTTGCTTTGGATTTCAGACCAAGGAGAGAAAATAAAGTACCTCATGATGGCAAAATTGGATTTTAATTAAAACTTTTTTTCTTGAAAGTATTAATATGTGGGGTTCAAATTTGCTCCATCTGTTGCTGCAGTCCAACAGCTCATAATACGTTTCTCTATCATTCAGACAAATCTACTGTCATAATAATGTGAATAATTACTTCACCGGCCCAGTGAACACCAGAATGAAATATCAGACCTGGTTTCGCAATGCATGATGATCATACCACAGCATGACAAATTTCACGCAGATTTTTCTGGAAAAGCAAATGAAAACAAACACTAAACTGACAGTGTTGTTTCATAACTCCAAACCAGACAGAAAATGGCTCCTGCCTCATAATCTTTAATCATTTCCCCATCTGGACCACTGTTTACTCACTGATCCTTTATTTATCAACTTCTAGTTTATTTATAACTCACTCACATCCAGTGAATCAGGATAATAATGAGGAACTGAGGAAAAAGTCAAGCTACTGCTGAAAACCTGTAAATTGAAGTGCGTTGAAGAGCGTTTGTGCTTCTCTTTCTGCAGGAATAGCTCTGGAATAGTTTGTATCTAGTGGCTTGTGTTCTGTCATGAAGGTCATGAAAGAGAGAGTTTTTGTTTCACAGATATGAGTGGGAGTCAGTCAGAGTTCAAGGGCAGAAACCTGCAGATGAGGAACTGAAACTGTGTGGTTTCAGAGAACACCTGCAGAATCATCCACTGAGACTGACAAACAACAAAAGAAATTATTTTTCTTTCTCTTTCTTTCTTTCTTTCTTTCTTTCTTTCTTTCTTTTGCTCTTTCTTTCTTTTGCTCTTTCTTTCATTCTTTCTTTTGCTCTTTCTTTCTTTCTTTCGCTATTTCATTTGTTGGTTTGTTCAGTCCTCCATTTTTGTCAGTTCTTTCTTTCTTTTTCTCTTTCTTTCAGTTGTTCGGTTGTTTATTTGTTGGTTCGTTCAGTCCTCCTTTTTTGTCATTTCTTTCTTTCTTTCTTTCTTTCTTTCAATTGTTTGTTCAGTTGTTCATTTGTTGGTTCGTTCAGTCCATTTTTTGTCAGTTCTTTCTTTCTTTCTTTCTTTCTTTCTTTCTTTCTTTTGCTCTTTCTTTCTTTTGCTCTTTCTTTCTTTCTTTTGCTCTTTCTTTCATTCTTTCTTTTGCTCTTTCTTTCTTTCGCTATTTCATTTGTTGGTTTGTTCAGTCCTCCATTTTTGTCAGTTCTTTCTTTCTTTTTCTCTTTCTTTCAGTTGTTCGGTTGTTTATTTGTTGGTTCGTTCAGTCCTCCTTTTTTGTCATTTCTTTCTTTCTTTCTTTCTTTCTTTCTTTCAATTGTTTGTTCGCTTCTTAATTTGTTTGTTCAGGCCTCCATTTTTGTCAGTTCTTTCTTTCTTTCTTTCTTTCTTTCTTTCAATTGTTTGTTCGGTTGTTTATTTGTTGGTTCGTTCAGCCCACCCTTTTTTTGTAAATTCTTTCTTTCTTTCTTTCTTTCTTTCTTTCTTTCTTTCTTTCAATTGTTTGTTCAGTTGTTCATTTGTTGGTTCGTTCAGTCCATTTTTTGTCAGTTCTTTCTTTCTTTCTTTCTTTCTTTCTTTCTTTCTTTTGCTCTTTCTTTCTTTTGCTCTTTTTTTCTTTCTTTTGCTCTTTCTTTCATTCTTTCTTTTGATCTTTCTTTCTTTCGCTATTTCATTTGTTGGTTTGTTCAGTCCTCCATTTTTGTCAGTTCTTTCTTTCTTTTTCTCTTTCTTTCAGTTGTTCGGTTGTTTATTTGTTGGTTCGTTCAGTCCTCCTTTTTTGTCATTTCTTTCTTTCTTTCTTTCTTTCTTTCTTTCTTTCTTTCAATTGTTTGTTCGCTTCTTAATTTGTTTGTTCAGCCCACCCTTTTTTTGTAAATTCCTTCATTCTTTCTTTCTTTCTTTCTTTCTTTCTTTCTTTCTTTCTTTCTTTCTTTCTTTCAATTGTTTGTTCAGTTGTTCATTTGTTGGTTCGTTCAGTCCATTTTTTTGTCAGTTCTTTCTTTCTTTCTTTCTTTCTTTCTTTCTTTCTTTCTTTCTTTCTTTCTTTTAATTGTTTGTTCACTTATTAATTTGTTCAGTCCTCCATTTTTGTCAGTCCTTTCTTTATTTTTCTCTTTCTTTCAGTTGTTTGTTCGGTTATTTATTTGTTGGTTCGTTCAGTCCTCCATTTCTTTCTTTCTTTCTTTCTTTCTTTCTTTCTTTCTTTCTTTCTTTCTTTCTTTCTTCAGTTGTTTGTTTGCTTGTTCATTTGTTGGTTCATTCAGTCTTCCATTTTTTGTAAATGCTTTCTTTCTTTCTTTCTTTCTTTCTTTCTTTCTTTCTTTCGTTCTCATTTGTTTGTTCTTTTTTTGTCAGTTCATGCCTTCCTTTGTTCCTCCATTCATTCATTTACTTGTTCATTGTTCATTTAGTTCATTCATTTGTTACTTTGTTCATTTTTTCTGTTGCTTAGTTGTTTCTTTCTGTCTGTGTTTCTTTCTTTTTGACCTACATAAATGAGAGCGTAATGGAGTGATCGTTGAATCTCCTGCGGCGAACTATTATTCTCACATTTAGAATGACTTAATTACAGCGCATAACAACTCCATCACATGCACTGGCAAGACCAGGTGACTTCTAGAAAACAGTGTGCAGTATAAAACACGGAGGTTGTGAACCCTTGAGATTTACGAGAGCTGTAATCTCATTCTGAAGATGAATGTCAAAGTCAGGGTCAAAAAGCTACTGCAACCACAGGACTCTGGGTCCTTTCTGTACAGCCATAGTGGCTCAGACAGCCAAATAGATCTAGGAAACAAAGAGGAAGTTAATACAGTATTTACCTCTCCCAACAAATAAAAAAATAGCAACATGCAAATTAAAGGATTAGTTCACTTCAGAATTAAAATTTCCTGAAAATTTACTCACCCCCATGTCATCCAAGATGTTTATGTCTTTCTTTCTTCAGTCGAAAAGAAATTACGTTTTTTGAGGAAAATATTCCAGGATTTTTCTCCATATAGTGGACTTCAACAGGGTTCAATGGGTTGAAGGTCCAAATTGCAGTTTCAGTGCAGCTTCAAAGGGCTCTACACGATCCCAGCCGAGGAATAAGGGTCTTATCTAGTGAATCTGCCATTTTCTAAAATAAATAAATAAATAAATAAAAATTATATATATATATATATATATATAGATAGATATATATATATATATAGATATATAGATATATGTGTGTGTGTGTGTGGTTAAAATATATATATATATATATATATATTATATTTTAACCACAAATGTTCATCTTGCATTGCTCTGCGATGTGCTACACATTATAATCATGTTGGAAAGGTCACGCGTGTAATGTAATAAAAACAAAAGACTGTACCATGCTTAATAGATCAATATTTGATGCACATTTTAGTTCAACTAATTTAGCATTACTTACTGAGATGATAATATTATGATTAATGAACGTTATTATAAAATATTAAACAAAACATTGTTTGTCTTTGAAGTTGCTCTGTTTTTCCACAAAGGGTCTGATTCTCTCTGGCTTTCTGATGACATGAACCCGTACAGAATAACAGCAGCAGTTAATCAGTGTTTTAACTGGACGGCTCTCATCAGGGGGTCCGAGGGTGACTGAGAGGAATCCAGGGGCTTCTGTCTGAAGGTCGTGGCTGCTCTGCTTTGCTGTTTATTTACGCTCTTGCTGCTGCCTGTGTGTCTTCGCAGTGGAGAACGAGTCGTGTCCTCTCGTTTACCGCCAACTGTTCAGACGTTATTCTTTGACTTGATCGCTGGTAATTTGCATGGCAATTTATTTCACATTTAGCTTCGACTCCCTGCCAGGATGGTCCTAATGTAGCGAGAATCACAAACAGGCCCAGTTAGACTAATGCTTGTTTGTGTCAGACTCAGATTTCAGTCTGCAACACTGGTTTAAATCCAGGTACATTGTTCAATTGTAACTGCTTTAACTTCTACTAGTTATTAATACAAATTAATTTGAAGATTAATTTGCAGTTGGTTGATGCCATGCATACAAAAAAAATATGCTAGTCTGGTTTAAGAGGGTTTTTGAGCACTTTTCAGCTGGCCAGGCATAGAAACCACTTTAAACCAGTTTAGACTTTCCTGTTTAAGATGTGTTTTTGCCTTTTAAATGTTTCTAAGATTAAATTTATAATCTCTAATTGACTGACATTGATAGAATATTCCAATTCTGCCAATGATTGTTACGGTGTTGGTGCAGTAGAGACGAAGCATATACGAACTTCCACAAAATAGGGTATTTAATATAACGAAGGAGAAGGAGTACAACCATACACACATAAACTAACAATAGAACAGACAAGGAGTGAAGGGAGTGAGTCCATAATAAAGGGAGTGCAGATGATCAGGAGCAGGTGCAGGTAATCCGTGATGATGGGGAGATGACGAGGAAGTGAGTGCAGGTGTGGAAACAAGGAGGATGATGGGAAATGGAGTCCAGGACAGGAGGGAACTGTGACAATGATGATGTCATAGTAATTTTTGTATGCTGAATTGTGATTGGTTATCAAAGTGTTGAAGCTGAACAATAGAGTGCACCAGTCGGGTTCCGGAAGTAAAAACTCCATTCATTTTCTCGATAGGGAAATTGATTTTGAACAATAACTTATAAACCTTTAAAGACAACCTTGCTGTGAGGTACGAGGTTGTTAATCGATGGTATTTGCTTCTGTTGAAGCCAATAGCCTGCATTATTTCAACTTAGTTTTAAAATAATCATGTTTAACATGGTTACCCATGATGTGGTACAGAAAATTCCACCAATCAGAGAGTTGGAACAAGCAAAACGCGCCAAAAGGTCTCATTAGCTCCGCCCACTCAGATAAAGCACTGCGAATGATCTCCTTACGCTCTCAAAATTCTTAAATTCCATTGTTTTTAATTCGATTATGCTGTTTGCAATGCTTCATGGGATTGTAGTTCTTCCCATCACTATACCTGTTAACTACTACACAGTCTTGTACCTTTGTATTTTTGTCCGATTTTCAAATACTTTTGGTTAGTTTGGTTCATGGCTTAAAATGCTTTAATGAAGACTTTTTTGAAATCCCTATAGGAGAACTGAATGGAAAAAATACTTCTGGAACCAAAAAGTGTGCGGGTGCTGTTGCACTCTATAGTTAAATAGGTAGTTCTTCTGTATATTTAATACAAAGTTAATACAAACATATATAAACTTTAACTACATTTTGACACATCAGCATCAAATATAAGTTAATATAATGAATTATACAGATACATGTGAGTTTTGTCTCAGTGTATTATGGACTTATTATATATTGTATTATTATTATTATTATATATGTGGTTTTTTTCCCCACTCACAACGTTCATCCTTAATCCGTCATCCGTCAAATCCTCTTAGCAGTAACTTAATTCTTTGACGTGGGCAGGTGAGAAAGAAAGTACTATAGATGTGTGTCTGCTGTGTTATCATCCAATGTCACTCGGACCCCTCCTTGCATATCTTGCATGCTTTAAGAAATGTGATAGTCATAGGCACGTTGCCACAGGCTGTACATATATTATCATAGACAAGGTGAAAGGTCACCCAGCAGACAGAGGGAGCGGGACATAGCTGACATTTTTCTGTCGTTTTTGAGGGCCCAATGTACTTTTCCGTATTGATTTCCCATAGGTGTTTTACCTGGATTTTTTAGTCCGTTTTTCTGTGGATTTTTTCTTACAGTGTAATTCTTGGACCAATAAAATATTTAAATGTCATATTGAAATTTTTTTGCACTTTTTTTTATATTTACCAACATAAAACATGTATGTGCTTATAAGTCTTTGAGTAGATAATGGTTTTATTTTGAACATTTGTTAAAGAAAAATTATTGAATCTTTAGAAAATCTTCCCAATTTTGTCCATTTCCTGTTTTCTATATGTTCAAATACTTTTCATTCTCTCTAGCATATAAACATGAAATATGCTCAGAATGCAGTCATAAACCATTAAAATCAGCTTTTAAAAGACACACTTTTCCAGCCAAAATGTTTAATCAGAGACTTTTTAATAATGCAAGGTTTTTCCATAATAGATTTAACATTCAGTTTGAAACATCTTTGGATGTTTGCATTGGATCATTTTTTAAAAAAATCATTAAAAAAAGAAGAGAATGAAGATCTCTATGGCTAAAAACGCATCTGTACTATATTTTAATTATTTTTTCTGATTAATTATTTTTTGGATGTGTGCCGGTTTTTCTTTGTGCACCTGTCACACTGCACACATGCCTCACACAGTGAGGTTTTCCTTTCACAGGGGCAGGAAGAGCATGTCGTGACAGCTTAGGGTCACTGCCTTTGACCTCCAGTTGTACCATCTCTATGGCAACAGCTGATGACATGCAGCTCAATTAACAGAAAGACCTTCAGCTGCTGATGTCAACACAGTATGGGACATGATAGTTTAATACGGCATGAGTTAATAAAATAATTATTTTATTTTAGCTATCATCTAATATTGACATCATTCTAGATGTTTGTTTGAAGAAAACTTTAGTTGTACCCTCTAACCTGGCACAACCAAGACAGTGAGTTAATTTTCCATCTGTTCTGCCACTGTAAAACCTTAGTGTGAAATTTGTATTTCACAGATAGCGTGAGGAAAAACAATCAGAGCCACATCTAGAGGATTCTGTAGCCAAGCATCTCTCTCTTATGGCACATATTTTCAGCAGTGAGCTTGCGGATCCAAAATATTAACTTTATGTCACCCCTTTATGCCAATGGTGGGCGAACTGAAAAAGTTTACAAAATATATGGCCACAAACCGTATTTAGGGTTTGTAAACTGAAGGCTTTCCACAGATTGTTTTTTTGCCATTTTGAATTTTGTCTAAAACTTTTTCAGAACTTGTTCTTACCTAAAACCTTGATCTTTCTCACACAAAGCTATTTTATGGCTTCTAAAGATTTGGAAAATAGACCTCAGTCAGGTTAGACGCCATTTTGAATTTAACATGAAGGAAAATGAGGATACAGTCTTAACAATGGTGTGCACTAGGGCTGGGTATTGACACAATTTTCACGATTCGATTCGATTTCTATTCACATGCTTGCGATATGATTCGATTACGATTTCGATTCGATATCGATTATTTTGGATGTAGTATATCAGTATATCTCTCAACTAATGCTGTAAACTACACGAGAGTCAGTTGGTACTACTTTACTATAATATTGAAGGTTAAAATTAACTTACTAGGTACAAATATGCCTAAAGATACGCTGTATATACGGCATCTAAACAGAAACACTTTGGTTTCCAGAACAAGGGAGCCAAATCTGAGAACTAAAAGCATTGAGTTAATCCATCCTGGTGTCTGTGAGCTCCACTCAGATAAATATACAAACACTTAAATTACACTCAATTATGTTTTTTTTTTTTATAATAAATAAAGTTTAGAATTACATAATCATATTTCTACTCCAATTCGTTTTTTTGAAATATAAACATTTAAATCGCGGCTGTCATAACTGATTTATTCAAACATGCATTAAATATTGAAGAACATTATAATGAATATGTAATGGTGCATAGCTATATTTATCAGAATGCTGCTTTCTAGAGTTCACTTTTCTAGCTGACTAATGAGTTTATGGTCACTGAATGTTTTTCTGAGGTAAATGTGACGTTACGTGACATTGTTTACAAGCTGTTTTATTGACGTCTTTCCGAGGTTGAACAGCCTAGTGGTCCAGCCCTAGTGCGCACTGAATAAAAGTCATACTGTAGATCACATGATTTTCACAACTCACAATGTTTAAAACTGTTTCATGTAGTTTGTCTACTGAAAGTTTTTTTCTTTTTTTCGAAAATACATTTTGTCAGCTGAACAGTTGGTATGTTCATAAACAACAGTACAATCCTCTCTCACATCCTCGTTTTCATTCATGTCAAAAATTAAATAGGCCTATGGCACTATCCTGACTAAGGTCTATAGCATATATTGTGCTGTTTCTCAATTCAGTTATCAAAGCTCAATTTACCTTTTGTGTTCCACTGGAGAAAAAAGTCATACAGGTTTAGAATGACATTAAGTTGAATAAATAATAACAGAATTTTCATTTTTGGGTGAACTATTCCTTTTATTTTGAACCTTGTGTAGAGATGTAACAACTCCGAGTTGTACAAATCCCATTGTGCTTTTCAGTATGCAAAGACGTTACATCTTGCATGACACATGCTAGAAGAAATGGTTTAAAGATTAGGAAGACAAATGAAAAGATGTGTCTCAAATGTGTTTATGTAACAAATTGTGCCTAGATAAGAAATAAAAGCGATCCCTCATGGGCTGCAGTCAGAACAATTTCCGCATGCAGGCGACCAAGGGGTTTTGCATGTTTGCATTAAACACACACGCAAATTTATCTTCAGGCTGCACAGCCCTCTAACGTCCATATAGAAATTTCATACATTTCCAAAAGGAGTTTTTTGCAGTGATGCAAAAACCATTTTGGTTCCCCAAAGAACCTTTCAGCGCACAGTTCTTAAAAGAACCATTTTTTTTCTTAGTGTGAAGAACATTTTAAAAATCTAAAGAACTCCTTTTTTAGTATAAAGAACCTTTTGTGCATTGAAAAGGCTCCATGTATGTTAAAGGTTCTTGAGATGCCAATAAAGAAGCTTTAAAATATAAGCATTATTTTTTGAAAACATATCAGTCTTTTTGACTGATATTAGCAATTAGCATTTGCTTTTCACTATATGGGAGGGCAGTTCCTAAATGAGATTGACTTAACTCAAATTAATAAGTTGGCAGAATGTTTTTTGGATGAACTTGCAAAGCGTTGTTCACAGAACTCATATTTTTAAGTTTATAAAGAAAAAATCTTGGGTTAGGGTGACTACATGAATTAAACGTAGTTGTACTGACTTTTTCATGGACTTTTTGCTGAACCAACTCAACAAAACCAGTCATTTAAACTTTTTTCAAGTTGGGTTTTTTACAGTGTGGTTTATTCAGGTACTTTCAGTCTCTTTTCAGTCTCTAATGTCCAAAACATGTTTACAACCTTGGAAACAATTTGTCAATCCATTTTAACGATTCAACTGAGTATTATGCAGAAACTATGAGGAAGATATTTCATTGTTGATATTCTCAATAGCTTTATTTGATGAGAAAAAGATGACCTTCTGGATATTTCACAGCTGTCCCAGAGAATGTTTCTGGTCTTTTGTGACATTCCCGTCCATTCCAAACAGATGGAAAGTAGAAGCATTGCACTGGCGAAAACTATGAAGGACCCCAAAGAGAACCGGCATGAACATCGGACAAACAAATTCCCGAAAGCTAAATCTGTCCTGAAGAGAAAGGGCGAGGGAACTTGCGATATGGAAGAAGACAGAACAAAGATGTCTATTGTCCTGACTGTGCAGACTGGCCTGTGTCCAGGTGTGTGTGGCCCGCTAAAGATTGCGTGAAGGAGCTCATTCTGGGCGTGAAACAAGCTGACCTTTTCTCCTGTCTGCTTTGTATAGAGATATATACTACTGGGCTTCACACTAAAAATGACTTGGGAACCATTGGTTCCTAAAATAAAACATTTAGGAGCAAGTGATTTTAGATGAAAAATTAAAGAAGAGTTTGAAGCATTTTAGTTCCCATTTTGTCATTGTAAATATATATTCACTCAAAATGCAGAAAGGAAACACTGCTGTGTGTTGCTCTCAGATGTACGACAGTTTTGCGGTGGCTTTATGAAATATAAGATGAACTAGGTTAGTCTGGGGCGGGACGGGTGCATTAAATGCGTTAATTTTAAAATGTTAATTTTATTTTTTCCCATGAGTAATTATACAGGGTCATGATTGTTTTGTAGGACTTTTACATGGGAGCCAGACTGACTATATGTGGGTTGAACTTTGTGGAGAGGTTGTGTAGGTTTGACATGTGGTGTGACTGTTTAGATTTTCTAGACTTTTAACGGTGAGACATACTGTAGCCGAGGTTTCTGGGAAATGCATCATATGATCCTTCTGTTTTGTAAATATAGCAGATGACATGGTGGTTAAAAAGCTGTGCTGATACCTGAAAGGTGGCAGATTGAAACCAAACAGGTGATGAAATGAAAATTCTGTCATTACTTACTCAAGTTTTTACTTGTGTTCAAGAATAAAAAGCTTCATTGCAAAATCATAAATCAGCTTTTGAAAACCTGAGAATAATACCACAGTTAATGCATGGAATTAAGCTGCTCCATCCAACACAAAAGCATGGAGCTGTTATTGGAGCCGACAGAGGAACGTATAAATGAGATCCCCTCCAGCGTGTTCTGAAAGGATTGTTGTTTTCTGCGAGGCTGTTTGAGTAGTTGTTCAGTCGGAGAGTGTCCTATTCATATGGATGGCATCATTATCTGCCTCTCCAGATGGAGCGAGTGCACCATGACGTAGATGTTTGGTTTGCTGTGATGGTTTTGCATGTGGGCCTCATGCCGAAACATGTGCAGAGGATGTGGAATCAGAGTCGTGCATGTGGTTTCCCCTGTAGGCAAACATTCTTTTTTTTCGGGATATTTGGAGGGTGTATAAACACACGCAAAAGGGCGTTAAATCAACTCTGGATTAGATTTGAATTATAGTTTGGTATTAACACTGATTGGAAAAAAAAATTACGGATAAGTTGAATCCACCACTCTCGCGGCAGTTTATTTTTTGGCTAATTGATAGCGAATTTGTTTGAATTTTTATGATCTCATTCATACGTTTTTGTACAATACGTTATGTTTAGTGGTGGAACTTCATGCTTTGTTTTGTTTTTTCTAAAAATCATACTTTTTCATGCGAATCAAATCATAAAAATTCAGATGTCAGCGCGTAGGTTGGATCGGGTTAGATAAATCTGCTTTTAAGGCCCTATATTATATACTTTTGTACTGTTTAAAATTGCTACAATATTCCAGGTTCAATACAACTTGAGCCCTATGCAACATTATGGGTTAACAAAAACAAAAATATAGTTGCAAGCAGCAATTAATGGGGTTTAAGCGCATGCGTAAAAAGGTATTATGTTTTTAATTTTGCAAGCTTGTAACCACTATAGATCATAGATGGAAAAGACCTTTTACAGCCATTACAGGCAATTTGCTAAGGGAATATATGGTTTTTAAAGATTTTAGCAAACAATTTGATTGACCACAGTAATCTTAGAGGTAAAGTTGTTCAGAATGGGGATACCGATCTTATGGCCTCCGTTAACCTTGTCTGACAGGTGCTCAAAATTCATTGACCAACGGTGGCCGAGTTTTTCAAGATATGCGAATGTCCTCCTAGACCATCGCGGCACCTTGACATTGCATGCCAGTTTTCAAGTCAATCGGACTGACTACTGCGTAGCTATAGCCGTTTTTGTTGTTGATTCCCCCCCATTTTATAGCGCCACCAAGTGGCCAGTCACCGCGTTTCTTTTCACACGACCACAGACCGAGCCCACACATAGGTGTACCAAGTTTGGTGAAGTTATCTCATTCCGTTCAAGAGTTATAGCCGTTTTAGTACAAGTGGCCACGCCCACTTTGAATGTTTTCGTTTGCGTCCCGTTGCAAACATCAATAGAAATATCAACTCTTTTTTTTTATAATTATTGACAATCAGACTCCAGAGAATCTTTCTACACTGGTTTGGTTCCGATCGGGCGAAAAGGACTAGTTCGAACCTAGGACTAGTTCGCAAAAGTAGGTTTTTCCAAAAATCCAAAACATCTAAAAATTTAGTCGAATCCAACATGTGCGTTTTGTTCATCTTGAGTCAATAAGACAGTTTTTATGGTTTAGGAGCGATTTCATACTTTTAATCGCTGTAGCGCCACCATCAGGCCGATTGGGGCGAGCCTTGGTGACATTGTAGATGGGGTGAGTACTACCATCCCTCAAAGTTTCACGTCTCTACGACTTATGGTTTGGCCTGCCCGATCACTTATAGGGCAGAATGTTGATCTTTGAAAATCCTAACAATTACAATAGGGTTTTAGTGCTACGTGCTTGAACCCCCAAATACTGTTGGAGGTGATAGCCTCGTAGCAACGCTCCGACATATAGAGCAACTGCATCTCGCGACCGGAGTTTGATTCCCGGCTCGGGGTCCTTTGCCGATCCCTTTCCCTATATATAATGCACTTACAGTAGACATTATTGGGGCAAGACATTGCATTGAAAAACTATGGGTGCAAAATATTTAAGCCCCATATCGGTTATGACTCATTATCTGTAATTTTATTGCTATAAGCCAGTGCAGAATAGTTATCGTTCAATATTGGATGTTTAATTGTTCCTGCTTAACTTAAGTTCAGTGTTACTTTAAAACACATGGTAAACTGTTTTTTCTGTTCTCCTACATTCATTAGCATACAGGCTTGTGTTAGCTACTGCATGACTAAAGGTCTGAGATGCCCCTGAAGGCCAAAATGACAAGTTTGATCTTTTGGAGGGATAGAAAATTGATGGAAATTTCCACATTTGATACTGGAGATTTTTGTAAATAATTGATTTGTTTGTATCAGAACCCATCACACATTCATTATATATTATTCATTTGTTTTTTATTATGAAGTTCTAAGAAATAGTTGATGCTGTTTGGTCAATCACAGCATTCTGCTGTTGAATATTTTTTGCATAATGATGGTAAACAATATAATTGATAGCCAAATTTGTGTATCTCGTATTGTGAAGTCATAAGGCTCAGAACATCAAAGAACTTACACAAGGTCAAGAAAGGTTAATAAGTCAGTGCTGTAGAAAAAAACTTTAGCAGTGAAAACATCCCACTGAGAGAAGAGAGACAGTGTGTGTGTCTCTCTCTCTGTGTGTGTGTGTGTGTGTTTTCTTTCTCTTATGTCTAATAAGCCCTTGCAGATCTTTTGAACAGTGTGAGTCTGTGAATAATGAAGTTTGCAGTTTATTTTAAAGCCTGCTGCTGTTCGAACTTCGAAGCATTCCAGGGTTTTTCTCTCACAAAACTTCTTGAACTCCTAGCTTCTCACAACTTTCTTGCAGGCTATAAAACTACATCTGACAGCTGCATTATCATTTAGTCTGTCCTAAAATATTTTTAGACCTTTTTATTTTCTGATTTGAGAGCTGTTGTCTTTATAAGGATGACGCTGATGCCCCCAAGTGGTCGCTCAGCCATTTACAGCAATAATGTCACAGACCATACATCACTGCAGACATTACGCTGGCTTTTAAATATTCATTGAGCCATTATTGTGATTGTCATACACTCATTTCCGTTCAATTCCATTTAGTTATCTTGTCAAATCAATAATTATGCATATTTATAATGAACTTTGTTCATTATAATGAATATATGAAATTTGTTTTAATGGCCTGAAGGAATCAATACGACTGTGATCTTCATGACTTGCTACATCTTATATATTCTGCAGGAATCTGAATTGTGGTTTTGTTTTACTCTTTATCTTCTACGGTTGTTCCTCTGTTCATCCTAACAGGGTTTTTTTCATGTCATGTCATTTGAAAACAAGCCAAGTCTTTACTGCAGGTCTTCTCAGGGGTCCTAGGAATGATTACAGTGTAATTGACAGAGACTGTTGTTGGACAAATTTTATAGTTATTATTTCTCTGAGAACCGAGGCGATAAAGTCTCCAAATATGATTAGAAATTTGACAGGATGCCCAAGGCGCCTGATGAATGAACAGCAGGTTAATAGTACCACAGTGCTATTATTTTCTTCAGTTGTATTCGTGCTATTGGGTGTTCAGAATTAGAAAACCTTGTTGGACAACTCTTGTTAATGCTAGATTTAAAAAATTATGACAAAATGGTAATTTTCTGATGATTTGCTTGGTTGAATTATACAGTATAGTCAGTTTCACAAGGGTTTATTAAATCCCACACTCTTCCACTTCCCAGTTGGACTGAATGCAAATGTTATCGAGTTGTAGATATCTCTCTGGTTTCTGGTACGGAGTTACTTATCTCCGTACTATAACTATATGTTGTTTTGATTACATTTAATCATTAATAAGCATGTTTGGCTCAGCAGTATCCAGAACAAAGGTGATTTGAAGACTTGGTTAGAGCACCTGATAGGCACCATTCTGGCTTGTTGCAAAAAAGCTGTGTTTTATCGGCCATATAACATTCCTGATTGACTCCCTATCAACATTCCTGCCAATATTTGTGTTTTTGGGTGTGTATGTTTATGCAATATACATTAAATGGTTTGTCAGGCTAAATTTAGACTGTCCAGTGACATCTATCATCATTATCTGTACATTTTAACCAGCATGGAATACTGCACTGTGTGTTAATTATCCAAGTAGGACAAGAAACCATGGCAACAACATAAGTCCGAAACCCAGTCAATGGAGCGACACTGCCTCCATCCTCGTTTTGCACCTCAGTCGTTTTATAAGAAAAATAGCTTTACGTTGCAGCCTAGAGTATATTGAATCTTCAATCACTGAGTGAGTCCCACCTCGTTTTTCATTCTCCACCCAAAAGGTCAGAATAAAACGACTCAAACTCCAGAAAATGAGACGCATCCATCATCATAATATCTGTGAGTTCTATAAACTTAAAAACTGACGCTGTGTGTATGTCCTTATATGCAGTGAAGTTATGAAGTTTTCTTAATCTGATCAGAGAAGATAGAAATGAACAAACCTGCATGAAAGTCTGACACAATCATAGCTTGACTAGTTTTCAATCACTATGTAGCAAGACTAGCATCTGGAAAGATTATATTGTTTGAGTATATTGGTTTTGATCTATTCTAATTTCTAATTTGTTTTGTTTTTGAGTATCTATTCCGTCCTTTTCTGTTGCCTGATGTTTGGCTAGGTTTGTTCTATTCTATTCTATTCTATTCTATTCTATTCTATTCTATTCTATTCTATTCTATTTTACTTTGGTCTACTCTATTGTTGGTCCAAAATCCCACAGACGTACATTAACGGAATGTTCAAATTAACCAAGACTCTTCAAAGTCCAACTGTCAAAAATTCAAATTTAAAAATTCAAATCTGATAGACTGAATGGTCTTAGAACCAACACAAACTTTAACTATAAAAACTACCTCAAACTTTCTGGCCAGGCTTTCTCAAGCCAACATCAAAGTTTGTTTTGACAAACTTCTTTTGTTAATTTTTATTTAGTTTAGTTTTAGTATGTTTTTTTTTTTTAGGTTTATTTTGTTTTGTTTAGGTTTGTTTTGCTCTGTTGTTTTGTTTTGGTATGTTTGTTTAGGTTCATTATGTTTTGTTTTAGGAGGTTTGTTTTGGTTTATTTTGTTTTGTTTAGTTTTATTATGTTTTGTTTAGAATTGTTTTGTTTTATTGTTTTGTTTTAGGAGGTTTGTTTAGGTTTATTTTGTTTCGTTTAGGTTTGTTTTGTTTTAGTTTGTCTAGGATCAGTATGTTTTGTTTAGAATTGTTTTGTTTTATTGTTTTGTTTCAGTATGTTTGTTTAGGTTTATTTTGTTTAGGTTTGTTTTGCTCTGTTGTTTTGTTTTAGTATGTTTGTTTAGGTTCATTATGTTTTGTTTTATTGTTTTGTTTTAGGAGGTTTGTTTAGGTTTTGTTTTGTTTAGGTTTGTTTAGTTTAATTTAGGATCAGTATGTTTTGTTTAGAATTGTTTTGTTTTAGGAGGTTTGTTTAGGTTTATTTTGGTTGGTTTAGGTTTGTTTTGTTTTGGCATGTTTGTTTAGGTTCATTATGTTTTGTTTAGAATTGTTTTGTTTTATTGTTTTGTTTTAGGAGGTTTGTTTAGGTTTATTTTGTTTTGTTTAGGTTTATTTTGTTTTATTTAGGTTTGTTTTAGTTCATTTAGGATCAGTATGTTTTGTTTAGAATTGTTTTATTGTTTTGTTTTGGGATGTTTGTTTAGGTTTATTTTGTTCTATTGTTCTGTTTTAGTATGTTTTTTTTGGGTTTATATTTTGTTCTTTTTGATTTCTGTTCAACTGTATAGAGAAACCAAAATTTCATCTTTAAAATGAGGTTTTCCTATATAGAGAGTAATCCAATTTTGAAGAGAGAGATTATGTATTCAGCAGTGCAGCGTTTATCAGTCCCCAGTTAGATGAGATTGAGTTAATTATCATTCCAGTGACAGTGATGTCAGAAGCACTCCAGAGACAGTGACCTCATAGAAAATGTGGCCTTCCCATATCCTCTGAGTAATTAGAGACATTTTATAGCTGTGGATTTTTTAAGACAAAACTGATGACTCTCCACATTAGCTTGTCAAGCCCGGCTGCCTTCACTGTATGCTTTCTGAAAGCAGGACTCAAAATTACATCTTTACTAAGGGATAATGCTCTGGGACACAAAATAAAAGAACTTTTGCTATCATAGTACAGTGTTACATTGATATTTGACCTTCACAGAAAACTCAGCACAACTATACATGTCTTGTTTTTGTGTGTGTAAATGATATACCTGGTTTTATCATGGAACTAAAAGCTCAGTATTTTATTTAATCTCACAGAAGCAGCGTACAAAATGAATCACTGTGCACTTTGTGGTTCGATTTCTTTCACTCGTCTCCTGACCCCCTCTGGCTCTAGGCAATTTGCTCAATCGAACCATTATAAATTACAGTTTAGCACAGAATACGTCTGAATCAGTTCCCTCTCATGCATCACTTTTGCTAGTGTTAGAAGTTTTCCTGTAATGCAGTTCTAGGTTCTTGTTTAGCGTTTACTATTATTAGTAAAAGAACACCACTGATGTCTGATCAGTTCTGTTTCTTTACATGACACATTCTTGTCTGTTGGCAGACATTGACCATTTTGTTTGTCCTGTCTAATTTGATGGTTTCCCCCAGTTCTTTAGGCTTTATTTATGGGCTCCTCATGTCAGCATGGTTCATATTTATCTGTGCTTCTGTCTACTATAAATAAAGCTCAGATGGCTGAAATGAGTTATGACTTGGCATGCTAGTATGAAGGGAGGCCGTAAGTAGATTATGTACAAATATATTGGCTATCCTGTAAATTATATGTGCATTTCATTAATAGTAGTTGTGCAACCAAAAATGTAATTTCTGTCATCATTCACCCACCCTTATGTTATTCTTTCTTCCATGGAGCACAAAAAGAGAAATTTTAATGAACTATATAGGTCACTGTTTTCCATGCAATGAAAATAAATAGGAACTGGAGCTGTCAAGCTTGAAAAATATCCTAAAAGTTTCCCATATGACTTAGCAGAATATCCTAAGTTAATTGAAAAGATCCAATTCAAATGAATGATTCCTTTACAAATCAAATAATGCAACGTTTCTCATTAACTCTCAATAAACATATCAAGAAGAGCTAGATGTCAAGATATAAAGATTTAAGGAGTATCTTGAGTTTGTTCCTCTTTGAAAGCAAAGCTGTTGTTTGACTTCAGAAGACTTAGAATATAGTTGGGTGCACCACTTTTTTTAATGTCGCTTTTGCATCTTTTTGCAGTTTGAAAGCCTTTGAACAACATGAGGGTGAGTAAATAAAGGCATAACCTCCATTTTTGGGTGATCTAATCCTTTAAAAACTAGTGTAATCCTATTGTAAACTAGTATTTGCCTCAGAATGAAATAGCCTCAGGTGAATGAAACATTCTCTCTACTTGTTTCCACATGGCCGAGTCTGACAGAGCGAGTCTGATATTTTTTATAAAGAGGGATTCAGTTTTATCTCTCATGGTTTTCTCAACCGACTTTTGGCACTCTGCTATGATTTTTAGCTGAAGGTGCTTATACAATTCATCCATTTCATTTTATACATTGAATCTCCTTTGATAAAGTAATTGAACACCACAGTCTATCATCTTTATGTCTCTTTTGGCTTCTCCACATAAATCTGTCAGTGTCCTAAAGTGGTATTGTGTTTATAATGTGCAGTCAAATCTAACATTCAAGAATATGAAATGAAAACTGTTATTTCAGTCTTTCTTCTTAAGATTTTCACTTTTAATTCTATGTGTTTTTTGCCGTTTCTTTGTAATTATTTGTGAAATTTACTAGCAATTCTCAAGAAAAAATTGCTTCAAAGTAAATCCTACACCAGTTTTTATTAGTGTACCGATTCACATACTAAACATCCTAGATATGCGACTGTTCAGTATGTGCTTATAGTCCAGTTCTAACACAATTGTGCATTTGATAAAGCAGGTTTTAGTCCATTCAGAACCTCATGCATTGAAGCTCAAACTTCCATCAATGGATTTACCCTAATTAAGAAACTGATTAGAAAAAAAAACAAAAACAGTTTCGGGCCCAGCTGTGAGGGCCGACATCTGTCTGTGTGTGTGTTCGTTTATTTCTCTGAGCTCTCCTGCTGTTTTCATTCTTGCATTCAGCCTGTTTTCCCCGCTGTTCCTTCATCCTCTGAAGTGTGTGATTGATGGCGGTCATTCATCGAATCATGTTGTCACATGGCGTGTTTTCCACGTCCCTTCATCTCTCACGCCGTAGCCTGGGGGACCGAAGGAAGAGTTTGTACTCAATTTGTTTCATCGTTCACTTCATTCAAGTGTGATTAATCCCCCGTCTCTCCTCTCTCAGTCTTTCATAACCCTCTGGTCTTGTGTGAGAACTGTCATGGCTCTGGGAACTGATATTTCTTAAGTCAAAAGTGTCTGCAGGGGTGCTGATAGCACAATCTCGGACCTGATTGAGAACAGTGTAGCTCAGTGACAAACGGAGGGATTTCTATCACAGCTAGACCTCTTTCTCAGTATGCTTTGTGTGGGTAAAAGTAGCTCTCGTGCTGATCTGAGACCTGTTTGCTGATTCTTACTGTAGGGTTTGGAAAATTACTGGTATGCTCTCAGCCAGGTTTAGAAATGTGCTCGAGTTTTGAATATTTTCCTGGAAAAAGCTTATTTTTCCCCCTTTAGAACATCCAATGTTATAAAAGAACAAAAACAATATATTATTTGTACCGTCAGCACAGCCATCTCTAGTTTGGTGTCGCAGATTTACATAGAAGTAATGCATGCAAGGACCAACATTTGTCTGGTAAACAATATAAGAAAATGCAAAATAGATAGTAGCATTGTTAAGTCTGATTCATTCTAGTGAATCGCTTCATACTACATGGTTCTTTCTCTCACATTACATTTGAAAGTCTTAGTGAATCGATTCATCATAAACGGTCCCCTCTCTATCGTGTTGGAATGTCCGATTTATTCTAGTCAATCAGTTCTTTTTGGATGATTTTTGTAAATGAACAGATTAAATAAAAAGATTAACCTATTTTTTAGCAGAATATTTAGTTAATCACTGTCTTTGAGTCATAAATTATACACTATTCTAGTTTTTTAGTTGTAATTATCTGTTCAAGTTTCTAGTTTGATGCTGTCACCCTGTTCAGATTGTCTGCAGTGAAAAATAAGCAGATAAATAATTTAGGTACCTTATATAATATTTGAAAGTATGATTTATTTTAGTGAATCAATTCGTCATAAATGGTTCTTTTTCCTCACATTTAGTATTAAAAAAAGTGATTCATTCTAGTGAATTGGTTTGTCATAAATGATTCTTTTTCTCAAATGAGTATTGGAAAATCTGATTCATTCTACTGAATTTGGTTCGAACTTATTGGTTCTTTTTCTTATATTTAGTATTAAAAAAGTCAGATTTATTCTAGAGAATTGGTTTATCATAAATGGTTCTTTTTCTCATACAAGCATTGGAAAATCTGATTCATTCTACTGAATTGGTTCGACCGTAACATTTCTTTTTCTCATATTTAGTATTAAAAAAGTGATTAATTCTAGTGAATTGATTCGTCACAAATGGTCTTTTTCTCATACAAGCACTGGAAAATCTGATTCATTCTACTGAATTGGTTCGACCTTAATGGTTCTTTTTCTCATATTTAGTATAAAAAAAGTATGGTTCATTCTAATGAATCGATTTAACAGTTCTTTTTCTCATACGAGCATTAAAAAATCAGATTCATTCTAGTGAATTGGTTCGGCCATAACATTTCTTTTTCTCATGTTTAGTAATAAAAAAGTCTGATTCATTCTAGAGAATTGATTCATCGTAAATGGTTCTTTTTCTCATACGAGCATTGGAAAATTATATTCATTCTAGTGAATTGGTTCGACATTAACGGATCTTTTTCTCATATTTATTATTAAAATAAAGTCTGATTCATTCTAGTGAATTGGTTCAACCTTAATGTTTTTTTTTTTTTTTTTCTCATAATTAGTATTAAAAAAGTGATTTATTCTAATGAGTCAATTCGTCATAAATGGTCTTTTTCTCATACAAGCATTGGGAAATCTGATTCATTCTACTGAATTGGTTCAACCTTAACGGTTCTTTTTCTCATATTTAGTATTTAAAAAAATCTGGTTCGTTCTAATGAATCGATTCATCGTAAACAGTTCTTTTTCTCATACGAGCATTGGAAAATTAGATTAATTCTAGTGAATTGGTTCGACATTAACGGATCTTTTCTCATATTTATTATTAAAATAAAGTCTGATTCATTCCAATGAATGATTCGTCATAAATGATTCTTTTTCTCATACAAGCATTGGAAAATCTATAATAATCCAGCCATTATTTTGGTACATTGAAAATGCCAACCTGATCTCATGCGAAAGTGTAACTTCATACTTCATATGAATTTATACAATTTGACATGAAAAACAAAAAAACTAAGCATTAAGGTCCACCTCTAAACCTTGCATGTTTTCTAATATGAAAGTATACAAGTGATCATACTAAATTGTAAAATAGTTACGAATTGCCATAAGAGTGTGTTGAAAATACTTTAATAAATGGGTGATTTTCATTTTTGTAAACCTGAATGAACCCTTTTATTACTCAGCTTAGGATTTAGGTCAAGGAAGCTCGTCTGGGGTGAGGGGAACCTACGCAGGCAGGTTCTCCTGTTCTTTCCAGTTTTTATCCTGGGCTGAGGGGAAACTCAAGCGCTTTCTGTCATCACTGAGCTCTCGCACACCATAAATACCCCTCTGATGTGTATTTAAGTTCACAGGACTCGTCTTGGCAGAGGAAGTGGCGATATGAGCTTTATTTTTCCTCACATCTACATGTCAGCCATTTTTACTGAGTGTTTTACGATTTCCAGATGTCAGAACCACCCTATGTAGGCTGGAGTTGACCTTAGTAATATTGTGTTTATGTCCTATTTTGAAAGCAATATCGTTTGAACACCTCAGCACGGAGCGTCTTTTGTAAATCAGACGAAGGGTGTAAAAGTGTAAAGGGTGTAAAAGGTTTGCTTTGCTACTGATACTTAAAGTATACTCCAGAGAGGACAGGAATGTTTTTAATAACAGTACTTGCAAAGGCGATGCCATCAGCCAATTAGAATGATGTACTGATGAATATTCATGAATACACATCCCGCTTGGTGTTTGTGTTCTGATACAAAGGATTAATATAGAAAAATTGGACACATTGGCACTTAAAAGCTCTTTTTTGAGTTATGAATAAATTATCCACTAAACAGGGTTTTAATGAAGCATGGAAGAGTTCGATTATAGCATTTTAACTCTAAAATCACAAAACAACTTGTTTAATCTAAGATACCGGTGATTATAAAGGGTAACTTGTTGATTCTTCATGCCTTTATCTAATGTAGCTAAAGTTGTGACTGGGCTTTTCGTCAAAGGAAATGATTGATGCCAGCTGAGACTGAAAACGGCATCAGCAATAACACGAGGGAACGGCAGATATCCCAGAGTGCTCTTGGTGTGGGATATGTCTTGTGTGCTCAGCATGATTGAAAAGACAGAGAAAAGGAAAATGAGTTTGCCATTGTTATGTCTCTCTCAAGGTCTAGTTCTTTCTGTCGCTCTCTCTCGGCTTCCTTCAAATATTCAGATATAAAGTAAAGCTACAGACCTGTGGCCATAAACAGACAAATATACTGTAAGTAGGTCATTCTACTATAAGATTTAATGTCTGTAGTGTTTCCTCATACATTATTAAAATAATCTTAAACTGTTTTAAGATTAAACTTTTTTTTTTTAACTATTTTTTTAATGTTTTTGCAAATTGACCCTTCATGAAGCTCCACCCCCTTGGTTACTGTTGCTGACTTCATAGGAATGAACTGGAGATGTCTGTAAACAGTAGGGCTGGGACAATACATTGATTCTCGAATCTGGATTCGCGATACAATGATTCTGATATTTTCCCTCTCTAACTGATTCTAAGCTTAGTTTTAACAGCAGGTGGCGCTCTAGGCAAGTTTTTAACCGCACACTCAAATGCTCACGGAGAAGAGTGCTGGAGAGCACTTGTGTGTTCGGCTGAGTCATGTAAGTGGTTAAATATACTTGCACCTCGGCTCAGAATGTTTTTATGACGCGAGATTAATGTAAACACAGCCCACTGCGAACACCTTTGTAAATCGTAATTCATTTTTATTTTAATTTAAAACATTAGTTTTTTGTTTTGTATTGCTTGCATTCAGGGCTTGACATTAACTTTTTTTGCTCACCAGTCACTGTGACTAGTGGTTTTCCAAAGTTACTAGCCACTCAGCATTTTCACTAGCCACAATTTTGACATTGATACCATGGGTAAAAACTGCCATATAGATATTTTTAATATTATCTCATAATTTGACAGCAGGTATATTAGGCTGCTGTCACTTTAACACCTGACACACGGATTTATTATATTGTTACACATGCATTTTCTTTCTCAACTGTTTACGTTGACTTAAAACATTGTTTTTGTCTTGTAAACCGCCAAGACTGGCATTATTTTGTGTGTATTCGACTGTTTAAGCGCAATAAGCAGTGAAAAAAGAACTCAATTTTGTGCTGAGAGTTGGCTTTATGTGTGCACACTTTGAGTGTGACAAGAAAATCTGTGGGAATGAGTAAAATTATGCGCAATACGCGTAACCCCACGCCGAAATTTAACGAGTGAGTGAAGGGAGGCAGATTTATGTGTCAACTCGCTGTCGGAGAGATGAGAGAGCGAGAAAGTGCAGCTGGAATCGTATATCTGTTCTGCGGAAAATGAATATTGGAAGCGTTTCAGATATTTCAGTATCGATATGTATGGAAAAATAGATATTTTTGACAACACTACACTTAGTTTATTATTTCAAATGCCTTTTTAATTGAAAAATGTATATATTATACCTAAAATTCAACTCGCCAAAGTGGCTAGTAGGAGTGACTGCGTCACACGCCACTGCTGAAATCCACCCGCATTTGGAGGGTGTTAATGTAAAGCCCTGCTTACATTGTATAAATACAAAAAAAACTTCTCATTGTAGAACAGTCTGATGTCTGGATTTGCCTTCCAAACCTCTTTATTAATCCTTCTGCAGGATGAAATGTGTGTGTTTGTGTTTCTCAGTCACAATTATGTCACACATTTCTGGCAGTTGTCCACTGATGGAGGGTTCTGGCACTGCAGTTGGAGCTAAACAGGGCTCGGGCGTCACTTCATGACACTGAAGCTCTGATTATATTTGAGAGACGTAGAGCAGACCCTCAGAAAGAGACTTTAGTAGTCCAGAGAATTTCACTTTAGGCGAGAGGTCAAGAAGTGTGTATTTTCAGGAAGAGTGAATTGCTACACCCCAACTGACTGTGTGTGTGTCTGAGCTGGCATACAGATGCCAGAGTCAAAACGGGAAACACAGACACTTACATAACCTGGTAACGGAGGGGATGTTTGGCTGTCATAGCAAACTTAAATACTCTTTCTCCCTCTCACAGCCACACAGATCAAGTTAAGCCTTTATATTCAACATATCTTCAACATCTACAGATCATGTGTAAGTGAACACTGTGTTGACACTCTAGGGAACATTCTAGACCTGTTTTGCACCTCTGACATATCCAGCATAGCAGATATAACTGGAATACACATGGCGGTTGCAAACAGGGCGCTTTTCACAGTGTCAGCAGCCTAAAGCTGTCATAGACTGTCATTGACTGCTTGGTCAGTGGATGCTAAAGCTGTTTGGGTAACGTTTACATAAAGGAATAGTCATAGGCTGTGTCCGAAATTGCCCCTATACCCTTAAATAGGGCACTATTTGAGAGAACATCCCATAAGAATACCCATAATGCACTGTGAATGTTGTGCCAAATGGCCAAATGGTGCCCACAGCTGAATCATCCATCCATTTTCCAAACTGCTGGTCTAATGTGGGTACAGCTTAATATCATACAGGTATAAATTCCTTTTTTAATTGATTAAATTGTTTAATTAAGGTTTATACATGCTAGTTAAATCTTTTCATTACTACTGCCAGTTTGCTAAGTATCAAATAATTATTAAACATGTTATTTGTATTATTAATTTTGCATGAAAAATATTGATGTATTTATTATTTATAAATGCATACATTAAATATGTATTTATATTATTAATTTATGAAAAATATTAATTTGCATGGCAAATATTTATTTATTTTTTTATCATTTATTTTTTATCAATTAATACATACATGTTAAATATTTATTTATTTATTTTTATTTATTGCATTTATTATTTATTCATGTATAAATAGACGTTAAAATGTTTTATTTATTTTATTTATTTATAAATATATCACAAATCTTTTTTTATTTATCAATAAGTACATACATGTAAAATATCATTTTTATTTTATTATTCAGTTTACATGATAAATATTTATTTGTTAATAAATGTATATGTGGTAAATATTTATTAATTCATAAATCGTTATTCTCTAAAATCACTTCCAAATATGACATATGAAGACGTGTCACACCAAATAATAATCGCAAACAACACATACTTTCACAGTGCTTTTCTGCCGTTTTTGGAGCTGCATTTCACTTCCCACAGAAGAAATTAAATCATCCACGTCATTACTTACAGGCAGATTAAAGCAAAATTAGCAGATTATAAGATTTTTACAGATCAAAGTGCAACAGAGGAATCAGTTTCCTCACCGTAGCGACCGGTAGCAGCTCTGTCTGTATTTATAGAGCCACGGTAAGAGGCCGAGCTGTTTGGCCGAGTGCCTGCTTTTCGATCATCAAATTTACAGGCCAGGCCGAGACCCCCAAGAGCCTTAGCGGTGATTTATGAGCCAAGCACCCCTGCTCGCCTTCCGCTAGATCGTCACAGTGCATCATTCAACACCATCCTAGCCAAGACACTGCGCTCGACTCATGCAAGGAACTGCCCCGTCTCTGCACACACAGCCGTAGAAAGGAAGAGAACCTGTTGACCAGGGATGGTCTGACTCCGTAATTGAGATTGCAGCTCAGATCAGATCAGATGCATTGAATATTATGCTGGAGGGAGATAAAAACAGGATGAGGAGAGGAGAGAAACCTTGAGAAATGCACAGATAAGAAGAGCAGGACGGATCTTTGTGTTCTTGTTGAATCACAAAAGCTGGATAGTTAGAGCTCCCGTCCCGTCATGGACTTGAACTACAACCCAGGTGGGTGCCATGGAAACTGAACCTGTTTGTCTGGAAGTGCAGTTGCTCAGGAAGCTTTTTATTGGACAAAACGAACAGGGGAGGAGAATAAATCAGTGAATAAATTTGTGATGCTAGCTCTTACTATTACTGCTTTTACGATTAGTGTTTAATATGACTATTTTTTCAAAACTAACTTAACACAAAATGTGTACAATCATGCATAGATTTACAATAAAGGAGAACCCCAAGCCATATCTACAGACCAGAATATCTCACCTAGCAACACCCTAGCAACCATCTAAAAATGTAGTTTTGCATTAGAATATTCTCATGCTTGACATTTTTCCAACTGCATATCTGCTAGCTGTGTATTTTATGAGGTGCATTTTTGATTGAGTTCTTTGCATGATTATTTGCTTGCATGAATAAGAAAGATGAAAGGAAGAGCTTTAGGGAGATTTCTTCCTGTCTCTCTGTTGTCTTTCTAGCTCTGTGGTTAAGTGCTTCATTCTTGGAGTGATTTCAGAGCCAATTCAGATGCTTTTTGGCTCGCTCTCCTTATCTTTGTGCGTTCCATTCTTTAAGGCTCTCTGAAGGGCTGACGTGGCACTTTGGGGTGTCAATGCTCTCTGACGGTTCCTCTTGCACTGCTGTAGCTCTGGTAGATTAAAGAGGCCGTATATGGAAAGTAGGATTTTCTTGCCTTTTTGAAATAAGAATTAGATCATTATGTTGAAATACTCCAATATCCACCCAGACTATTTATGAAAACTAAAATGCACAAATGGCTCGTCTTAAAGGGTTAGTTCACCCAAAAATGAACATTCTGTCATCATTTACTCATCCTAACTTCGTTCCAAACCTGTAAGACTTTCGTTCATCTTTGGAACGCAAATGAAGATATTTTTAATAAAATCTGAGTGATTTCTGTCCCTCCATTGACAGCTACGCAGCTACCACTTTGACGCTTCAAAAAGTTCATAAAGAGATCGTAAAACTAATCCATATGAATTGAGCGGCTTAGTCCAAATTTTCTGAAGAGACTCAATCACTTTATATGATGAACAGATTGAATTTAGGCATTTATTCACATATAAACATTGATCAGCGAACATAAACAGAAGCTCAACCGTACTTGCTTGACGCGCAACAACAAACCTAATTGGTCCTTGCGGAAGCTCAAATGTGCTGTGTAACGCGCGAGAATGAATCTCATTGGTTCTCGCATGTCAAACAAGCATGTTTGAGCTTCTGTTTACCAAAAGGCCATGTGTCCACTAAAGCATTTTTAGCCAGCTGAAAACGCTAGGCACTCTGCTGAAAATGCCTATCTGTGATCTGATGAAAGCGCTTAGGCAGCGCAGCATTTTTTCAGTTGAGACGCATTGCTTTCTATGATACGGTTATCCACGGAAGTGTTACTATTTTCTCATTTCACGGATGGTTTCTGTAGTGTTTCTATATAAAAAATGATGATACAATGTAAAGTATTTGCTATGGCTCTTGTTTTAAATTATTTTGGTCCGTTGTTATGCTTGTCGTTGTCATCTGTTGATGTTGTACAAGCAGAATGTGGCGGTTGGTCGGTGTTGTATTTGTCCCGCCCCTCCTCCACTGTGATTGGATGGCTGGGTAAAAAGTGACACTGATGAGCGCTGCGTTTTATCCAAAGTTGAACATTCTTCAGCTCTCAGTGACTGGTAAAAAATGCCGAACCCTAACCCTAATGCCTCTTTACACTTCTGCTGTTTTAAAAACATGGCGAAAACAATCGGAAAAATATGCTTGCCTCAGAAAAAAACGTTTTGGTGGACACACAGCCTAACTTATGTGTGCGTTGATGAATGTTTATGTGAATAAAAGCCTAAATTAAATCTGTTCATCATATAACACGATCGTGTCTCTTCAGAAAATCCGCTCAACTGATATGGATTAGTTTTACGATCACTTTATGAACTTTTTGAAGCATCAAAGTGGTAATTGCATAGACTGTCAATGGAGGGATAGAAATCTCTAAGATTTCATTAAAAATAACTTCATTTGTGTTCTGAAGATGAACGAAAGTCTTACAGGTTTGGAACGACATGAGGGTGAGTAATTAATGACACAATTTTCATTTTTGTTTGAACTATCCCTTTAACTGTTATGATGTCACAACCATGTGACTGCTCACATTTAGATATAAACACCAGTATTCAGCAACTTGGCCAGGCATTATTACTCATTTCCCATGCAAAGATGGTAATCAAAACAAAGGTAATACTGGTGTTTATATCTAAATGTGAGCAGTCACATGGTTGTGACATCATAACTGTTTAAGGGTTAGTTCACCCAAAAATTGTCATTAATTACTCACCCTCATTTCATTCCAAATCTGTAAGACTTTTGTTCATCTTTGGAACACAAATAAAGATTTTTTTAATGAAATCTGAGAGATTTCTATCCCTTCATTGACAGTCTACGCAATTACCACTTTGATGCTACAATATGATTCCCTTCTATTTGTAGGTCTCATTTGTGAACATTTGCATGGTCTACGTGTCTCTACCTTTATATATCAATTGCACATCATGAATATGATGCAGTAGAAATAACTTTCCCAGTCATGCATCTGGATAATTGTGCATTTCAAGCCCACATAACAGATCCTCCCCAAATCTCTGAAGTTGGATCAACAATAATGCAAATCCAGCAATGTCATTATTCACCTCATTTTATTACACAAGGATGTTAAATCCTCTGGCTCCTAATAGCTCAAAGGTGAATATTATGTCCAGAGCACAAGTACTCAAGAATGTAAGATGATTTTTCAGTGTTGTGAACATAGGGGAGACATAAAGGCATGTCTGCTGCATTTCCCATGGTCGTTGTTGAAGACCTGTCTTATACATCCAGTCCCCAAGAGACTGTGCAGTCTACATTAGATTAGCAGATGTCATGATTCTCATCTCCTAGTGAAAGCTGTCAACACTTTTTGAGGGTTTGCGTTGTCCTGCAGAGATTTTACTCACATTTTGAACTGTCAAAGTTGGTTAGACAGAGATAGAGAGACAGAAAGAGAAAAAGTAATTGAATAGGACTGAATGGGATTTGTCATAATGTCAGAGCGGAGGCTGTGATTGGTTCAGATAAGGTTCGACTACTTCCCCTGTCAACAACCCTTGTGAGGCCTTCAACAAAAACATCCAGTTACAAGGATGTTTAGCGGTTGCAGTGACATGTGATGTTGAATTTGCAGCGGTCATCCATCAACTGCAGTACTCGTCAGAAGTGATGACATTTACTTAAGCAGTCTCAGCGTGGGATTATTAGACAGGGGAAAAGCAGCACTGTTCAAAAAATTACATCTCTGTTTCTCATGGACAGCCTGTAGGAAAGAACAATCTCAAATGAAATCTTTAATAACCCAGTTGTGTCAATGAGAGCAAATGGATAGACTTCTGCTTATGTGATTGATATAAAATGTATATAATTAATATGTATAATACATAATATGCAAATATAATTAATATATCATATGAAAAATATAATTATAAATATATATAATAAAATAATAATGATCAGTTTCTAAACCTGTCAGTATAGGTGGGTGGAGAGGATATGGTGAATGTCAGACAGTGATCTGAGGAAGATGTAAGGTGGCGATGTCCCCTTGTCTTCTCTTTCTCACCTTGCCTCTCTTTTATATCCCTGTCTTTTATCTCTTGTCAGGTTTGTGATGTGAAGAGATGTTAAGGTACAAAGTCGGTAACTTCACACTTCTGAAGTCTCATTCTGAGTCAGAGCCAAGAGTCACAAGGTCACGTGGAGCCCTTGGCTGCTTCTAAAGATGGTGTCATTTCACCTTAGCATCTGCACAGCTGGTTGGCCTGTGGCCCAGAATGATAAATGATGTCATAAATAAGACTTTAATCCTATGGTTTTTCACTTTTAATTATCTTTTTTGTGAGGTTTACAGAATCTAATTTGAACAAACTATAATTTTTAAATGTCCTTACATAACGCCCTTGCGACTACATTGCAGTGCTCTGATTCATTCAAAATGCCTTTGAAACTGCATAGCAACCCCCTAGCAACCACTCACAACACTCTAATAGCACAATTGCAACATTCTAAAATCACTTCGCAAAAAATTATGTTGCTGTGAAAAACACTCAAAGCACCTTAGTTTTAGGAACCATTCACAATACCCTAAATGTATTGCAACACTTCAGCAACTTCATAGCAACCCTCTAGCAACCACCCATAACACCCTAATAGAAGAATTGCAACATTCTATATTTAGAACACCTTAGCAGCCACCTAGCAACATTCTAGCAACCACATTACATTGCTTTAGAAAACACTCAAAACACTTTTGCAACCAATAGCAAAGTCTCATCCACCCACAACACCCTAGTAACTGCACTGCAATCACTCAAAACACCTTAGCAACTGCATAGCAACACCCTAGCAACCACAGCAGAATTGCTACATTCTAAAAACACTCAAAACCTTAGCAGCCACCTAGCAACCACATTACATTGTTGTACAAACCACTAAAACACCTTAGCAATTGCATAGCAACACCCTAGCAACCACATTACATTGTTGTACAAACCACTAAAAACACCTTAGCAACTGCATAGCAACACCTTAGCAACCACAGCAGAATTGCTACATTCTAAAAACACTCAACACCTTAGAAGCCACCTAGCAACCACATTACATTGTTGTACAAACCACTAAAAACACCTTAGTAGCTGCATAGCAACACCCTAGAAACCACAGCAGAATCGCTACATTCTAAAAACACTCAAAACCTTAGTAACCACCTTGCAACCACGTTACATTGTTGAACAAACCACTAAAACACCTTAGCAACTGCATAGCAACACCTTAGCAACCACTGCAGAATTGCTACATTCTAAAAACACTCAAAACCTTAGCAACCACCTAGCAACCATCCACAATACACTAAATGCATTGCAATTGCAACCATTCAAAAACCTGCAACTGCACTGCAGCCACCTAGCAACATCCTAGCAACCACATTACATACTGTAGCTGTGCAAACCACTGTAAATAAACCCACCTACAACACTCTAGCAACTGCATAGCAATGCCCCAGAAAACACCAACAGCATATCTAAAAAAACGTCCCATCTACCAACACCCTGGCAACACCCTAGCATCTGCATCGAAATGCTCAGAACACATTAGCATCACACGTTTCCACAGAAAATGTAAAAATAAATAAATAAATAAATAAATAGTTTCCCTGGAAATTTGTTGACACCTCCAGCAAGTACACTGATTTGCATGACACAAAAATACAATGTAGAACACAAAGTGTGCTGTATGTTCATGTATGGGGTGTTTTGGGGTGTACGCGTGCTTGTTTTTGCCCGGATCTTGCTGAGAGATAATGAGGTAATGACATTACAGGGTGTTTCCTAATGTCCTAAAGCCTAAATCTATGATCGTCAGCATTTTCTCACTAGCTCTATCTAAGCCCTATCTTACTGGAGATCTCAATCCCACAATCCCCTCTGTTCTCTACAGGCTCTCCGTTCTGGCAGCTTACATTGGCCAGCAGCTTTGCCAGAGCAAACAAGCTCGATCTGGGCTGGTAAAGCAGACGAGAGCGCTCGGGGATTACAATACAAACATTCTTATCAGCTGTCCGAACGCTTTTGGGCCGGACGCTGCGTAAGAACTGTTATAATAATCCGAGCAGGGCCAGCCACTTGCCAAAATGTGCATGTACATATTCGAGTATAAATCTGACAGACTTTTTCTTTGAGGATGCTCACATTTGAAAAATCAATTAAATACAGCAAGTATTTTTTTAAAGGGGTCATGACATAATTTTTTTTAGTATTTTAAAGGGGTCATGAATTGAGAAATCAACTTTTCCTTGAGCTTTTGATATATAAGAAGTCATCGTACTATAAGAATATCCTGTAAGTTTCAGAACTGAAAACTTCCTTGTTAGTCCAATACAAGCTTTTATTGACACCAGGCCCAGCGAATGACTCGTCCCGGAATGTGCGCCATTGATAGGTGAAACGCCGCCTCTGCAGAAGAAATCAACGCCTACTTCATCATTGCAGCGTTAGCCCCACCCCCTGGCCTATTAGTGAGATGACAAGGAGAGAAGAGCGATACAGGACAAAAACAACATTACCTTTCAAAGGATCCTAATGCTAGGAATATGGTTACTTATTTTCAACCATGTGAATGTCTCAGTTGAGCTTTATTTATTTGTATGTGGTATTTCACTGTGAATTCTTTGGTAAATCAATTGCATTTCAGCGCAGGCTTTGCAAACAGATTTTTATGATATGGAACCGACAGTAATGCAACAACATGTAAGTAACTGTGTTAATTCTAACGCCTGATCTGATATGTAATGATTCATGTACAGTCAGATGTTCTTTGTCTGTGTCAGTAAATCAATTAAATGGTCAACTTCACGTTGTTTCTCTTAGTTGGATGAAAAAAATCTGTTATTTAAACGGTGATTAAATTATATATAGAAAGCGATCAAAGAACGCTCCCTTTACAATCGCAGGAGCTGTCAATCAAACAGCGTGAGTTTATCAGTGACAAAACTCTGGTTTTATTTAACGAATCTCTTATTTACATCACGTTTGCACTGTTAGTTATGATGAAAACATTCGTTAGTGTGCAGAAATTGAGTTGCAATGATGAGATGACTGCTTTCTTGCACTCAACATGTCTGTGATCGGCTACAATGTTCATCACTACAACCTTTCATGCCACGATCTAAATATAATGCCATAGATCTAAATGTAATGCTAATCAACACTTTTCACGATTAGTTAACCTTGAGAGCTGTAATAGTAAAAACGTGCGTAAAAAAAGTTTTCGAGAGAGATGTAATACTTAGCTATTTCATATGCAAAGATGTTAGCCAATCACAGCAGTGGGCGTTTACACTGAAGTCTCACAGCGGACACGGCCCTTAAAACAGAGCATCAAATAAGAGCGCTAAAATCAGGGTAGGAAAAATGCCTTTTATTTCTAAATTATGACAATTTTTGATGTAAAAAGCATACTAACATTATAAGTGCACCCAGGAAACATTATAAAACAATAAAACAATGCAGTTCATGACCCCTTTAATATGTTCTAATGAGGTTATCTTATAATGGAAAAGCTTTTTTCCACAAAAAAACAATAACAAACATATATGCAGAAAAAATGATTTTTTTCTACCATCATTCTGACCCTCTGTCTGAAATGATTTGTTTTTAAGGAGCGAATCCTTTAAAATTTGTCAGTAAACAGATGAAAGTTTCTTTGCGAACTCTCCATTACACTGTGCCTCGTTTACAATCTGCATTCAAATGCTCCGAACAAACATAATATAATATAACGTTGATGATTTTAATGGGTTCTAGTTTTGACGAGACACAATGCTCATGTCTGGCGTAGACAGGTTTCAGGCGTTAAGCGACTGAATGCCAGTGGGCAGTAAAACTATTCGGCAATGTCTTCCTCTAGAGGCAGTCATATGCAAATATATTTGCCCATGTGACACCCACAGACTGAAAAAAAAAAGAAATATTTTAGAATATTCAGAATATTCAAATATTTTTGGAGCTTGGTTAAATGTTGATATTGGTTAAATGAATGTAAGATATGTAAAAAAAGTTTTGCTGCTTTGCCTTTGAGATATTGCTCAGTTTCATATTTCACTGGTTGATGTTGAAAAGACACAGTTGGCATTGATTGGTATTGCGATTTGCCGCAATCTGTGTCTGTTGTCTGACAGCTGGAGATATTGAGCCCTATGTTTTGTCTACAGAGGCCTATTGATTCGATCAGGCTGTTAGCTCAAGGGATTCACCACAACACCATAACGTGCAGTTCTGCCTTCAAGTGTCATGTTGACATTGATAAATCATAAATTACAGATGCTATATGTGATATCCACATGCACAATGCATGCGCGGCTGTCTTGCTGGTTATATCTGAGATATTTGTCTCTCATATTGATTTGACGTTTTATTTCAGGGCAGGGACGCAGTGGAAACTGTCTGATAGATTGATGTGTGCAGTGTCAGATTGTTGCTCGAGGCTCTACGAAGGAATTTGATCTTGGAAATGTAAATGTTCGAGCGCAGTGCAGAAATGAAATGTTTATGATTGTGTGAATAATGATCTCTGGAGCTGCACACAGGGGTTTAGGACAGCTTGTGCTTTATTTGTCTCTGCCGATGGCGAATGAAAAACGATAACTGGGATATGCAGGAAGTACAAGTGTTCCACACACTTTAACTTATGCTATCATGTGTGTTTCTTAGATGTTGATTAGGTAAGCATCGCTATTAATACTTCAGGGATTCAAACTGAATATTAAATATAAACTTTTCCAAAGTGAGTTGGGCCTTAGCATTAGCGCTCTGGTTGTGCCTTGTGAATGCGATCTCAGGGGATGCATTGGTAACTGACACAACATGTGCTGTAACAGGTGTTTAGTGCGTTAGCCTGTAGAACTCAGCTCTGGGTTTCCTGTAGAAAGTCCCGTCTGTTATACAGGGATTATGTTCAGTCTTCCTGTCAGTGGGAAACGGGAGTCTCTTCAGATAACCTAAAACAGGACAATGCAAGCAAAGCTTATAATGTCTGCATTATAAAGTATACTACCAGTCAAATGTTTGAGACACACTTGACTAAAATTTTTCAGGTTTATGCTTAAATAATTTAAATTGGTTTTGTAGATTAAAAAAAATTGTGCCAGACAGTGTTGGGTAAGTTACTCTAAAGAAGTAATTAATTACTAGCTACTAATTATGTCTTCAAAAGTGTAATTCGATTACTGTACTAATTACTCTCTATAAAATGTGTTGCATTACTTATTACTAATTACTTTCTTAAATCTCATATCAACCTTGACCAGTTAAACAGTACATATCTTTCAAATAAATAATATAAAATTGCAAAAATTATTCTTGAACTGACCAAAGTATTTCAGGGGAGAAGGTTACATTAAAAACATACATTTTAACATTAAATGTTAAATTTTGATGTTAAATCCAATATTGTTTTATATAGAATTGTTCTATAATCTATACCATATTTAATGTAATTACATCAGAAGTAATAATAAAGAGTAAAAGTTTTTACAGTAATTAATTACTTAGTAATGCATTGCACCCAACACTGGTGGAAGCTTATGATGTCTTTACATCATAATTACAAGTGTATTTTATTTTATTAAAAATATTAATGTATTATTTAAATTAATTAAAATAATTATTTAAAAATACATATAAATATATTTAGAATTCATAAGTAACTTGGAACAGTTTATTTTTGTCTATAAAACTAATTTAATTTTCATTTTATTAAATTATTTATTTCTAAATGTTTTGTCTCTACATTTTATCCATACTTCTGTGAGTGTTAAATCATAGTTTTGAAGATTAGTTTTTACTATTATAAAAAGTGGAAAAATGTCATAATAAAGAATTAAATAAAAATATAGATACGAATAAATTGTGCTAGCTTATGAATTTCTTAATAAACTGTTTTATTTTATTTATTATTTACTATTTTATTTACATATTTTTAGAATTAATTAGATGGTACAATTTATTTTTGTCCTCAAAACTATTAGTTATTAATTTATTACTTTTTACATGGATAAGTTGCATAAGGAAGGTTTTTTGGTCTCTACATATTTTCCATACTTATCGCCACCTTGGAATTATAAGGTTCTATCTGCATTCTGAGCAGTTTTGAGATATTGAGCTTCAAAGTTTTTGCATTCCATATTCTGCAGTCCCAAAATTTACACAACTTAAAAAAAAAGAAAATCACATAATGTTGTCACAGAATAAGAATATGTGAATAACTCAATTTATATGTGAATAGCTCAATTCCAAGGTGACTATATGTTAATTAATGGTTTTGATAGCCCTAACCCTATTATTTAAAAAAGTGGAAAATAGTTATAATAAAGAATGAGATTTTAGTAGTATAGACATGGTAGACATTAGGTTGTCAGTAAAGTTAATGCTGATAAATTACCCCTTTGTTTTTCAAGTAGTAAAAACTCATTCTCAGCTTCAGTTGTTATTCATTTGTGAATTTTTGTGGAATATTGATTTTAGAGTGTTTTTATATTGGTAGCACCAATTTTCCACCAGTTTCATGAGTCAAGATCCCCAATTATCTGATTCCGCATCAGCAACTAGTGTACCGTATAAATCTCTCCCACAGGTGTGTCAGACTTCAAATAACATTAAGCCTTTATCAATCCCTTCAGGCAATGAAAAAGGGACATATAGTGTGGAAGATGTTCACTGATATTAAAGTCGGGCCTGTGGCTGTCTGACAGACAGACCTGGAGGGAGGAGATCTTTTAGTAACTTAATACATTATGGGTAGAAGTACCTAATGGAGTAAATTACCTAATAGTTCAATTACCTGTTCTCTGTGATTTACTACGACACTTGCGGCTGTGATAATAAATCATTCCTCCATTGCAACCTTGGGTCTTGCTATTCCAACCAGTGCAGGTGTCATCTGTGTACCAGCCTGGAAATAAACCACAGTGTCTGCTTGAGGCTCTAGAAGTCCCACTGTCCTGCGGAGTTTAGCTCCAACTTGCCTCAACACACCTGCCTGGAAGTTTCTAGTATGCCTAGTAAGACCTAAACCCTTTCTCAGTATGCCTTCTTGTCTGTACTTGTGTTCTTATGGACTTCGTCATCAGTTGCTGCCCAAGTACTGTTCCAATTCAAGTTCACATCTAGCCAAGTACAGTTCAAATCCCCAGATGTGTTCTTTGCTCCGCTCCTTTTATCGAGGATGCATCTGGAGGTGACTTGTGCGAACTTGAGACAGCCTGGTATCCCAGAATGCATCTCGCACCAACCAGCAAGCGTCAATGGCGGAGGAGAAAACACGCATTTTTAAAAAAATACTAGTTTTTCAGTTGAGAATGTAGACGTTGTAGCTCAAATCTGTGGTTTATTTATAAAGAGAGTGCCTATTTGAAAATTTGCTTCGCCGTTTTCGGAGTTGTGAGATCCAGGCGATCACGGGGTGCCCATGTACCCCGCCGAGAACAAGTCCGAATTTTGCATACTTGGTATTGAGAAACGCCTCTTGATTAGCTGGTTCAAGTGTGTATAACTGGGGTTGGAGCTGAACACCCCTGCTCTAGAGAGACCATTAAAACCGCTAAGACTTTATTAAGCACCCAGGCTGAGAGAGTTGATAGAGTGCCCTGCTAGCTTTTAACTGGTTTATTAGCATTCATTAATGGCAAAGGTTAGCTTCACATAATGAAGTCAAAGCACTAGGAATGTGATTCAGGGTGGTTCACATAGCTTTTTCTCAAATTTATCCTCACATTAATTATTGCTCTGGCAAGCATCCATGTGACTATTGATCATATGTACAATGAAATTAATATGTTAAGCCTTTGTACTGTTGTTTTACTATTAAATTTGCCACTTTTGTTGTTTTCCCAAGCTTAAGCAAATTAATTTACTTCCTTGTTATGTGTTTCCTAGTAGTCGTATCTGATGGATCAGCAGACTTGGAGCAATTCAGCATTACTTATGTGCTACTGACCCTCGTAATATTGATAGTACTCTGTGTACTCTGTAATAGCCATAATACATTTTGTACAGTGAAATGGGACTGACCCGAACTGAGGCACAGAGGCTGTTTGACCATTTGTCAACATGACCTCTTTTAAACTTGAGACACATGATTGAACATAATTCTGATGAAGCTTGGAAAGAGTAGCACTGAGAATTCTGATGCATTATAGTAAGTCTATTCATTTGTATTGATTTATTGATTCGTTTGAGTCCATTCACTTGTATTGATTCATTGATTTGTTTGAATCGATTCAATGTTTCATTTAAGTCACTATACCAAAAAATTCCCAGATGTCTGTTACATTTTTTTTTATGTTTATTTAATACTGATGTTTATATGAACATCCGGTATTCCAGCTACCAAAGCACCAAAATACAGTACTTACAGTCCAGTGATTTATATGATAAATCATAGTATTGCCTTATTATTGTTGCAAAGAATATGATATTTATAATCATTTGAATCAAAGAACCAGTTCAAAAGAATAATTAACTCATAAAACAAAAGAGTTTTATCGTTATATTGAATGTATTTAATGGATTTACAACTTGCTAATCTTTCTAGCATTGATAAAATGTAATTAAACAGCACTGTTTGAGAGTGTGTGCATTTGGAAGAGAATTATCTTATGAGTTTCTTTGCCTGAACAGTCAAAGACTGTGGGAAGATTAAATTTGCCTCCATACTGTTGGCAGTCAGACATTCTCCAGCAATCCCTTCAGCTGCAGTGAGCCGAGGTCTCATTCCATTTTGCCAAAAAGCTACAAAATAAGAAAGTCTATTTAGAGTTTTTCTCTCTATTCAATATTGTACTGTATGTAAGGTTTTCATCATGTCAATACAAAACTGCTGCAGGATTTGAGTCAGTCCCTTTACTTGGAGATTAATTCTGCTCAGAAAGCCAGAATTCAGACCAATTAATTCCGTTTTTTTTTTTTGTTTGTTTTAAGTTTTTTTAAGTTTTTTTTTTCCACCACCATCAGCATCACCAAACCAATTTGTTGTTCCGTGTCCCTTTTCACAGTTTGTGATGACACTTTTCAACAGTTATTAACATTGTAAATCTTCCGCAGTTTTTATAAGTTCATTTTTTTTAAATGTGGATTAATTACACTATACTTTGTGTTATATTACCTTGACATTAAATTACAGAAAACTAGTAAACTCTGATGTGTGAGTGTTTCTAATACAACAGCTGAGGGAGTGAAGACAAGCGCCCCCCCCCCCCCCCCCCCCTTTGAAAAGTCATTGAAACGCTATCATGGATTTTTCTTTTGCTATTGGAGCAAATAGGAATGCAAAAATTATATTTGTTTCCATTCTTCACTATAGAAGTTTACCGAACAACACTGAAATGAAATTAAAATTAAAGGTTCCAAAAGGGTTTTTTTTTTTATGCAGTGATGGCATAGATAGAAGATCCATTTTGGGTCCCCAGAAGAACCTTTCAGTGAACAGTTCTTAAAAACCATTATTTTTTTTTAGTAAAAAGAACAATTAATAATCTAAAGAAACTTTTTCCACTATAAAGATCTTTTTGTACAATGTAAAAGTTTCATGGATGTTAAAGGTTCTTCATGAAACAATCAATGCCAATAAGGAACCTTTATTTTTAAATGGGACCTATTATGCCCCTTTTCACAAGATGCAAGTCTCACAGAATGTGTCTGTGACGTTTCAGCTCAAAATACCCCACAGATCATTTATTATAGCTTGTCAAATTTGCCCCTATTTGGGTATGAGCAAAAACACGCCGTTTTTTGTGTGCATCACGCTTTCCAAAAGAGGGTGGAGCTTTAACAGCTCGCGCTGTTGTTGTTCAACAACAACAAAACTGGAGAATCTCACGCAGCCAAAATGACGATTGTCAGTAACGGTGTTCAGCCTTACATTGTTCGAACCGGACACTGATGGAGAGACTCAGTAAAGTTAGTGGAAGGTTAGTGGATAAATTTATCCAGTTGCTGTCGAGTTGATTAAACTCATAGCATGTGCCGTCATGTTAATCTTTTGTGCAAATCCAGCGTTGAATTAACCCTCGTTTGTGAGGCAGTCCGGCGTAAAATGACGGTATGGCAACAACACTCTACTACATCAAGTAGTAGATGTCACCAACCCAGGAAGAAGCTTGTTGTAGTCCCTACCATCTGTTTGTTGTAGTCCTTAAAAAGCGATTTCTGTAAAAGAAAATATCTCCCCATGCATTGAACTTTGAGCGTCGTAACTTTGCAGATGTTGTTTATGCTCAAACAGCAACATTACACACTAACTAAAGTTAAAAAAGTGAAATCATAATCAACGACCCCTTTAAGAGTGCATGACAACTTCCACTTCTGAGAACTCAGGAAAATCACACTATTGGCTGTCGATGCACTCAAATAAAGGTATTTAAAGATAACAAAAATGACCTACTTCACATTTAAATAACATTTTAAAGCACTTTAGCTACAGATTCTCAGTATTGCTCAGAAGTTGCATCGAATTTCATCTAAATGAGCAGGACGTCTACTTCAGCTCCTTTACAATAGAGATTGGCGTCTGTCCTCACAGGTGAGTGTATGTCTGGTCTCCTGTGCACTTTAGTGTGGTTCGTACGCAAGCCGAGATTACTTTCACATACGTACTGAGTTACAGTCATGAACCTAGCGACCACGTAACCATACACTGCAAAGCATACTCCCCCTGTCATTAAGACACATTGAAGTGCACTAAGTGGTGTCATGTTGTAATGTCAGTGCTAGTTCATTGTGGTTGTCTTTTAGGGTGGTAACTATTCCGGTAGAGATGTATAGAGTTGAACAACTAGAGTAGCCTTTCACCTTTGCCCTGACCTGGTCTTTTCAATCTCGGTCTCAATGGATATCCAGTGGGCTATAGATGAGGCTCTTCCGCCGCTGGAGTCCAGCTCGAACTCTCACAATGGCTGATGGGAGCTTGTGGACGCAAGATGTGGACGGAGCCTGTTGATATGAGTCTGTGAGCTGATGGTGGATCAGATAAACCCAGTCTCCCACTTTCCCCTTCTCTGTGGGGGGCACTGAAACCAGACCCCCGGACATGCACCGGAGGAGCTGGAGATATGAGGCTCATTATTCAAAGAGAGTTGAAGCGTTTATCTACAGTTGGAATGGCGACCAAGTTGGTTCAAACCTGAGAGTCTGCTTGAGTATTTAATCAGGTTGTGTGAAGATAGGTCTTCATCACCCTCATCAGTGCCCTCGGGTTTAACCTCATGTTATCTTAAACAAACTATAAGATTAAAAAGTTCTCCATTGATGTTTCTGGTTAATGATGATAACGGCGTAGATTGTGTAGTACACCCCTGACCTCCTGACTTCTGAGGAAAACACTAGTTCAGCATTCCCTAATAATCATGTATATATAAACACACACACACACACACACACACACACATATATATATATGCAATAAGGTACGAGAGGCTGTGCTGTATCGCTTCACGTCATGCCTAACAACGCCCTTCAGCCGTGACTTTTTCACGATACAGCACTAGCCTCAAGTACCTTATTGCTTTTATAAAACGGTTACCACACAATAAAAATATTAAAGCCAAAAATATGTATCAATGCAACTTTCATGAAGTAAACTTTCACTAAAAGCCTTCCTTCCGCCGGAAAAAATAGTCCCTGACCGTGAACAGCAACAGAAGTTACATTATTACACCATTAGATGGCGGCAAAGACTGTTTTTATGAGTGTGTCAGTCAGTAGCGAAGATTTTTACATTGAAAAGACTGAATTGTTGTGAACACGGAACAAGACGCAACTGACAAATGCTTTGACTAGCGCTGTCAGTCACGGGAAAACCCCTTAACTGTTAAAAGGACAAGATAATACATCGGACTTTTAAACAGATATTTTATTATGAACATAGGACTGACCTGAAGGAAAATGCTAAATCTGAATGCAGGTAATAAACTCACTCACTCGATCTCTTTCTCACAACACTCTTCTACATAATACAGCAAGCTTCAATGAACAATATCAATTGAGAACAAACAGTTTACGTTGCTAAGAGTGGTTGCTAAGGGTGTTGTGTAGTGATACAAAGAACCGTTGGGTGAAGCGGTCATAGCCGTGTTTTATCGTGAATAAAACACAGCTATTGACCAATCAGAATCAAGGACAAGAACTAACCGTTTTATAAATAATTTTATATATGTAAAAGCTCCATTTCTTTGATCAGAGATACAGTAAAACAGTAATACTGTTAAATATTATTTTTGTGTATATTTCTTATTATTATCGAGGTTGAAAACAGTTGTGCTGCTAAATATATATATATATTTGAAAACCATGAATTATTTTTTTCAGGAATCTTTATACATACATACATATATATGTATGTGTGTGTGTGTGTGTATGTATATATATTTATATACTGTATATATCAGAAACTGTTTAAAAGATATGCTATAAATAGCCACCCAAAACAGCCTTTATAAAAAAAAAAGAAAGAATCCTCTGAAATAATTTATTCAAAGGTTTGACTGACAGACTCTCTGGAGAAGGGGCCGTTTTCTCTTCTTTTCTTTAAAGAGATTCTGGGACTGTTGAAACTCCCTATTGTTCACCAAGTAGAGTCACAGAGAGAGAAGTGGGTGTACCCGACCCCCTCCCCTTCAGGTCTTTCTTCCCTCCTCCTCGGTCCTTACTATGGACCATGTCAGCGCTCCTCACGTCTGCAGGCCCATAGTCTCCTGACAGACCCACTCTCCTTCCAGCTCTTCCTTACTTCTGAGGCCTCTTTTCTGGGATAGGTAGAGCAGGAGTGCTGCTTCTTAATGGAGGTGGTGCAACAGGTTGGACATCAGCTATCTCCATTTGGGATATCCGAGTGTCTGTCTGCATCTGCAGGTAATTCTGCTCTTAAACGTTCAGTACTGCAGCTGAGAAGGTTTTTAGGTGACAGAATGGTTTTAGTTTGTGGCTAGATTTGCTACAAGTTCAGTTGTATTGATTTTGTCTGATTTTTCCTAGTAGTTTGTGTTTTTAATTGTAGTTTTAGGTCACATTCAGCTTAATTCATATGATTCATAATTCAATCATTATGTGGAAACATAAATAATTTAGGCCAGTCATTTTCTATAAATCATTCGGGTAAACTGAAGATTCATTTCAGCGCTCACAGATGCCAGCATGGTTGTATTTGTAGTAATCATGTTTGGGCCCTTGTGTCTGTCTGAGTCGGACATTATTTATGAGTTTAGACAATTTCATGAACAACAAACTGTCTCTGCTTTCTTTCCCGCTATCACTTTTTCCTCCAAACAGTCCTAGTTTCTGTGTTTCTTCATCATGATGTTCTCAGATGTGTTGATGGATCTCGGCTGTCTCTGAGTACCTCAGATGCTCTCTGTGTTGTGCAACTCAACTAAGTCTCTGTTAAAATAATACAAAGTCATTAATATTTGCATGATATCCCCATAAATATTTTTCTGCGGCTCCCTTAAGGCTTTTAAAAACAGTCTTCATGGTAGCTGAGAGGAGTTCAAGCTCAACCAGGATGTATGAAATATGTTATGTCTATCCTGGGCAAACAATGCTATACTGCAATTGTCCTTTTTCCTGCCAACTCCTGGTGCTTCCTTAGTGTACAGTGAGCATTAAAATCAAATATTTTTGGTGTTTCACAACACTGTTGTGAGAGGAACATAAGAAAAAATCATTATCTGTATCTCTGCATTGTTGGTGCAACCAAAAAATGATTCCCATGTAACAATGGGCTTATTTATGTGGCTGTTTTGTTAATAAAATGGCTGTTGATCTTTGGGATTAGCAGAGTCAATGATGGGAACACACATAATGGAGCATTTAAGGGTGAGGGGGCGTTTCTGGAGAAGGTATGTGACAGTAATTGCTGCTCACTATAACCCTTTTGTTTGGTTCCACCTGGTTTGAGCCGTCTTATAGCTCAGGTCACTCATTAAAGAGCAGCCGAGCTCATATTTGACGAGACACGTGCACTGGAAGAGACATACAGCACAAAAACATATACATGCCTCCACATTTAGAAGAATACATTTGATCATTTTTTTAAAAATATATATACACACTACTGTTCAAAAGGTCTCATGCTCACCAAGACTGCATTTATTTGATCAAAAAACAGTAATATTGTGAGTTATTATTACAATTTAAAATAGTTTTCTATATGAATAGATTTTAAAATGTAATTTATTCCTGTGAAGGCAAAGCTGAATTTCAGAAATCATTCTAATGTGCTGGTACCGTCATGCAATTTCATTTTCAGGATTCCTTCCTGAATAACATTATTAATTTCTAACCCCAAATATTTGAACGGTAATGTATATATTGAATTATGTAAATAGAAATAGTGCATTTTCTGACATCTTGGATAGATTTTGTCCACTTGTTGTAATGCATTATGGGTTCAAAAAGAAATTATCAAAAAGAAAGCTGCTTTTTTGGAGAAGTATTTGCACCAGGAGCATGCCTATGATGCATTTTCTAGATTTGTGGAACAGATCCTGAGTCTAAAGCCTCAGGTCTCACTGGTTTTGTTATTCCCGTGACAGTTCACTCTGCTTCCTTTCAGAGTCCTGTGGCGTGACAGGTTGTCTAGTCGGTTCAGAAGAGCCGTCTGCCCATCGCCCCATGCCATCAGTGGCAGATGGTGTGGGTTTTGAGTTGTTAAAGTCTCAGGGTACCTCAAACACAGACACTGACCCAGAGACTGGAAGTCTTAACAGACAGTGTCTGACTGAAGCTCTTACCCTTTTATTTTACTACAGTCAGACACGGACACTTTAAGACTTTAATTAGAGGACTGTCAATGAAGAGTTCCCTTCTCCTTTGATCCTATATTAACATAAAACATCTATTACCTGTTTAATATAAACTGTTGCTATATATAATCAATCATGACAACTCTCGGAATAGTTTTAGCATACTATAAAATATGGCAATGTTAATCTATTTATATCTATGTTGCTGCTGTTGATTATTGCTGCTGCTGCAGAGAAAGTATGGAGCAGATCTAGGCAGGTGGAGCTGGGGGAGGTGGAGGGTTTCAGAGAAACACTGAAACGCTGCAGGACTTGCTTACAGCAAACAATGAACCAGACTATTTAAAGGTTCAGTGTGTAAATTTTAACAACATCTAGTGGTGAGGTTGCGAATTGCAACCAACGGCTCAGTCCACTGCTCACCCCTCCCTTTCGAAGCACATAGAGAAGCTACGGTGGCTGACACAGGACAAAGATGTCGTCGTCTGAGACAGCAGAGAGTTTTATTCGCTGACTTTAGCTAGCTTTTTTGCATGCTAGTTAGTACAAGGTAAGAGTAGTGAAGCAGCTAGCTTCTTCATTCGTATTCAACATAGTGACGATGCAAGCTGCCTCTAAAAACACCAACGAAGAAGAAGAACAACAACATAGTGACGAAACGTGCTCTGTAGAGCAGTTTGTCCGTTTAGGGCTACTGTAGAAACATGGCAGCACAAAATGGCGACTTCCATGTAAGGGGACCCGTGGTTTATGTAGATAGAAATGGCTCATTCTAAGGTAATAAAAGGTCTTACACCACTGAAAACATAGTTATGTATTTTATATTGCATTTCTGTAAATAGATCCTCCTAAATATTACACACTGGACCTTTAAATGTTGAACAAGCAATCTCATTGGCTGCAAGATCAGCAGAGGCCAATCAGCTTGTGCCATGCGGTATGATGTGATTTGTATATCTAGTTCATTAATGAACTAGATATATTCAAAGTTCTGTCATGAAACTCTAGATGGCACAGGCTAATATGTCCTTTAACTCAACCTGCTCGTAATCACATCGTTATCTATAGGGCAAAGCTGATTGGTTCCTGCTGTACCAGTAGCTAATGAGCTTGCGTGCTCAACCAGCGCGCTTCAGAAACCCTCCACCTTCCCCAGCTCCACCTGTATAGATCTGCTAGGGGTAATTCACGTGCGCTATATTGTACAGCAGCAGAATGTCTTGCTCACAGCAGCGTGTCGTGTATGTATTGGCAGTAGCAAGTCCCGTACTTGCTCTGCAGCAGCAGCCATAACCTACAGCAGCAGCGTAACAGATCTATTCCGCCAAGACCAAAAATATCAACATTGTCATACCCCTTACCATGCCAAACACTCCGAGAGTTGTCATGACAGAAATATATTTCACCTCAGATGAATCTCTGTGTGATGCCGTTAACAGGAGCTATAAATAAAGAAAATGCCTTTGAATCTGCCAACAAAACTTATTTCTGTAGTTTGTCACAATAGGAAATTTCACTGGCTTCTGCCAAATCACAAATGTTATTTGTAATGAAGGTCAGTAGATTAGGAATGGGCAACTTCTCACAATGTCAGGAATGGACAACAGAGAATAGCGCCATTTACTTGGGATTACTGAAAACGGCCACCTTTGGAGATATAATCCTGTTTATTGGTCAAACTGCTTGACAAGCATGAAGTCTCCCTGCTATCTTTCACTTTCCCCTGTAGTACTTGGTTTATCTCATACTATGTTTTCCCAGACAGCAGAGTGAGATTGACATAGTGCCTTTGATTGGATTTACTGACAGAAACAATGGCCTGCGTTATCTGATTAGTAGAGAGCAGGGACTGTGATTAGCTAGTTATTCGTCTTATCTGTATTACGTACCTTCAGATTAGTTCAGTAGTAAAAAAGGCCATTGGATTTACAGGCTAATCATTTTTCTTTTATGATAAAACTAAATTATCAATCTGTCACAATAAGTGCCAACTCAAGAAGTATTAAGTGTTAAAGGGTTAGTTCACCCAAAAATGAAAATAATGTCATTTATTACTCACCCTCATGCCGTTCCACACCCGTAAGACCTTCGTTAATCTTCGGAACACAAATTAAGATATTTTTGTTGAAATCCGATGGCTCAGCGAGGCCTGCATAGCCAGCAATGACATTTCCTCTCTCAAGATCCATTAATGTACTAAAAACATATTTAAATCAGTTCATGTGAGTACAGTGGTTCAATATTAATATTATAAAGTGACGAGAATATTTTTGGTGTGCCAAAAAAACAAAATAACGACTTATATAGTTATGGCCGATTTCAGAACACAGCTTCAGGAAGCTTCTGAGCGTTATGAATCTTTTGTGTCGAATCATGATTGAACAGATACTGCCAAACTGCTGAAATCACGTGACTTTGGCGCTCCGAACCGCTGATTTGACTCAAAAGATTCATAACGCTCAGAAGCTTCATGAAGCAGTGTTTTGAAATCGGCCATCACTATATAAGTCATTATTTTGTCGCACCAAAAATATTCTCGTCGCTTTATAATATTAATATTGAACCACTGTACTCACATGAACTGATTTAAATATGTTTTTAGTACATTAATGGATCTTGAGAGAGGAAATGTCATTGCTGGCTATAGAGGCCTTACTGAGCCATCGGATTTCAACAAAAATATCTTAATTTGCATTCCGAAGATTAACGAAGGTCTTACGGGTGTGGAACGGCATGAGGGTGAGTAATAAATGACATTATTTTCATTTTTGGGTGAACTAACCCTTTAAGGTGCAGTCACTCTAGGATTTGAGCATGCAAACCTCCAGTGAATTTAGGAATTTAGCAGTGGTGAAAAGCAGGTTCCTCATCCGAAAACTGATTAAGTTTATGTAAACTGATTATGTTTATGCCAAACACAGTATCTGTTCAACTTGGTCTCTCGATCATCCGTAATAAAAAACACTGAGTCAAATGGATTGCATGTTAATCAAGTGCTGGATTTATTCCATGACTTTCTAAGATCTAGTTTCTAAATGGCAACGTTATCTTCTGACAGCTGCTTGGGCTGTTGGACAGGCAATCCATCAAATTCTCATCAATTATGTTTCATATTTATCATGACAGTGAATCCGAATCTCTACGTTATTCGGTTTCGCCAGCTATCGCAGGAAGAGGGTGGTCTCTGTGCAAAACTGATAAGCTTTTGAGATCACGACCTGGTTTATTTACATAATTAAATGCAGGTATTAGATGTACTACATTCAGAACATAATGAAATTGTTTTGTTTTATGTACTTTGACTAATGGAGACATGTTTACTGCGTAAGCCTTGCCATGGGTTGTAAATCCAAGTTAAGATTATTAGGCCCAAACACAACAGACTGTTTGTGAGTTTGTCTAATCCCTCATGCCACACTCCTTATCAAGACTGTTTGACGAAGGTCACGATCTGCAATTGCCGCAGCTGAAATCTAAATGACGTAATGCTGAATAATCTATTGCGATGTGCAGTAGAGCGATATGATAGCGTTATGACAGCTACAAGAATTGATTCAGTATGTCACTGGACTCAGAGTGCAGGGAGAAACGGGCAGCTTTCCGTGCAACAACATCAATCATTCATGCCACATTAGCGCTAGGAGACAGAGTTCGTCCCTTAGAGCTCGTAAGCATTGCTGTATGACTGAGACTTGGAAAGAAAGAACAGAATAGAGAAGGTGAAATATGTTTTGTTTGCAGGAGTCATGGAACTGCGGCTTGCTAGCTTAATGGAACATACTAGCTGGAGATTACTGTAAACATTCCACCTCATTCCTTTGCCACGGCAACAGAGGTGCAACACCATGGTGATTCCCTGACAACAGACAACAGTAAACAGCTATCAGGCAACCCCCTGCAGAACTATAATGACTGTACGCATCTTAACATTGCTGCTTGAATCAGGGAGAACCAGTCATTTTTAAGCAGTACATTTGTAAAACTCAGAGTTCTTATTTGCATATTTATGAGGTAAATCACTTTGGGTCTCATTCATTAATAATTACTGAATAATGTTAATGATCTTGGAGTGTTCTAAATGTGCGACCACATGCCCGAGGTTGGTCATTTGCATAAGACACACCCAAACCATCTCCATATACAGTGGGGATCGAAAGTTTGGGAACCCCTTTCAGAATCTGTGAAAATGTGAAAATTTTTAACAAAACAAGAGAGATCATACAAAATGCATGTTATTTTTTGTTTAGTACTGTCCTGAGTAAGATATTTTACATAAAAGATGTTTACATATAGTCCACAAGACAAAAAAATAGCTGAATTTATTAAAATAACCCAGTTCAAAAGTTTGGGAACCCTTGGATCTTAATACTGTGTGTGATTACCTGGATGATCCATGACTGTTTTTATGTTTTGTGATGGTTGTTCATGAGTCTCTTGTTTGTTCTGAGCAGTTAAACTGAGCTCTGTTCTGCAGAAAAATCCTCCAGATCCTGCAAATTCTTCAGTTTTCCAGCATCTTTTGCATATTTGAACCCTTTCCAGCAGTGAATGTATGATTTTGAGATCCATCTTTTCACACTGAGGACAACTGAGGGACTCAAACACAACTGTTAAAAAAGGTTTAAACGTTCACTGATGCTCCAGAAGGAAACACGATGCAATAAGATCTGGGGGGTGAAAACTTTTGAACAGGATGAAGATGTCCACATTTTTCTTATTTTGTTGAAATATAATTTTTTTTCATTTAGTACTGCCCATCGGAAGCAACAGAAGATACTTGCATGTTCCCAGAAGAAAAATTAAGTACAATTTACCTTGATCTTCAAATTCAAAAAGTTTTTACCCCCCGGCTCTTAATGCATCGTGTTTCCTTCTGGAGCATCAGTGAATGTTTGCAGCTTTTTTAACAGTTGTGTTTGAGTCCCTCAGTTGTCCTCAGTGTGAAAAGATGGATCTCAAAATCATACAATCACTGCTGTAAAGGGTTCAAATATGCAAAAGATGCTGGAAAACTGAAGAATTTGCAGGATCTGGAGGATTTTTCTGAAGAACAGAGCTCAGTTTAACTGCTCAGAACAAACGAGAGACTCATGAACAACCATCACAAAACATAAAAACAGTCATGGATCATCCAGGTAACCACACACAGTATTAAGATCCAAGGGTTCCCAAACTTTTGAACGGGGTTATTTTAATAAATTCAGCTATTTTTTTTGTCTTGTGGACTATATGTAAACATCTTTTATGTAAAATATCTTTCTCAGGACAGTACTAAACAAAAAATAACATGCATTTTGTATGATCTCTCTTGTTTTGTTAAAAATTTTCACATTTTCACAGATTCTGAAAGGGGTTCCCAAACTTTCGATCCCCACTGTAAGGTCTTTGCACACAACTTTTCATTTATAGCCTTTCAGTACTCTCAGCAAAAATATGACGCTCTTTAAAGACATGCAACTCAAGCTATTTCATCTTAACACAATTATAAGGCCACCCAGAGTGATTTTTGCATATATGTGGTTTCGGTTGTTCCCACATTTTTTGTACTTTTAGAATAACAAAAGTTATTGGTAAATCATGATTTGTTCAAATAAACAGTCGTACGCAAATTTCGAGTATAAATTTGTGCACATGCGCACTTGAATGAGACCCAGTGACTGGACAAGAGATGCAAAAACTAAAGGTTTTTGTGGCTGTGCAAAGTTCATGAATATTTAATGAGGTAAGCATTGAGGCAGATTATGATTGGTCATCTGTCACTAAATACTCGCTGTTGGATTCCAGCAGGTCTTGGTGATATCACATGCTAAATATTGACATAGTATCGCTGTTCGATTTAGATAGTGATGTTATAGGCTGTTAACCCTCTCAGTCACTTTAGTCTTTGTTTATCCTTTTCTGTTTAACTTTCTAAATTTCAAAGTGTGAACGTGATGGGATACATTAAAGATAAATGATAAACTGTTTTCCATGATTGTGATTCCTGTGCATTTATGTTGATGTGCATTGAAAAAATACAAGTGTGAGACATTGATTAACCCAGAGTTAAAGAGTTAGTTCACCCAAAAATGAAAATTATCCCATGATTTACTCACCCTCAAGCCATCCTAGGTGTATATGACTTTCTTCTTTCAGACAAACACAGTCGGAGATATATTTAAAAAAATCCTGGTTCTTCCACGCTTTATAATGGTAGTGAAGCCCAAAAAAATCATAAAATAATAATATGGCTCCAGGGGGTTAATAAAGGCCTTCTGAAGCGAAGCGATGGGTTTTTGTAAGAAAAATATCCATATTTAAAACTTTATAAAGTAGAATAACTAGATTCCGGCAGATGGCGTACAGCGTACATCAATTTGTGGCGGAAGAGTGACCTCTGACCCGATGCATGATGCAATGATGAACGCGGAAGCTCAGAGGATAGAGCAAAACAAAACACCGGTCAGAAATTAGAAGTCTAAAAGGAGAAATTTTAAAGAGAAATGTCGGAGGATTTCGATATAAAAGAAGAGGAGCTTGAGTTTGTTGCCCAGCCCTATTTATTTGAACCGTGAGAGGCGTCTACGCTTTCGATACTCCTACATCCTGCTTCATATATCGCGTCAGGGGTTACTCTTTTGGCGCACGTCGACTTGCGCAGTATGCATATGGTCATCTGCCGGAAGCTAGTTATTTTACTTTATGAAGTTTTAAATATGAATATTTTGTGCTTCAAAACATGCCCCCCGTTCACTACCATTATAAAGCTTGGAAGAGCCAGGATATTTTTAAATATATCTCCGATTGTGTTCGTCCAAAAGAAGATAGTCATATACACCTAGGATGGCTTGAGGGTGAGCAAATCATGGGATAACTTTAAATAATTTTTGGGTGAACTATGCTTTTAAGAGGCCATTCATACGGAACTAATTTTTGTGTTGAAAAGTGGAATTTAAAAAAAAACAAGGTCATGCTCATGCGCAAGGCACTGCAAAAGATGAGATAAATTGTCAAAAACATCCATTTAGTGCATAAGATAGAAAAACAATGTAAACGTAGTGCAGTGAAATGAAAGGGTTAAGCATAGTGTGAAAGTGCTTTGAGTTTTCAATGTATTATTTTCCTCTCCATTGTGGCTATGTTAGACAATATAATGGGTTATATAAGACTTTTTTCATGACAGAGTCATTAGATCAGAGGAGGCTAACACCATGTTCCAAACAAATCACTTCTCTTTCATGATAATCTAAGGTTTTCCTAAGAAGCCATGATTGTGACAGTTTAGTTTTGAACTTTGCAGCATTACTCTAGGTAGACCCGCCCGCAATGAAATCCCATTGGTCGATCTCATGTAAGTGACAGGTTGTCCCACCCTTGCACCAGTAAACATCAGAGAAGATAAGAGATGTTGCTTCAAAAGGGAGGGGAAGTTATTTTGATTAAAGATTATGAGGGCACAACATTTTTTAAAAAAAAAATACTGATGTGTACAGATAAATCATTTATAATAAACACTCCAATATACTGTAAAAAAAAAAAAAAATGATTTCATGGTGACTTTAAGATCTCTTTATCTCGCTTCTGACTCATAAGTTTGAGTGTATTTGCTTGTTAATTATTTGCATTCTGGCGGTCACCATAAAATACTGGCACAGCACGTCTGGTGCATCCTGGACATTATGGAGGAATAAACAGGAAGAAGCAGGAAAAATGAGTTCACTGGGTTTGTTGCATTAAAGGAAGGCAAGTCACTTCCTCCTGTTACTCACGTCTGTATGGACTCTTTGGTGTCCAGCTCTGAGGAAAGAGACAGAAAGAGTCAAAGTCAAACTCTTTCAGGAGTCAAAGTATGTTTGCATAACAATCCGTTCACACAGCGCAGCCTGCGAATGCCTCCTGACAGCTGCGTGGAAAATGCTTCCTAAACACCAGTGACATCTGAATAAAGACCTTCAGTTGATTATGTCAGTGCAGTTGGTGTTAAACCCACAAGCATGCGTGACAGACGTTAGCTCTAAGATTTACTATACTATGAAACCACCATCTTGAAGATCTCATTTAATTTAATGAGATGAATAAGAGTTTGCTGGTTACTAACTGACTTACTGGACGGACACATGGTACACACAGACATGCTGTTCAAGGAGAAAAGATATTGCTAATCGGTTTACTCATGGTGAACGCAAAGATGAGTAAGTTCAGAAACACTGGAGCAGTTGTTCAGGACATCCTGAGGAAGGAGGGTGTGCATTTCCAAATCAGGGAAACAGGAAAAATGCAGGGAATGCTGTAGAGATGACTGAACAGGGAGTCAGTCTTGACGGATAATGCTTGGGTGTGTGTGTCGGGGGTCAGGATGACTAGACTAGACAGTTTTATGTTTTTCATCATGAAAAGAAATTTATGCTCCTTATTTTTTGTCCTTATGAAAAATTACTATGGTAACCACAGTATTGTGGTAAGCTTAGTAAGCTTTTATTATTCCCTCATTATTTTTTTTGCATTAATAAAACAACAACAACAATAATAAAATACATGTGAATTTGAATTAATTCAATTTAATTTTAAAGTCAGCTTCTATATATCTTAAACTAAATACTTGGCTTCATATAAAAAAGCAATTCAACATTTCCACCATTATTTCTCAGGAAAATATGATACAATTCAACTCACTAAACAGTGACATATGGGGTAAGTTATTGTATATACTGTATATATTTAGTCTACTTTTGCTTATATATAAGGTATTTAACTGAAAATAGATACAAAATAATAAGGAAAGGACATTTTTTTTTTTTTTTTAAAACGTGAGCCTTCTAATTCAAAGATATGAATAAATGGATAAAAGTAAAATATCAACAGCGTCCTCCATTCAGAGTCATCAGTCTGTATGACGTCACGCAGCTCTATACGCCAAACAAACAGCGTAGTGGCACCGAGCGCGTGAGGGGAGGGACTGACAGCACTGGTAATCCTATTGTGTCTCGCGCAGCCGGTGCGCGAGACACTGGTGTGTGGAGCAGTGCGCGCGGCCGTTTGGAACATAAGTGGGATTTATTTCTGCAGTACTTTGAGTCCATACGTATGTAACAACTACCCACAACTGGAAGCTAAAGGGTTAGTATGCATACTGAGGCGTTATTTTATAGTTTTGGCTTGTGTGGTGGTTTCATTTTGAAGCGCGCAAAATCTGAGACTGTAACTGTTGCATGTGTGATTTTACAGAGAGTGTAAACAACACTGGATTTATGTACTGAAATCGCAATTTTCATGTTAAATATCCCTTAGGGGGGATTCAGATAGAACGCGTTTGTTCTTGCGTTTAAAAAATAGACATATAACGCACTAAGGCTCTCGAGACGCGTTTTAAAAGTTGAACTATTTTTAACCCTCTACCGCATATTGCTTGCATTACGAAAGTAATGTTAAAGAAATTGATTATTTAAAAAAAAATAAAACAGGCAATATGTAACGTTATCCTATATCACTTTAACCATATTTTACTGTAAAATGTATGAATCGCCTCATTATTTATGACGAAATTGGCATTCCAATAATTACATTAGTTTAGGTTTGAATTAAAACGTTATTTTATTTTTGTTAATAGTTTGTTGCATTATGTTAAGTTATATGACATTTATGTTATTTATGCTCATATTTACCTCAGTAAAGTATAAGTGTCATGTAGTGATGGTGTTTATGTGGGTAACAGCTCCATATTTATAGTGTTATTGACCACATTTGCTGGAAGTACCTATTTGGTCAACTTGAAGTCATCATTTGGCTTTTCATTGTGCCACATGTGTTATTATCAGCACAATTTACAGTAAGAAAATGATTTTAATAGCTCAGATAGGCTGGTATATTAACATTACATGATGCAATGACATACAGTTAGGAACTTTGAAATATAGAGCGAACAAATTAAATAATGAAATGGTTGGTCATTAATAATGAGTACTCATTGCATCCACTGTGCAATAGAGGGTTAAACTGTGAAACAAGTATGCAAGAATGCATCCTGGGTCTTTAGATTATAAGGGCGCTGTTATGCGTCTAGATGTATTATGACATTATCTTGACAGATGTTGAAATTGAAACATTTTTGTTTGTCTTTCTGGGATGTTTAAGGGTTAGTGTGATGTGATGGATTGCTCCATATGTGAGAATTCCATAAGAGCAGCACATGCAGATAAACACACATAGCATGAGAGGAATGTGTGTGTCTACAGCTCATTCTTATGTTGTTTATTACACACACACACACACACACACACACACCAAGCACTAATGGTTCATGCCTGGGCTATACATTACACTATGTAAACCTTACCTTTAGTACTTAAACACACTGTCAAATAGCTCTCTATATAGAAATATACTGCTTTATGTGGTCTATGTTTACTCTGTGTTATGTCTGTGTATGAATTCCCAGTTAATGGTGCCAATAAACATCATAACCTTGGCATTTGCATATTTGGTGGCATTATATATCCAAAAAGAACTTAGAATATATTCAGAATGATGTGCTTTGCAAGTATAACTCATACTATAATTAATTTATCAACTGCATAAGTGCTTTTCAATGTGTAAGCAATGCGTCTGGAAAAACAGGCACACCAAAAAGCATGCACTGATGCAATTCAGCAGCATAATGATGTTATTTTAAATGTAATTAGCTCACTCATTTGCATATTAGCCTTATTTATTGAAGATTGCTGGAGTAGATCTGTCAGCGGTGACATCGTGCTTGGCACATTATGGTTTGCTAACAGGCTCAGCCGTGCCCTGGTCATGAAGATGGGTGATTGTTGAACACTCAGCGGGCACAAAGGGCTCTCGTTAGCCTCCTGAGTGTGTGAACTGGCACCGGGATCAATGGCAGCGGGCTTGTGAAAAGCTGGTTCATTATGAACCCTTGAGAGCTCGTCACTCACCCGCTGCGAGGTAGAGAGGAGCCGAAAGATGGACGGTGATCTCAGATCTTTAAAGCTTCTGTTTATAATTGGGAAAGGGGTGCTGATCCTAGAACAGCATAAATGGGTCACCTCTATGGATCTGTACTCATGGGAAAGTCTAGTTTAAAGAGCCACATTAAAGTTAATGTACAGCCAGGTGATGGAGGGGAGGGGAGAGAGCGTGTGGGTCATAGATCGTTAAGTTCATTTGGAGAGGAAGGTAATCTATTAGAGTATCTGTAGGTAGTAAGAGTGGGGTCACAGGTCTCTGGAGTGAACTAAAGTGCTGGGTAAAATGATTGAAGATCGAATCATGAGGTAGTTGAAGCAGTGCTGATGTTGGTTATTAGGAAATGCAGTATAGTTAGGCAAGTGGTATTTGTTTTCATGCCATTGTTTGGCACTTTGGTTCCATGTAAGATGCTATTCTAGCTCAGAGAGTCTTTTTTTTTTTTTTGAATGGCTTCCAGCCCTTTGTACCAAACAAACCAAATGCTTTTGTTGCAGAACTGCTCGTTGTACCTGTACCATTTTTTCACTTGTTTACCAGTTAAATCCATTTTAATCCATGCACTGAAAATGAATGGGGATGGAAGCTGTTGATTTCCAAAAATATCAACAAAAAAGCACTATAAAAATAGTTCAGACTACCTTAATGGTATAATTCAAGTCTTCAGAAGCCTTATGATTATGAACTACACTACTGTACAAAAGTTTGGGGTTAAGATTTTTATTTTTATTTTTTTTAAGAAATGAATACTGTTATTTAGCAAGAATGCGTTAAATTCATCACAAGTGACAATAAAGACACTGTTATTTTAAACTTTCTATTCATCAAAGAATCCTGGGAAAAAAATATACCAGGGTTTCCACAAAAATATTAAGCAGAACAACTGTTCTTAGCATTGATAGTAAGAAATGTTTCATTAGCAGCAAATCAGCATATTAGAATGATTTCTGAAGGATCATGTGACACTGAAAACTGGAGTAATGATGCTGAAAATTCAGCTTTGCATCACAGGAATAAATGACATTTCACCTATTATGACCTATTATGCCCCTTTTCACAAGATGTAATATAAGTCTCTGGTGTCCCCAGAATGTGTCTGTGAAGTTTCAGCTCAAGATACCCCACAGATCATTTATTATAGCTTGTCAAATTTGCCCCTATTTGGGTGTCAACAAAAACACACCATTTTGTGTGTGTCCCTTTAAATGCAAATGAGCTGCTGCTCCCGGCCTCCTTTCCAGAAGAGGGCGGAGCTTTAACAGCTCACGCTTCACATACTCAGCAACAACAAAATGGGGGAATCTCACGCAGCTAAAATGAGGATTGTCAGTAACAGTGTTCAGCACATTGTTCAAACCGGAGTCAGACACTGATGGAGAGACTCAGGAAGAAGTTACAACTTTTAGAATGGAACTGGACATTTCTGAATTGTTAGTGGATAAATTTATGTAGTTGTTGTGGAGTTAAGTTGATTCAACTCATCGACTAGCATGTACCATTAATATTTTGTGCAAATCCAGCGTTAAAATAGAAAACAGTTATTTTAAATTGTAATATTATTTCACCTGCCTTAATAAGCGTAAGTGACTTCCATCAAAAACAAATCTTGCCGACCCAAAAATTTTGAACAGTAATGTATGTCTTAACATTTTAATCTGTAATACCAATCAGAGCTAAAATTCAGGTCTTTAGGGTTTATAGGCATACTCTCTAACCATTGAATTGGAAAAAATGACCTATTTTTAAATGTCAGATAGTTTAAATGAATCATGTGAAGTGTGAAATGTAATTTCAGATCCCTTTCCATGGCTCAACAGTGTCTGTCTTTTCATTTCTGGATCTTTTGCCTCACTGATAAAGCAGCCATGCATTGCAGCTGAGAGGAATGAGCTGGCTAGCACTTCTATACATTCTTTCTCTCTTGATGAAACAGGTGCTGTGTTAATTGGTGAAGAGGCCTTGTTTACTGCTAGATGGACTTATTTACGATTCATTTAGCCTCCTCTTGGTCCTCAGACGGTCTGTTTAGGCCTCTTGTGTGAGTGTGTGCATGTGTTATATGTGCTCAAGTGGTAGGAAGATGAGACCGCAGCAGATGGTCTGTAAACTGTGTTCTAGCCGGACCCCTGTCGAGTCTGCCCTTTGTTGCACGGATGCATTCCTATGTGAGCGGGTCGGTGCATATGCCATGACACTTTAGTCTTGGCTTAGGTTGCCCTTATCTTACTCTCCATTCATCTCCAGCCTCAGGCGGTGGGCTGCTGCTCAGCATTCCAGCTTTTGTCTCCTTCATTTCCATTTGTAAAACAGGTGTGGATGCCGAAACACTAGAGCAAGTTTACGTGTAAATGAGATGGGTTGTGCTGACTTTTAAGATTTTTCTTTGAGTGGTTTTATGTGTTGTTTTAGTAAACAACAATGTATCTTAATAGGTGACCTGATAGGTAAAACTACTGTATCATAATGAAAGTCAATTACAGGTTGAAGCAGTTTTTAAAGGTTGTAACAAAAGGTCTGAAATGGTGCAAAATTGCAGTGAAAAACTAATATGCAGACATTTTGGTGCATGAAACTATAAAATTACTTTAAAGTTAAAATAAAATGCTATGGTATGTACAGAATATGGCCTTACCATGCTTGTTTTTCCGTTTTATTGGAGGGTGTCCTATGGAAGCTTGTTTCCGCCATGAAATAAAAATAAAAAAGGTAATTGTTACTTTTTATCTCACAATTCTGACTTTTTTTTTGTCAGAATTGCAAAATATAAACTAACAATTGCAAGTTATAGTCAGAATTGTGTAATACAAAGTCAGAATTGCGAGTTATAAAGTCAGAATTGCGTGATATAAACTCAATTGCGAGAACAAAGTCAGAATTGTGACTTTATAACTCACAATTGCGAGTTTAAATCTTGCAATTCTGACTTTTTTTCCTCAGAATTGTGAGTTATATTATACTTGTGAGTTATTGTGAGTTATACTAAACAATTGCATGTTATGTCCAATTGTGAGGGAAAAAAGTTTTTTTCTCAGAATTGAGAGTTTATATCTCACAATTCTGAGAAAAAAAAGTCAGAATTGCGAGTTTATATCATGGAATTCTGAATTATTAACTTGCAATTGTCAGTTTATGTCGCAAAATTCTGAGAAAAAATAATTTTTCTCAGAATTGCGAGTTTTTATCATGCAATTCTGAAGTCGTAATTCTGACTTTGTATTCACGCAATTCTGACTTTGTAACTCCCAATTGCGAGTTCAAATCTCGCAATTCTGAGAAAAGTCAGGATTGTGAGATGCAAACTTGCAATTACCTTTTTTATTTTTTTATTTAGTGGCAGAAACAAGCTTCCATAGTTTCCTTCTGTAAACCTGATGAGTTTGCTTAAATGTTTTTTTGGTCAAATAATCCATTGCCATGTCTAAGTCACTTCAGTAGGCAAACCTTTAATCTAGAACATAAAATACAGGGCAGTTTTTGTAAATTTAACACCCTGTTTGGCTACCCAAATGAATTAAGGGAGTCGTTTTACATAAATGAAACTAATGCAAATCTCACAAGCAAAAACTAATCTGACAAAAATAGGCCACAACACTCTCGGTTGTGAACGCAAGCTATTTCTGAATGATCAGTCGCTCCGTTTTGAGGGGTGCCGTGGAGAAGTCAATGGAATCACCGCTGTCGTTGTTTTTCCTTCAATGATTTCCATCTGCTTTGCTTCTCGACAGTCTATAAATACATTTTTAATGGTCGCCAAACTGATCTTGTTGCAGACGAAAATCAATGATCAAGATGGCGACAAATCTCTGGAGAATTGCATAAATGAATACAATGAATAATTTAATCTTTCACTCTAATCATATCTCCATTAACTCTTTAAACTCTGCCTCAGCGCATGGATCGGACATGTCAGACATGCTTTTAAAGACTAGTAATCATCTCTCTCCATATGGATGAGGGGCAAAACAAGATGTATCCGTTATTGATCTGATTTTCTCTTGCTTTTTCTTTCTGTGAATGTGTGTCCTGTTTATTTGCTTAAACCATTTGAGTGGGAAAAGATCTGCACTATTAAAAATAAAGATTTAAATTAGAGCGCAAAAAGACTTTGCAGTCTGATGCCATAAAAGCTTAATGACATTTTATTCTCTTGTGGGGATCTATCTATCTATCTATCTATCTATCTATCTATCTATCTATCTATCTATCTATCTATCTATCTATCCATCCATTCATCCATCCACATATATATATATATATATATATATATATATAGCAGTAATGTAGCGGTTTTAACCTAAAGTAAAAAGTCTTTATTCTATTCTATCAAAGTGGTTTTTAATCCCATGGGCCAACTCAAGCGGCCCATGCATGCTGTTCTCACAAACAGGACAGACACCTCATTCCCCAGCAGACTAAACATGTGACATCACCACACATCCACTGAGACAAACCCACGTCAGAAAACTCAGGCTCAGCTCCCTTCACAGATGTCAACACACCTGTACATTTGTAAATAATGGCTTTGAGTCAAGGGTTAATGACAGATCACAGAAGTGTCAGTGAGGTTTAGTACACAAAGGCATGTTCTGCCTCTCATCTTTAATGACGGAGACCTAATTGGTTGTTGACATGGTTTGTTGAGAAGAAAGTTTTGGGGGCTGAAAGTGAAGGAAGCGAATGAGATTTACCTGGCTCTTGCAATTGGAACTGTGTACATGAATGTTTTTTTTATTTATTTTAATATTTCATGCCAAATTTTATTTTATTTTTTGGTATTTTTAAATGGGGGAAAAATGTTAACAACTCAAACCAACAAACATCTGACCATTATTTCCATTTTCTCTCTTTAGGGGGCGACAGGGAGCGAATGACATCCAACCATGAGACGTACCTACTTATGGCCAGCACACAGAATGACATGGAGGATTGGGTGAAGACCATCCGCAGGGTGATATGGGCCCCATTTGGAGGAGGTGAGCTTCTGCAACCAATTTATCAGAATAAGTCAGCGTTGGTTAATGGTTATAAACAAGCTGGTCACAGTTTAACTTTGCTTTACTCACACAGCCTCAGCTTTGCTATATATTATGATACTGTATAAGTATCAAACGCTAACCAGTTAAAGGTGTTAATAATATTTGAATATCTTCTTGCAATGTTATCAGCTCTATACCTTCCAGAAGTGATTTCCATTACATCTTTAAAATATTAGGGCTGTTAAAAGATTACAGTAAATGCGTGAGTGATGCATTATAATTAGTTGTTTGTGTGGAAACGCAATATTAAGAAAAAAATATGCAAATAAAGCCTCAGTAGAATCACCCATTGAGCAACATGCAGTAGACTGAATCAACATTTATGAATGAATTGGTTGAGTGAATTAATCAATGACTTATTCATTCATTCATTCTGACATTTAAATGATTAAATTTTAGCAGTGGTTTGGAGTTGCAACAATTATATCATTAGGCTTTTTTCTCAAGTTGTATCTCTGGGTTAAAGTTGGAGCAGGTTGCATAAAGACTCAATATAGATTTCATTTATGCAAAAAATGCCATTAGGTCTTTGAGATAGTTGTCAGTTTAATTGACTCTCGATGAGTGGTGTAATTGCTGTTGGTTATCCATGTCTCTCTTTGAGCGTGGTAATGAGTATACTTGTTCGTTACTGTGTGGGTGTGTTTAAAGGTGTGCTCATTTTTTCAGCCTCACATACAGCACCAACATCATTAGACTGTTCACTTTCCAAGTTTGGTTTAAAGGTTTGTTCACCAGCCTGCAAGAATGGCTCATCCTTGCATGGCCGTCTGAATGATCCCGATCTCTGTGGGCAGAAATCAACCATTCATAATAATAAGCACATCTGACCCGGCCTCAGTGTTGAGGGTACCCAGCTATGTGATACAGACTGACAGCATTGAACTTGGAGAGGCATGTTGTGGATTTTACAACTCGTCCTACATGATGTTGCGTCAACTTTCACCTGCTGGGTTTGGCTTATCATGAAATATATTTTTCCTTCTTATAAACACAATGTTACATAAATCAATTGTTTAATTACTCAAAAGATCAGTTAGGGCCAGCATGATAGTGCTTTTGTGTTTTTGTGACCGGTTTGTAATCTCTTTAATCTCCCGGTTTGTCTTAACCTATATTTCTGTGTGAACTCAATTGGTTCACTGGATTTTGACAAATTGAGACTTTGTTACGATCTTGGGTGGCATTTCTGTGTACAAAGCCATTTATATCTGAATATATGTTTATATATGTTTAGCCAAAAATAATTAAGATTCCTTAGTAATGCATTTAGTGTTCACATTTGTAGTTGTGAAAGTGACATTTCCCTCCACAGTCAGCTGATTTACTTGATAGGTCAAAGGTCACTGAGTCAAACAGTGTACAATATCCCACTGCAGGGGTTCTGTGGGGTTTCACGACCACCCAGTTGCAGTGCATGTGTGTTCTAGTCTCTTCTCCTTGACCTTTGACATCTCCGTCTCAGATTTGATTTGAGCATGTGTGTGCAGCTGCAACAAGTTGATAATTCATTAGATTGCAGTCGTTGTTTATAATCATTATCAGATGTAATTAGATTTTGACTTGTTATTTGGCTTTTGCTGTGTGATTACACTTCTGTCAAAAAATTGATCAGCTTTCTGAAGTGACATTTAAGTGTCTTTGTAATATGGAGTATTGACGCTCTGAGGATGACACTAGTGTGATCCAAGTGAGATCACATATTAGTTAAAAGTTACTAAACAAGGAACTTTAATGTTAAATGTTGTGACTGGTTAGAACTAAAACTTCACATCCACATCCAGTCCTGGTTAAGATTCTCTTAATGTCACGTAATGATGTTAGTGTTAAAGGGTTAGTTCACCCAAAAATGAAATTTCTGTCACCCTCATGTCGTTCCAAACCTGTAAGACCTTTGTTCATCTATAGAACACAAATTAAGATGTTTTTGATGAAATCAGAGAGGTTTCTGACCCCCAAGAGAAAGCAACGAAATTACCACATTCAAGGTCCTGTAAAGTAGTAAAAACATCGTTAAAATAGTCCATGTGACTACAGTGGTTCAACCTTAATGTTATGAAGCGACGAGAATACTTTTTCTGTGCAAATATAGGCAAGTATTAAAACAATGTGTACATGTGTATGTGAGTGAAAAAGTGCAGAAAAGAATGACAACTCGATTATACAGCTTATACCATTGAACAAAATTGTTTTTTAAAAGTTAAATATTTAATAACTTGCGTTTGAAAACTAATTTGACCATATTTCGCTTATTTTTTTTCTCATGCCAACCCTGTTGAAAAAAACAGCATATGCTGGTTAGGTATGTTTTGAAGCATGGCAGCTGGTTGTGCTGGTCCTTAGTTGGTCATGAGCTGGATTAAGCTGATCCTGAGCTGGAGCTAATTGCTTAGGACCAGCACTTGACCAGCTTAAACCAGCTCATGACCAGCTAAGAACCAGCTTAAACCAGCTCATGACCAATTAAGGACCAGCATAAACCAGCTCAAACCAGCTGCCATGCTTCAAAACATACCTAACCGGCTGTTTTTTTTTCAACAGGGAACGAACAGACTAAAAGCACTATGTCCAAAACTCGCTGCACCTCTCCGCTTCGATTTTCCACATATATTCCAATCCAGTCATAGGCACAGCGGTGTGTTGCCAAAATCTGAGCCATTGATAGGCCATTGTTCGGCAGGGGAGCTAAGAACCTCAGACCGCTGCTCCGCGTTTCTCATAACTGAAAGATATTGTGACAGACTCCTTATAACCTGCACATAAACAAACATGTTAAGATATGTTCTGAGAACATATCTTAACATCCAGTTTAATAATATTCAGGACTGTAACAAATAAAAATCAGTTTATCCAAGGAAAAAGACATTTCCATCATGACTGACACATTCAACCAACAGCCCTGTATACTGCACAGCATTGCATTAAATAAAATGATTTACAGCACTATAAAGACTTCATAGACAAAATAAGATGTACACAAACCTTTATTTTATTGAATGAACCAATTCAGCGGCGTTGAGATCTGCTCCCTCCTGATGAGGATGCAAAAAGCCTGCACTCTGTGTAACCCAACCACTGGGTTGTTGTGTCGGAGGGCGGGTGGGAGAGGGGTGTATTGTTTCAACTGTCAGTGAGATTGACCAGCCGCTAACCCAGTGGCTGGATAACACAAAAACTACCCAACCATGGAAAAAATAACCCAACAAAATGACCCAACAGGCTCAACCCAGCATTTGGGTAGAAAAAAACAACCCAGCATTTTTTAGAGTGTATGTTTACTGTACTCGTTTCATTGTTTGAGATGTTAATCCAGGCCTGAAGGCTTAGACAGAGAATATTCATTCAAAATGCATGTTTTTATTCTTCATTGAGGAAGATCAAAGAAACAATCTTTATGTGTTTAATCTTTTCCGCCAATGAACTGGAAGGCCTTCTAGGCTGAGAGTGATTTGCCCACAGCTATTGTGGAGCTTTTGTGCGGAGCACCGTTGTTCAAACGTCTACCAAAAAACACGGCGGTGTGAACAGCAGGAATGAGGGCAGAAGGCTGGGAACAGCCACAACAGACGATTACACAGCTAAGAGCTTAACAGCTTTTTTTTTAACACTAACCTATAGGGGATGGAGTGGAGGGGGGTTGTTTTGGCCCTATCGTACTCTCTGCTCTCGAGTACAGGTCAGGTCTGAGCTTTGGATGGATGGAGTGGTTCGTCTCCTCCCCTTTGAATCCGAACCTCCTTAAAGGAGGGAAAGCACTCTGCTTCCAGGCATACAGGAGAAGGGAACAGTGAAAGTACAAGGAATGGCTTTAGGGCAATCTGACCAATCTGTGGACGAAAAGGAGACGAGATGAGATGAAGAGAGGGGATCAGAGGAGAGGAGGAGGGGACCAAAGAAACCGCAAGAGAACAGCTCAAAGGGTGTGAAACCGTAACAAGGGATAAAAAGAGATGAGAAAAGACCATCAGAGACCATCAAAAAAAGAAGAGACAACCTCAAAGGTATGAGATGAGACAGGAAGACCTAAAAGGTGCAAGACTGTAATAAGAGGAGAAGTTTGCAGGAAGAGCCGTCTGCCAGCTGCTCATATTTGATTTTCTGTAGGATAAGAGCTGCAGAGCAGCACAAAGAGCACTGTGTTTGAATGCATGAGATCAGCAGAAAAGCCTTGGACAGCTTGAAGATGCCGTGAAGTTAAGTGTGTGTGTTTGTCCAGTGCTGTTAATTGCTATTGTGAAGTCAAAGTCAGAGGGACTATTTAACCCAAATGTGACATTAAAGCTCTGAACCGGGGATTCACAAACAGAGTCCTTACAGGAGATCCAGGCATGAGAAACCAAGGTATAAGCCAGGAGAACTCACCGAAGGGAGAGAAAATCCATCAGGAGATTACCTTTGGCTGGAAGCACAAGTCTGATTCATCAAACTCTTTTCATGGGAAACAAGAAACTCATGCAAGAGCTTCTGCATAAATCATTAAGAGCTGAAGCCAAGTGAATGTCTACATTCAGTTTATTTACTTTTGTTCCTACTGTGTTTTAGGCAGATCATCATCTCACACCTGTGTGGGCACCATAAGAACTTGTCCAGAGATGCATCATGGGACATTTCAGTGTTTATTCATCCAGAAATGATCTATGTGAAAAAGTAAAAGTAACTATACGAATTAAGCCTTTTTTCTTTCCGCATTTTGACGTCCACTTGCGATCCAAGTGCGGATCTTCTCAAAGTTACAGTGTGTTCCCAAAGCTTTTCCCTAAGACTTTGGTTGGAGGAAATTTCTAGCTGGGACTTAACGTTTTGGATGAGATTCTCGTGTCATTGTGTTTTTGTTCGGCCATAGTGTGACTGCAGGCCACGTCGGACTAATTGTTGAAGATGCTCGGAGGCAGACAGTTTGGATGCACCTTCTTGCATCCTTTATTTTACTATAGTTTCATGCACAGAAGTGTCTTCCGTAAAATTAAAAGTTGCATCAGCTTCAAACATGGTGAGTCAGACATTCTTTTGAATGTGAAAAATCAAAGAAAATGTGAAATGTTGTTTCTCCCATCTGTCCAACCCCCTTTTTTACCCTCCCACAGCTCAGACAGGAAAGGGCGGTAAATCTCTTCCTGTCTTCTAGGTTTAGTTGAATTTGTACCATCTCGTACCCCATGTCTGTGTCCGGAGACCCGGAAAGCGCCACCGATCCAAAGCTTCCAGGAAGTCTGGCCTAATCCCCGCTCATATGCATGCCACATGTGAATCACGCTTGTTTTCAGCCTGACTGATGCAGACAAAAGAACAGGACAGGAGAGGAAGTGTGCGATTTTCTTCTCAGAGAGCATGACATGAAAGAGTAGCTTAAATCAGGCTTCTTTAGCAGCTCTAATTCCTTACATTTATGGGGCTTTTTTTTCTGATACAGGAGTAGAGGGATCAATCTATGTTTTGCAACATGGACTTTTCAATTGAGTTAAAAACTAATTTTCAGATAGCTCAAGACTTATTTTCCATAACAATATTACAATAGCACACCAATGCATTAAAGGATTGGTTCACTTCAGAATTCAAATTTCCTGATAATTTACTCACCCCCATGTCATCCAAGATGTTAGGTCTTTCTTTCTTCAGTCGAAAAGAAATTAAGGTTTTTGAGGAAAACATTCCAGGATTTTTCTCCATATAGTGGACTTCAACAGGGTTCAACGGGTTGAAGGTCCAAAGCTTCAAAGGGCTCTACACGATCCCAGCCAAGGAATAAGGGTCTTATCTAGTGAAATAATCAGTCATTTTCTAAAAAAAAAGAGAAAAAATTATATACATTTTAACCAAAATGCTCGTCTTGCACTGCTCTACGGTAATCACATTGGAAAGGTCATGCGTGACGAAGGCATCTCATTTTCTCCTCCAATTTCAAAATCGTCTGACATCGTTGTTTTACCTTTTTTGTAAAGGGCATTTGACTTGGTCTTTGCACGATCGCTTTGTAGACACTGGATCGGTACTTTCGCCTACGCATGACCCTTCCAACGTGATTGCATAATGCGTGGCGCATCGCAGAGCTAGCTTATCTGGTAGCTTATCTGGTCCTCATTAACTATGGGCTTGTGTTTCAGGAATCTTTGGTCAGAAGCTGGAAGAGACAGTTCGATACGAACGACGTTATGGCAACAAAATGGCTCCCATGCTGGTGGAGCAGTGCGTGGACTTCATCCGCCGGTGGGGTCTACGAGAGGAAGGGCTCTTCCGTTTGCCTGGACAAGCCAATCTCGTCAAAGAGCTTCAGGATGCTTTTGACTGTGGAGAGAAGCCGTCTTTCGACTGGTACTTGTTCTAAATACATTTATAGTCTCTGTTATGAATATGAAATGAATCTGTATGAATGCAGACGTGCACAACTTTAAATCTTCTAAAGCATCTCATTCAGATTTTCTGTATTATCTGTCTTGCCTTTCTTATCTTCTCTCTCCAGTGTGTTTCTTTGTCTCAGGAACATGCACATTGAGAAATGTAATAGTCATGGAGGATTTTAACGAGGTTTTGGTTGTAAACAGATGGACGGGGAGCTAAAATGTAATGCATGTAATGCCACAATCTTTCATTCCCCTGCTGAAAAGACTATCTTGTGTTGGTTTGGTTCTGGTCTAGCTGGAATTTTAACCATCATGATCATTATGATGAATCTGTTTGACCAAAACGCAACATGCTGGTAATTCCTGTGGCTCAAACAGTAGACTATGATGCTAGCAACGCTAAGGTCATGGGTTCAATCGCAAGGGAATGTATGAACTGATACACTACTGCAGGGCTATTCAACTGGCGGCCTGCGGGCCAACTCCGGCCCGCCAATCATCTTCATCCGGCCCGTGGGAACCCACACCACTAATCCTACCCAAGACTACCAAGCGTATTATATGCACGCCATAAAGTGCATATCATATGCACGCCAAAACTCATTTTGCGAATATTTCAGCAGTTATTATGTGTGTTCTGTATTTCTGTCGACTGAACCAGCGATACCAATCATTAGTGAATTAATCATTCTTTTGTCTCGATTCTTTCTTTTCTGTGAATTGGCCAAACGCGCTTGCATAACTATCTGAAACGATTTGGATTCGTTCAGACCGCTCTGTCACTGAATCATCTATAGTTGTTTCTCGGTCAATAACAACAAATACAGAACAAATAGCGCTATTTTCATGTGTTTCACTAGTTTACTTTAAACTATGCAGCACGGCCCAGTGGATAACGGGAACAAAAGTTTAAAGGAGCTGCGTTTATTCCCGGTCACCATTATTAAACAGCTTTGCGACATCTAGTGAGAAAAGTTTCAATTCGACACACGCCTCTCGTTTACAAACCACAAATCACTCGATGATTAAACTAGTTTTGAATCGGATGAAACAGCCTCAACATTCCCAACAAGACAGGAGAGGAAAACAGGAGAAACATGCCATGAATGAAGATAGAAGACTTTTAAATCCCAAAATCACCACACTTACAAACATTTACCATGAATGAACTGTAGTAATTTACCATGGATTGTGGAAATGTGGAATATTTATATTGAATACCATGTTGTAGCTATTTATATTGCAATATATTTATTAGATGGGTAGGGGAATATATAATTGCTTACTGTTCAGAAGTTTGGGATCAGTAAGATTTTTTTTTAATAAATGAATAATTTTAGAAGATTAATTAAATTGATCAAAAATGACAGTAAATACTTTTATAATCTTACAAAATTCCATTTCAAATAAATATTCTTTTGAGCTTCATATTCATCATAGAATCCTGAAATAATCACAAAAATATTAAGCAGCACAACTGTTTTCAGAATTGAAAATAAGTTTCTTGTGCACCAACTCAGCATATTAGAATGATTCCTGTATGATCATGTGACACTCAAGACTGGAGAAATGGTAAAAATACAGCTTTCAAACATCTTACCAACCCCAAACTTTTGTCAATGCTGTGTATGTTAACTTTAAATTCAGTTAAACATTTAGATATGCTTTGGATAAGCATATCTGCTAGATGCATAAATTTAAATGGTGACCTCTTTACAAATAACATAGCTTTTAAATAATGTCTGAACTGAGTCCTAATTAAATGCATTATGAAAGTTTTTATTTATTTATTTATTTTTATTGTCAAGTGACACATGGCTCCAGTGACAAATCAAAGTAAAAAGATGCAATTGACAGCTCTGTTTAGAGCCTCTCTTCATAATAAAACCCATTAGTGTGCCATCTTTTGGCTTTTCACTTGATCAAATGGATTTGTTTTCTTCTGTTTTGCTTTCTTCTAAATCTGGAATATTCACCCACAAATTTGCATTTATGAATTAGCAAGACAAAATCTTCCTTTTTAACAGCACCAGGTTTTTATTTTGTCTTTTTCTCTCTGTATATGACATTCGCCAAATGACCTATTTTCCATTTAGTATAGATGTTTATCCATTATTAGACTGAAAGTGCAGCATTTTGTCAATTTTAATGGAATGTCCTCTCAGGACATTACATTACATTACATTAAAATGTAGACGGTGGGCACTTTCTCTTTCAGGAAAAGCGTTCTCTGCACTTCCATGATAACACCAGCAGCTGTTTTCCGGGTGATTTACAGTCTGTGATTTTAGCGATGGCTGTCAGGGCTCCACAATCACGCTGTCAGGAAGAGACATGTCAGGAAAAGCACATTGCATATTTAACACTGTTCATATTTAGATCTTACTGGTGTCTGAACCAAAGGTGATAATTATAAAGGGTCATTGCACAGAAAATGCATTTGGCGGTTACATTATACATGTGCCGGCTATTCCTGTATAGCCCACCCAGGAAGTGTCAATAAATCTAGCATGTTACGGTGTTGTCACAAGCCCAGGTCCTCTATGGGGCTGTTACAGGGCTGATCAGTGACTAGTACTTGCGTTGATTTAGTACCAGCTTCCTGTTACTCATCATTAGATACACTGGGATAACGACACAGGGATGTCAATCTGTCATTTTTTAGGGTGTGTTCACACTTGAAGTTCAATTCTCTTGGTTCTTTTTGTCTGGAACAAAAATGAAAATGATACATTTAGTCATGGTTCACTTAGCATTCACACTGTCATTTTTAACACCGAACATAAAGATACAAAACAAGAAAGTTCATTTGGAATCAAACTGAGACCCACCTTTTCAGGGGTTCGGATGGCTGCGTTCACACTTATTCAAATGAACCACACTATTAGAGCAATCGCACCAAAGTTCATTTTATTCTAACCAAACCTGCTGAATGTGAACATACAGTACCCTTAAAGTGTCCTACACTGCTTTACATGCTTTATCTCTTCTTTAATGTTTAAAACACTGGATGCTTCTAGCTTTTCATTGGGCACTTCAACATTTATATGTCTACACTTTCCATCTTTCTCTGCAGTAACACAGACGTTCACACCGTGGCATCCTTGTTGAAGCTGTACTTGAGAGAGCTGCCTGAGCCGGTTATCCCATTCTGTAAATATGAAGAGTTTCTGGCCTGCACCAAGCTCCTCAGCAAAGACCAGGATGAAGTGAGTCGTCTCATAACGCATTTAATAAAATATATGGAGGCATGAATGGCTGAGCTTCACATTGCAAGTATGCGGTCCTTTTGTACTTACTTAGTAGCAATAAAGATACTTACACTTTATTTTACAGTGCTGTAGTTACATTGTAATTACTCTAATAAGTACTGAGTACTATTAATTAACTATATGTACTTACTATAGAGTTACAGTTAGGGTTAGGGTTTGGTTTAGGGTTAGTTACTTGTTATTATACATAATTTACTGTTATTACTACAGTAAGTACATGTAGTAACATGTAACTACGGCACTGTAAAATAAGGTGTTACCGTAACATATTTCAGTACTTAAGATTGCGATTATTGAGTGTCATTAATGATGCAGGTTGCCAGATATATACACTACGGTTCAAAATATTGGGGTCAGTTAGATTTCTTTATTGGGTCATTCCGTGTCAACTCAACCAGAGGACCCCGGCTCAAATTTTTGATTTTGTTAATATTTTTTCTGTAGGAAGACAAACATAAATAGTGATGAAAGCCAAAATATTAAATGTCACAGATGTATAATGACTGAGTAATCCACTATTTTGTAGAAGGGGGGTCAATTTTCACCTGAGATTTGGAGCCAAATTAGAGGGGTGTAAAATGACTTTAGAAAGATGGCAGCATCATTATTTTATTTTTACACAGAGATTGGTAGGTCTATTAGTAAAATCTGTTGACTTTAGCCATCTTTGTTTCATTATATGCCAACGGTGACAATTCAAAAATGGCAAAAAGCACTTCTTGTGTTTTTTGCCTCAAGTTTGCATGCCTGTAAGTCAAGAAGTATTAAAGATATCTTAATATCCTTTATATGTATACGCCCCTTACTGCTGATTGGCTACAAGTGTGTTTTGGTGTTCGGTTCAATCCACTTTCAACAGCGTTTCTCCGAAATCACTTACTGCACCTTTAACAAACTGAATAAATGTAAAGGATCATATCTTTTTCATAATGAGCCTACTGTAGACTCAAGGTATTGTTGAACTCTTTGGCACCATTCCTCTTGCTATTTCTCATTTCTGTTTGAGTTCAGTTCCCACCATCAGGCTGAGAGAATGGCATATGACTCGTCACATTATTCTCCTGCAGTCTTTCATCTTGCATACATCCATTTCTTATTTTTGCTGAGCGGGTTGACCCTGAGGAACGGATACAGCCTCATTCTGACTTTCAAGTTAAACTTTTACCTTGCGTAAATTACCAGCGCGTCCAGCCAGAGGCTTTTCAGGATAGAATCAAAGTGCACGATGGGGTCTTGCAACATTGAATTTAATTTACTGCCCCAAGGTTTTGAATGAGATTCGTACCTGTGAGAACCCCTCGAGTACGGTACACACAAAGAATCGTGGTACAATGTCAAAATGAAGCAGAAGGCTTTACTGGATCCATTTGTCTTAGAGAAATGGCTTTCTCATGTGGTGCAGCAAAGTGATTTTCATCAGAGAGAGCCTGCAGGGAAAAGACATATCGACCATGATAAAAACAGATCTGGGTTGGAGCACATCGTTACATCTAGACCGTCATCAATTGTTAAACTCATTGACCCATGCCTAGACGGATAGCATAGTAATAACGAAATAAATTGCAATGTGAATATTTAAAGTCAATTAGGAAGAGTTCAACAGACTTTTAAAAGCAATGGGACAGGTTAAAGTGTCTTTTGATTTAGTAAGTCTTTAAATTATGTAGTCCAGAATGATCATTTAAAATGTAATTACGGAAATCCGTTTAAACAAATGCATAATTTGCTTTCTTTTTCTTTTTTTTTCTTTCTTTTTTTTTGTCTATGCAGGGAATGAAGGAATTAAGAAGGCAAGTAGAAGGTCTACCTCTGGTGAACTACAATCTGCTTAAATACATATGCAAGTAGGTGTTTTTTTTTTATTTTTTATTCTATTCTATTCAGTTCTATTCAGCTCATCACATTAAGCTTTAGTGTTGGGAATTTTTCAGGTTAACATGATTCTGCAGGTTACATTGTTATGCCTATATATGGCAACAAATGGCTGTCTTTATAGGTGAATTATAGAAACATTTACTTACAAGATTTGTTCAAAACATTGATTCATTCAGGAGCGAATTAATTTACTCAATGGCAAAAAATAAGGGATATTATATTATATTATATTATATTATATTATATTATATTTACGGAGCCCCGCATATGAGGGAAAAAAAAAAAAAAATATATATATATATATATACTGGCCACAAATTAATAATTTGTTCCTTGTTTTAGTAAATTTAGTAAATTATTACAATGTAGCCACGATTTATTAAAACAAGGGAACAAATGCTTAATTCATAGCCACAGTGTATATATATCTTTTCCTCATGATATTATATAATCTTATTTTTGTTTGCAATAGTGAAGTTCCATCCAATAAAACTATAAACAAACAAATCAATAATAAAGTAAATATTACTACAAGGCTGTTTTATATCAAGTAACCATGTGGTAGTGCCTATTTTTAAATAGTGTAAAAAATAAAATATGTCATGATATAAAAATGGGTCATTTTATGTATTTACATATTTATTTATTTGTATTTACGTCTTTTGTTATCCATTCAAATTTGTACATTCAGTTGCAGAAATCTGAGTTGTAATGTTAAGACCATTCATTCTTTTGATTTAGGTTTTTGGATGAAGTTCAGTCCTACTCAGGTGTGAATAAAATGAGTGTACAGAATCTGGCTACGGTCTTTGGGCCAAATATTCTGAGGCCAAAGGTTGAGGACCCGGTGACTATAATGGAAGGTAGGTCTTTTTGTTCATATCTCTCAATCCAGACAGCTCTAAATCGTGATTATTTTTAGTGCTTGAGCAATCTGTTTGTCATATGTCCAGGCACAGTACTGGTCCAGCAGTTGATGGCCGTTCTGATTGGCCGGCTTGATGTTCTTTTCCCACCTGAAGAGGACCATACTAGCACGGTGGAACTGGTTAATAATAACAATATTGATACACAGAAACGGCCTACAAATGGTCAGCTACAAAACAAAGAGAACAATAACACCAGTGGGGTGCGACAATGCACCTGGGATGCACCCGAATCACCTACCCGGGCTCCTCTGGACAATGGCTCTCCACGCTCGGGCAGCCCACGTAATGGTTTAACGGGACAGCGATTCGAGGTGACCCGCAGTCCACCGCTGGCGGTGAAAAAGAACCCGGCTTTCAGCAAAGGCAGTGGGATTGTCACTAACGGATCGTTCAGCTCGTCGTCATCGTCCTCAGGTGACGCCAATCAGGAAAAGTGTCAGACTTTACCAAATATGGGCACCCTGCATGCCCGTCGGACGGGCGCGATAAAGGGCTCGGGCACTAAGATGGGGGTCCAGAATGGTGTCGTTCGAATGGGTGTATCCAGCACTGACGTGACGAATGGGACTCTGAATGGGCGGAATGGACTCTGGGTGCCCAATGGTCATGTTACAATGCGCGAGGCTAAAAGTCGAGATGCCGAGAACCAACCGAACCGTCTGTCCACGTATGACAACGTCCACATCCATCAGCAGCAGACAACACAGCCCAGTCTGAGCAGCAGCTGTGAGGACAAACAGAGCGTGGATAGCGCCACATGGTCCACCTCGTCTTGTGAGATCTCCTTACCGGAAAACTCAACCTCCTGCCGCTCCTCTACGACCACGTGCCCAGAGCAGGACTTCTTTGGCAACAACTTCGAGGACCCTTTGTTGGATGGGTCGGTACAGGAGGACAACGCACTGGCAGGGGACGACAGGGAGCAGCGGACCAGTATTGGAGGAGGCCGGGGAAGCAGAGGAACCAGCAGCAGCGATAACAGTGAAACGTTTGCCATCACAAATGGACCGACCAACCACAGTGCACTGCACAGCCTGGTGGCCAGCCTCAAACAAGAAATGCTCAAGCAGAAGAATGAATACGAGGCCAGGATCAAGAGGTGAGAGCCAAGTTCAACCATAAAATGAACGTTAAAACGACTTAAAACTAATGGTACCAGGCTAGTGTTTGCCTTTGTCCTTGTCTTTGGTAGGAGAGTACACGAATAAGAGATGGTTTTTCATAGTTTTAATGAAACTGAAAATGAACTTTAAAATGAATAGAAAATGAAAACAAATGAAAATCTCATTTCATTTTTCACCCTGATTGTTTCGAACCTGCATGCCTCTCTTTCTTTTGTGGAACTAATTTCAGTGGTGAGAGAGGCTACAACATATCATTTTCTATCTACCTAATTTTTTAGTGTGATTTATAGAAAAAAACAAAAATGGTATAAGGAAAACGCCAATAATCAATGTAAGGACATAATTTATTACTGCAAAAAGAAAAAAAAATCTTGTTTTGCTTAAAACAAGAAAAAAAAAAAAATTTGTTGGCTAATGGGATGGAACCACCACAATTGAAAAAATAGAAAAAATAATTAAAACCTACATGTGTTTATTTATTGACATATTTACTTTGATTTATTAAATGGGAAAATAAATTTAAAAAGTGACTTCCTGATGGCTTCCAATTTTCACTTTCAATATTTTGTTCTCTTGAACACACAGGTGGGTCTTTTGCATAATTTGAAGGGATAGTTCACCCAAAAATGAAAATTATCCCATTATTTGCTCACCCTCAAGCCATCCTAGGTGTATATGACTTTATTTTTTCAGACAAAAACACACGGAGAGATATTTAAAAATATCCTGGCTCTTCCACGCTTTATAATGCTTGTGGGGGGGCACATTTTGAAGCCAAAAATTCATCCATCCATCATAAAAGTAATCCATACGGCTCCAGGGGGTTAATAAAGTCCTTCTAAAGTGAAGTGATGCGGTTTTGTAAGAAAAATATCCATATTTAAAACTTTATAAAGTAAAATAACTAGCTTCCAGTGGACGACCGTACGCATACTGCGCAAGTCGACTAATAAGTAACAAAAAGAGTTTTGTAAGCTTTGACACCTCTCACGGTTTAAACAAATAGGGCTGGGCTGCGCTTCCGTGTTCATCATTACGTCATGCGTCAGGTCAGGGGTTACTCTTCCGCTGCTAATCCATGCGTACAGCCGTCTGTCGAAAGCTAGTTATTATAGTTAATAAAGTTTTAAATATGGATATTTTTCTTACAAAAACCCATCGCTTCACTTCAGAAGGCCTTTATTAACCCCCTGGAGCCGTATGAATTACTTTTATAATGAATGGATGCTTTTTTTTTTATTGGCTTCGAAACCTTTTAAGTGTCTCATCAAACTGTCACAGTATTAAAAGTGTATTCACCCACCCTTTCCCATCTTCCCTGTAGTCTGGAACATCGGAATCTAGAGTTGGAGACCGTGATGGCGAATTTACATGAAGAGCTGGACCAGGAAAAGAAGAAATACACCATGGTGGAGATCAAGCTGAGGAACGCAGAGCGAGCCAAGGACGATGCAGAAAAGAGAAACGAGATGTTGCAGAAAGAGATGGAGCAGTTCTTCTCCACCTTCGGAGACCTGACCGCAGACCCGCGACGGCCCGACAGAGCCAACACCATCTGGATCCAGTGAGCCGTTTCATTCACACTTGTGTTGTGGACAGTCTACCATTAACATTACACTGTGTGGGCCGTGCTCAGACAGAACGTGACTAAATCAACCTTCATGGCATCTCCTCAGCCGCTGTCACCTGTCCGTTCAATGCAAAGTTTCGACACGGCTGAGCGAAGCCCATTGAGCCAAATTTTCAGAGCTGATTGTGGACCAGTCATGAGATTGCTGTTGGACTGAACCGGTTGAATTCATGAAGAAGGATGATGGGATGATGCAGCTTGGATTTTAAGGTAAAAGATGTCATGATGAGTGTCAAACCAAAAGAAGGGGATGTGAAAGAAAATGAGTGTTGCACAGAAAGAAGTGGATTCTGACTAAATAATGACAGAAAACATTTGCTCTGAAAGTGAACGGTAAGATGAACTCGGTTGAATGTGAGAAAATGAATGAATTACAAGAATGAACAATGAGTCTTAGATGATGGGAAACTCCTGAAGGACGACAGAACCACGAATGTCACTCGTATTTCTTCTTGTGATCCAACCAAATGTGTCCTTGAGCTGTCATGTATCCTCTTGTGTATATAAAGGCGAAACAATGTTAAAAATTCCACGATGAAAAACAAATGTCTGTATAAACGCAAATTAAAGTAATGTTTAATGTACGTACTGATATTTAAACAGAATTCTCAATGTGTTACATATAAATTTTATATCAAGGCTTTTCCTTGCACTTAAGCATACGAGTTGCTGTTGTTTTTAGTATGGTACGAATATGAGATGTGGCAAACATGTGAGTATCATTCAGTCTTCCCTGTTGCTTTATTGCATAAATTTACCACTGCAAATAAACTTGTTCTTCATCAGTATTAAAAATAATTCTAACAATTTAGGGAAGTTTTTGCTTTAAACAAATAACTTTTGGCCAGTGGCGCAAAATAATACATTCATACATTATTTGAAAAATGTCTCAGACAAAATGTAAGGGTTTTAAGATATTTTTTATTGGGAAAGACAAAAATACTGATGGAGAACATGATTTTTTTGCAGTGCATCCTGATGCCACAGCGCTCCCCATGTGACCAAAACCAAGTAGACAAGGAAACCTGTAAATACTTGTAAAAACAGGGCAAACGCTCAGCCTGTCTTTGTCATTTGTGCCTGTCGCACATCATTTGCTTTCAGCGGTGCTAGACGGGAGGAAGTCTGTTAAAATGAAGACTAAAGACTTGACGATTCAAACCCGATGGGGTTTGTTCATCTCTCGGACCACGTGTCTGTGCGTTTGGGGTCATTTGCCTTGTCTTGTCTTCTACTGTAGCTTGATGCATTCAGTGAAATGCGATGAAATTAAATTATGTGACCTCATTTAAATTGTCTAGTGTTATTGTATCAGTCTCTGAGGCCGACCACACATGAAATCTGTGGGTGGTCTGACGTGTACAACCACAAAATTAACATTATGAATCAATGCAACATCCTCCCGAAAAAGTCAATATCCCTTAGTGAAAAAATGTGATTTGTTTTATAATGTCCAATGGTTATAATTCTTAAATGCAACATAAAACACACAGAATGACGCAGAATGCAACAAAATCATGGGGATATTGACCCGATCTTGTTGTTCTTTCCCTGGGTGGGCTTTCATATCTTTTTCCCACTTTACAGTGTATTTGTGCATGTATTTGCAGGTGTTGATGTTCAATTAGGCAGAACATTTCTCAGCACCGCATCGTAATCTCTCACTAAAAAAAATTCAGACATCATTTACTCAACCTCATGCCACTCCCAATCTGCATGACCCCCATAGAACTCAATTATGATTATATTCCAAGTCATTCTTCACTGATTAAAGGCACAATATGTAAGATTTTTGGATTAAAATATCCAAAAACCACTAGAACAGTGTTATATATTTTGTTGACTTGTGTACTTACACTATCCCAGATGTTTCCAAGAATGTTTAAATCCAGAGAAATAAGCAATTTTAACCAGGACACGGACCTTGTCTGTGCGTCGCCTATCAGTGACATCATACCCGCGTTACCCTCGATTTCTGGTTTTATTTTGTAGAAACCATGGAAACACCAAAGACGCTTTAGTATATTATATGTTTTATTAGACAAGGGAACAACTGTATGGATACATTTATAGACAGAAAACGAGTCATTGTTATATAGCTCAGTTTTATTGTTTGAATCTCGTTTTCTTGATTATATAAATATGATATTCTAATATCGATCTAGCTTACTGCAGTGTGAAACAAGTGTCTCATGGCAGCCGCCGAGCGAACGCACAGAGTAATGTTATAACATCTTTTTCAACACACTCAAATGTATCTAATATGATTAAGCAGTGCTGCGTTACCCCACATACGCTTGACCGGAAGAAGCGGAAGCGGCGACTGTGGCATAATAAAAGCTCCGCTGCTCTCGAGATGTGTGTCGCGCTCGTCTCTCATTAGCAATCGCTCCAGCGGTCTCGTTCAACTCCCACAGCACTCGGTCCTGCTCTGCTTCATACTACAGTAACGTTAATAATCATCCATGAACATGATTTCTGCCTGAGTCCCGTCGGATTCTTTTCAACCGACTGTGAGGTGAAGACGACATCTCCCATGATTCTGCACTCAATCTCAGTGTCATCAAGCTATGATTTGAATAGGCGACCTCTAGTGGCGAAAAATTACATATTGTGCCTTTAACTTTCCCTCTGCTCTCCCACAGCTATCAGTTGTGTAACAGTTGTGGCCTAATGGTTATTGTAATATCAAAGCACCTAACCCCCAATCACTCCCCGGGCACTGCAGCAAAAAATGGCTGCCCACTGCTCCAGGTGTTTGTTCACAGTGTGTGTGTGTGTGTGTGTGTGTGTGTGTGTGTGTGTTTAATACTCACTGCTGTGTGTGTGCACTTGGATGGGTAAAATGCAGAGCACAAATTCCAAGTATCACCATACTTGGCTACACATCACGTTGCTTTCCATAGCAAAATCCCTTTAAGGCAAGTCATTTCACTCAGCTGCCATCTTTGAAACGCCTCTCGGGCAGCTATTTCAGTCATGCAAGTACAGCTCCTATCTCTTTGCAAGCTTATGATTAAATTTCATATTTAAAATCACTAACAAAATCTGACAATAACTGTCTGATTTTGTTTCTAAACGCTCAAATCATGACAAAGAACTGCATTGTTCAGGCTGGACCAGCTAATGAGCATGTGCAGTCCTAAGCGTGCATCACACTGTTATGATAGTTTGATTATATAGTATATTTGAGACTGTAGACTATATAGATTCCCTTTTCTGTGCTCGACACATTGACATTACAGTACAAAATAGTTCTTTTGGCATTATCCTGAACATAAACATTAACTGTATGTGTCATAGAATGGAAGAGAAGCTCTCGGGAGTGCGCGTAAACATAACATTCTTTAGATTTTCCCAGAAAAAACGTCCCAAGTCCTTAACAAAAATCAGCAGGGGTGCCCAATCCTTTTCCTGGAGATCTACCTTCCTGCAAATCAAGCACAACTGAACCAGCTAATTAAGATCTTCAGGAGCAGGTTTGTTGGATCAAGATCCAATGCTGCGTTCACGCCATGACGTAATTACTGTAAATAAGATGACAACGCATGACACTGTACTTGTAGCTGTTCACATCCTCAGATTCGGGCTTATACGTTTCTCCTTCACTATTAACTTCAAATTAAATCTGTACAAGTTGTAGCTCTCAGAAAATTGTGAGCCCAAAGTAATTACAAGTTCTACGATCGCGTGAATGCTTTTTACAAGTCAGAATAGTTACAGTAATTATGACATGCGGGAACATACCTTGAACTCTGCAGGTAGGTAGATCTCCAGGAACAGGAGTGGACACCCCTGGTCTACAGGCTTTCCCAGACAACCTAGGATGTTGGGGAATATCTCGTTTTTTAAGTTTCTTTAAAAGTTGTTCACACACTGACAATAAAAAAGTGATTAATACATGAAAACTCTTACATATAGCCCCTTTAACTTTGCCACAGACCTGTAACGCTGCCCCGGTGCACTCTGTGGATTAATATCCTTGTCATTTTTCCCAGTAAGGGTCTGCTTGAATTTAAAGATCCCATAATGTATTTCACCCTGAACCTATTAGAAGACACATCAGGGGGCCTGCGGTCTCCATCCCCACACCAGCAGCACAGAGAGGGAATCTGGCTCACACACTCCGCACCTTTCTTCACTGGATAATAGGCTTAAAGCAGCCGGACAAAGTAAACGCAGCCCGCAAATTCCATTCTGAGCTACAGATGACAGAAAGGAACGGGATCCAGGAATATTTTCACGCCAAGCTTGATCTGAAGAATACAAACCTCTGGAAGCTGGAGAGAAGCACAGATAATAGAGTGCTGGAGTGAAGGGATCGGCCTTTGTTGGCGATTCAGGTTTTGTTCCATTTTATAGAACTGAACCAAATGAGATGGAAGTCCACTGTAGGTAACAGAGCTATTGAGATGATAAATATGTTCCAGTCAAGTGTGTGAGAGAGAGAGTTGAATAAAATAAAAATAAGAACTGTACAGTGGCCCACAAGACACGTAACCACCATTAACCATATAAGTCTACTACTTTCTATGGCCTCTATATGATCGACATGATCAAAACTCTGCTGCTGCACAATCTACTACATGCCTTCTGTTGTCTGGTGAATAGTTGGTTTACATTTTAAAAATGGCCCCCTTCGGCGCGTGGTTCGCGTGTCTTTTTGCTATGAAATCTTTAATGATTTTTAATTAACCATAAGAATAACTTTTATATTGTTAGTAATATTTCAAGATAGACACTTGACTGAAGCAGCTGATTATCCATACATCATTTTTGTAGAAAAAAAAATGTTAAAATGTAAGTATCAGATATATACATCAGGCTTTTGAGGAACATTTATTGTTCATCTCTCAATCATCATTATAATGCATTGCATTATGTTTTGCCCCCCACAACAGAGCTTTTATCACAAATCTAAGCATTTAAATATCATATTATTGGGAGATATAGAGTGGCAACTGATATTTATATGCATTTTATGTAGTCTGCTATACTATTATAAAGATCTCACTCATTTTAATATCAGAATTGCATCTTTTTTGGCCATACAGATAACACTAACTGCACAAAATTGCATATTTTTCCTCAGTTTGGGTCTCTGAATGAAATAGATGTTTTTCCCTCCATAAGTATGAGTTCCATATGAGCCATAATGTATCAAATATGATACTGAAAAAAAAAACACAGACACAAACTTTATATATATATATATATATAAAGTTTGTGTCTGTGTGTTTTTTCATATATATTCATATATATATATATATATATATATATATATATATATATTGTCTAAAGGTTCGATAAACTTCCATTTAAAAAAAGATTTTTCTGACTATTATTTCATCTGTCAGGCAAAATACACAAGAAGCTTCTGCAAACAAATGCTGCAAGTTTTTCTCAAAATGAATTTCACTTTTCATTTTTGCAGTCACTTTTAAATCATGTGGGTGTCAAGGTGATTTATAGTGGATGAAGACAGTTCAGCTGAAGTTCACACAGGTGTTCAAGCTGAATTATTTTATCATTCAAAACATTAAATCATTTTTTGAAATGTTTAGCTTGAAACGGTCCAGAGTTCCCACACTTTTGGTAAAAAGAATTTCCATGGCCTTTCCAGTCATTTTTGAATACTAGAAAATGATAAAAAATAAATAAATTAAAAAAATCAGTAATGAATCATTCGGAAAGATTTTTTAACCAGTTTTACGGAGTCATTGAAAAGTATGAACTCGAAAGAACAATTTGCTCATGAATTAGACATCACTATGGCTCACATTAAGTTTAACTCCACGTCTATTTGAAGAAATATTTGTGGATTTATTACAGAAACTCCACGACTTTCATTCACTCACAACCTATTTTGATGACACGTGGCATAACTTGTTTTTGTTTTCTCTATTACAGTCATTATGGGTCACGCTCTTTTATACAACCCAACTTTGATTTCTCACAATTTTTAACCTTTCTAACTAATTACAAGGTATCATGAAACTGTTTTGATAAAGTCTCTGATATTTCCAGGTTTTCCATGACTACAGGAACCCTATGGAAACCTGAGCTTGTGCCATATTATAAACTCCCTGGTTTGCTCATAGAGGGTGTGAGAAGTAACATTGATATGGTATTAGAATAGGCAGATATTATGGTGAAGCCTCTGTATGTGTTGAAGGACTAATTTATATTCAGGAGTGTCATAAATTGAGGACTCTTCAAGGCCGGCTTTGAGAATCTAAAAATGACCCTAATAGAAAGGCAGCTCTCCTTAAAGATCTGGCTCACTGGATTCTCAGAAAACAGTAAAAAGAAAAACAAAACCCAAAAGAACAAAAGAGGTGAGAGAAGTCTTTCTCTCAGGCCTTGGTTGGAATTGAAAACAAAAAACTTGCTTTCTTCCTCACTTTGTTTTTTTTAACCCCACATTCTGAACACACTCTCTCTCAATAATCACACTCATTCCTTTACTTTAAATTTTTACCTGAAATGTTGTCAACAACCAATATACATGTAAATAGGTACCAGTCACCATGTCTATGTCTAGCTTAAATTAAAATACCTATAAGGCATGCAAATTCAAGAACAGATGACAATTCATTTCAAGGTCAAAGGAGTTTATTTTCAGTCACATACAGATATTTATATTACATACACAGTACCTTTAAAATGTCGGGTGCTAACAGCAATTCATAGTGCTGTTTAAATCTTTAATTTTTATTTTTAATTTTTTCCCCCAAACCATCTCATCTTATCTTGCATTTGTAGAATCATTTGATTTGAACAACAGCCTGGAGCAGGTGGTGTGAAAATGGCGTTAGATTTCAGAAAGCACTGCGTAAAGAACCACAGCCTCCATCTTAAACTCTCAACAGAATGGCTCACTGACAGCATGGAAAGAGATAGATGGAGAGAGAAAGAGGCTTGGAAATACCATCTGAGTCAAAATGAAACCATAAAGACTTGATTGAGTTGAACATCACCATGAGACTCGTAACATTAACTAGTACACAGTGTGAATTCATGATTAGAAAAACAATCCATCGTTCATCCTCACTTAAAGAGTTTTGTTATTGCACTACTGTGATCTCTGACCTTGAATAACCTTAGAAAGAAGGAACGAAGGAAAAAGAGGGGAGAACAAAATTAAGATGAAAAAAAGAACAAAGGACAGAAAGGGAAAAAGGAAGAAAGAAGGAAGATGTAGGGGGAAACAAGGAAAGGACAAAAAAGGTGAAGAAAGGAATGTAAACGGAAAGAAATAACAAATGGAAAGGAAACAAAAAGCAAGAAAGGGATGGATGGATGGATGGATGGAAGGAAGGAAGGAAGGAAGGAAGGAAGGAAGGAAGGAAGGAAGGAAGGAAGGAAGGAAATAAAGTGAAGGAAGGACAAAGGAAGGAAGGAATAAAAGTGAAGGAAGGAAATCAATTAAAGGAAGAAAGGAAGGAAGGAAGGAAGGAAGGAAAGTGAAGGAAAGGAAGGAAGGAATAAAAGTGAAGGAAGGAAGGAAGGAAGGAAGGAAGAAGGAAGGAAGGAAGGAAATAAATTAAAGGAAGGAAAGAAGGAAGGAATAAAAGTGAAGGAAGGAAGGAAAAAGGAAGGAAGGAAGGAAGGAAGGAAGGAAGGAAGGAAGGAAAGTGTAGGAAATTAAAGGAAGGAAGGAAGGACAAAGGAAGGAAGGAATAAAAGTGAAGGAAGGAAATAAATTAAAGGAAGAAAGGAAGGAAAGAAGGAAGGAAGGAATAAAAGTGAAGGAAGGAAGGAAGGAAGGAAGGAAGGAAGTGTAGGAAATAAATTAAAGGAAGAAAGGAAGGAAGGAAAGTGAAGGAAGGACAAAGGAAGGAAGGAATAAAAGTGAAGGAAGGAAGGAAATAAATTAAAGCAAGGAAGGAAGGAAGGAAGGAAGGAAGGAAGGAAAACAAATGAAGACAGAAAAAAGAACAAGGAAGGAAGGAAACAAACAGGACAAAAGAAAGAAAATGGAAAAATAAAGGAAAGGACAAGGTAAAAAGAAAAAATAGATAGGAAAAGAAACAGGAGGAATGGAAAGAAAAAGCAAAAAGAAGGAAAGCAAAGGTAGAAGTAAAAAGAGAAAAATAAATGAAAAAGAATAAGGAAAGGAAGAAAGGTAAACAGGAAGAAATGAAGGACGGAAAGGAAAGGAAACAAAGATGGGGGGACAAAGGCAAGTGAGGAAAGTAAACAATAAAGAACTAAGGAAAGAAGAAGGGAAAAAGGGAAACAAGGGAAACAAAAATGAAGACAAAAAAGCAAAGAAAGCAAGGATGGAAAGGAAAGGCAACAAAGAAGGAAAGTGAATGAAGAAAAAGGAAATAAGGAAAAAAGTATATGGGAAGGAAGGACTGGAACAAAACGTAAGGAAGAAGGAAAGTGGAGACAGGAAAAAAAAAGGAAAACAGGTCAGTGGTAAAGGATGTAGTGGTCTGTATTGCTCTGAGTGTTTTTGTTTGATTGCAGTGACACATAGATTCATCAACTGTACATTGTTGTGCAGATTGTTATGGAAGTATGTACTTCATACTAAAATATTACATTAAATATACCTTGATTTCAAACATGACAGATGTGTACAGTGGGAGCTGCTGAACTGTTTCTAGTGAACATGCATTCATTTGATGAACATATAAGACTGCATAATGAACAGTTTTTGTTTTTTTTACTTGGACTAATTAACAGATTTAATCGAAACCTTAAAAAACAAAACCTGGGAATATTTTACAATTCTGTTAAGGCCACCATCTCGACCAATCAGTTTCAGTTTAAACGATGACATCATAATAGCACATTGTTAAGTTACATCATTTCCATTCTTTCGTTCCCTGCTCACAAACTGCACCGCCACTGTTACGAGACAAAGTCAAACTCTACAATACAGCACTTACAGCACACCTGCAGCTTTAACACTCAGTACTTTACCCACAATGCAACAGTAGTGGCATCCCGTGTATATCACTGTTCTCGCAGGTTTATAATGGTTTCAGAAGCAGCATTATAACATTGTGAAAAGTACAAACATTCAATGTTGACACCTACTTTAATCAAAAGCCATTCTGAGAAATCAATCCCAAAGTTTTTTATTTGAAGCACCATGGGAGAAATGCACACTCCTGGGCTGAAACTCCACTCATTTCAACCTCTTATATGAGGAAACCTTAGAGTTTGAGTTAATACATCATGTTAACGCTTTGAGCTTAGTTTCATAACAACTGGTTTAAGTGATGTGAAGTTCAAAATGGATAACTGAGACTATGAAGTCATAAAAATTAACCCTGTGCGCGACCCAACAGATAGGAGGGTCCTTTCATCGAAAAATAACCTGTATAAAATGCAAGATGCCACACCACATTGTTGTCCGTCTATTCTAAAATGAAATGTAATCAACAAATTGGATACACAACGCAACGGTTTACAATTAATATTGAATTCTAACAATTGAAATACAAAAGCTACTGTATATGTACGTGTCCACCCTGTTGTAAAATCATCAGCAGCCATACTGAATTATTTTGCAGAGACTGGAGACCTCCCAGAACCCCTCTCTGTCCTCTAGAGGTGATATGTAGCCTATTACTTTGTACCATATAAGGTGACGTTGATTTTTATGTTGATTGTTATGGCGGAAATGTCTGATTAGGTTGGGAAACTTATGATAATGTTCATGCAAATAAAACAGGAATTTAAATGGCTTTCAGTATCAAAATTCTTAAGTTTTATGTTTGAACTTAATTCATATATTCAGCTCTAAAAGTGTCAGACGGAAGGCTAGAATATGTAATGACACTTATAGGGTCAATATTTGATGTTAGGGGTGATAAATGTGATTGTCATAAAACAAAAATTAAATTGAACACATTTGTTAACTGAAAAACAAACTTCTGCATGTACGTAGAGGTACACCATGAAACTTTTTTGTTCAAAATTAACAAAATTTAAACTAGTTAATTTATAATAATATAATAATGTGTTTTTGTCGTACTCTGATTTACTACGGTAAGCCTATAGGTGTTTATATTTTAGACCTGACAGGATGGTTTTCGCGGGAATTTGCCTATGTCACTCGCCCGTGCGTGTCTCGCCATATCGGTAAATAAGAGAAAAGCTGCTCTATTTTGACGCGTGTATGGTGTGGGAGTTGGAAGTTAGTTTTCACAACGAGAGTGAAAGTTTGACATGGAGCAGCAGCAGCTAAATCTTCAACCTGCGGGGAATCACCCGTTTAAAAAAAACGCCGAACAGAGGAGAGTCTGACAGAGCAAAGTCCTTTTCGAGGAAAAGTCTGTTCACTCGGCGGCCATATTTGCAACGCCTCCGGGCAGCTATTTCGGGCATCCAAGACCAAGGGTGCTTCTCATTTCTTATTTGTGCATCCTCGTTTCCTTTCCTCGCGTCTCAGCTCCACCCCCGTAGGATGTGAGGGGAGGATGCAAGGAAAGAAAACGAGGACGGAGGAATCGAAGGAAATGTTATTTGTACATTGGAATGTCCTTGTTCACCCGAGCGTCACTTCAAAGCGTCATCAGCTGCGCTCGAGGGATCTGCCCTCACGTTGTTAAAGTTTGGTTATTTAAAAAATTAATAATAAATATTAATAACTCAATATGCTCCGTTGAAATATGTGAGATGTAAAGTTTATTTAAACTGCAAAAGTAAAGAATACATTTAAATTATTGTTGACAGATGTGACGGGGGAGGAGAATGTATGCGTGCGTCAGGTTTCTCGACGAGAAAGACTTCCGCAAAGGATACACCTGTGTAACAAAGCCACTGGAAGTCAAGCCTGCAACCTTTAGCCAAAAAAGCATAACGGCTAATGCTAACGCTCCGGCTGTGGCGGTACGCAGGGAAGGAGACCATTACACAATAGGCTGAGAGGTGCCGCACGTGATTAAGTTAGCCGTTATGCTTTCTCCAATGGTAAGAGATACAGACCCTCTCATCTCCCTATAATATACAATCTCTGTGTGTATCCTCGCTCATGACTCCTCAGGAAGCTTCCTCACTCCTCCTTCCTCGCTTCCTCACGGTGCAATTACAGAATTGAGATGTCCTACAAGATGGCTGAGCTTGATCGGTTTCCGGGTCATAGGATGGAGGAGCGAGGAAACGAGGAGGGATATAGAGTGGTGCAGGTATGACATCACTTTGTAGGCCAAAATGCGGAAGTGAGTTAGCATTTTAGCACTTTCGGTTCCATCGCCCCGAAGTCAATGGGTTTTTTGAATGGGATTTTGGTTAAATGGTTGAAATAAGGTCTGTGGTGAACGCAAGCTCAAGACAGTTTCACGTTTTATTCTATGACATAAAATGCATCAGTATTACCCCACTTGTGAGTTTTTTTAAGCTGTTATGTGTCTTGAAAAAGGCAGTTGCTAACAAGTGGCTAAATGGGACTACATAGGCAGTCGGGGACATTAATCGTCATCACTCTGAGAAGGTAAGCTTTTACAGCCTCATTATGCTCATAATTGTACTCTTATAAACTATTCTAACTCAAACATTCTGGGAAAATGTTTTTGGATAAAAACCGAAAGAGTTGTCGGAAGCTTAGTGATGGTGACGTTGAAGTCAAGCGACCGTGGTGTAGTTCGTTTATAGCCTACCTTTAGCTTTTTACTTCTGGCAACTGCATTTAGGCTTCAAACTTCATAAAAGTTATGTTCATCTGTGAAAATTATCTTGATGGACAAAACGTGTATTATCATAACCCTTTGCTAAACACAGAGCTTATTTTTTGCGATTTTCCAAAAGTCTATGGGAAAAATGCATAGGCTTTCGATCGAGGGAACCTGTGCGGCGCTAACTTCCGGGTTGGCGTCATACCTGCACCACTCTACGGAGAAGCACCCCCAGTCCTATCTATTTGAATGGGGGAATCCTGAAATCTCAAAAACTGCTGGGCGAACTCACAATTAAATAATATATTTCTAATCAGCAACAAAATCTGACATGAACTGTCCTATAAATTTTGTTTCTTATGCTTAAATAGCGTTAAAAAGCTTATTTTTCAGGCTAGACTAGCCAATGCGCATGTGCGGTCCTTAACGCGAGTCTCAGGTTTCTATGGGAACTGGAGCTTCTAACGGCAGCTGCAGTGATGCAATGACTTTATCAATCAGCGATTGGCTCTTTTACTTAGAAGGCGGGACGTATTCCGCCATATTGCGCGTTGCACTTTCTCCCATTCATAAGTAGTGAACCGTCTTTCTATATCTATAATCTTTGGACAGAGGCAGAGCTCGTAATAAAACAATCAACATTGGTTTGGCTTCTCTGAGATGGTTGTAAATGTCTTTGAAATGTTGTAAAAGTGACATGGAGATGGTGTTTTTATTACTCTAAAGGTGAGTAAGGTATGTTATTGAAGAGGTAAATTGCCATTTGTCGCTCTCTAACAGTTCATTGTATTATCTATTGTGAAGGGTCATTTTATTATGGGTTGTTGTGACGCTGTGCTGGAATTTATTTTCAAGGAAGTACCGTGTCTATTAATGGGTATAGCTACAGTAACATCTTCAGCTAGTCAGCTTAAGATCCTTTCAATCTAAATTGGTTATATCTCTATATAGTAGTGAATGTTTTGTGAGCAGTATGATAATCATATTCATCCGCACAGTCATGCAGAGCCGAAGCACAACCAAAATAACATTCTTCAGCAAAATGAATTCAGTTTTGTTTTTAACTGCTAGACGGCCAAAAGTTACATAGTGTACCTCTAAGCAGAATCAGATAAACATTAACATGCAATGCCATATAAATGTTATTAAAAATACTAATAATTTAGGCTAATTAATAATAATTAAATTTTATCCACAAAAAGAGTGTTTCTGAGTGAGAATGAGTTAGAAAATGAGAGCTTTGTTACATAAACAAACCAAAAAATCATGTGTATTTCATCCCTTTATTAAAATGTTTAGTACACGGATCAAATTGGACAAATACAGGTACAAAACAAAACCGTACAACTTAAATATTATATGTTCAATTTACTGTGTACTTCATAATGTATATTCAATGAAGCTAAACTTTACCTAGTAGTACTAAAAACATCAGCCATGTGTGTTTGAAAATTTAAACTACATTAATCGTCTTTTTAAAAATGGAACAATTAAATGTGAGGGATGGGGGGGGGGGTTACATTGGAACAAACAGTGGCCTCAAAGCGTATTTGGACACTTCAGACATTTATTTAAAATGCATGTCAATCTATATAACAAAATATTAGTGGCTTTTTT